>SJXQ01006966.1:348589-427650 GCA_006408695.1 Aepyceros melampus | reverse complement strand
CTAGATAGTATATTCAAAAGCAGAGACATTACTTTGCCGACTAAGGTCCGTCTAGTCAAGGCTATGGTTTTTCCTGTGGTCATGTATGGATGTGAGAGTTGGACTGTGAAGAAGGCTGAGCGCAGAAGAATTGATGCTTTTGAACTGTGGTG
Source organism: Aepyceros melampus (assembly GCA_006408695.1). NCBI lineage: Eukaryota > Metazoa > Chordata > Mammalia > Artiodactyla > Bovidae > Aepyceros > Aepyceros melampus. The sequence continues at coordinate 427,498 of SJXQ01006966.1, read as the reverse complement.
TTGGAGAAGACTCTTGAGAGTCCCTTGGACTGCAAGGAGATCCAACCAGTCCATTCTGAAGGAGATCAACCCTGGGATTTCTTTGGAAGGAATGATGCTAAAACTGAAGCTCCAGTACTTTGGGCACCTTATGTGAAGAGTTGACTCATTGGAAAAGACCCTAATGCTGGGAGGGATTAGGGGCAGGAGGAGAAAGGGACGACCGAGGATGAGATGGCTGGATGGCATCACGGACTCAATGGACGTGAGTCTGAGTGAACTCCGGGAGTTGGTGATGGACAGGGAGGCCTGGCGTGCTGCGATTCACGGGGTCGCAAAGAGTCGGACACAACTGAGCGACTGAACTGAACTGATATATATGGGTTACTTAAATTTTATAAAATATAAAATATAATATAGAAAAAACAAACTACAATTTAATTTTTCACATATATTACTTCAGCATGCAACTTCCAGAAATATTCAATGCATACAATTAAAAATTTGACCATATTTAAAATTTGCACTTGTTTTTCATTTACTGCATAATAAGAAGGAATTCCTTGTCTCTTCATATGATTTTTGATAGCTATTGTGCATTTTACTTTCCTGGTGGATTCTCTGGTGGCTCTGTCAGTAAACAATCTGCCTGCAATGCAGGAGACCTGGGTTTAATCCTTAGGTTGGGAAGATCCCCTGGAGAAAGGTATGGCCACCCACTCCAGTATTCTTGCCTGGAGAATCCCCATGGACAGAGGAGCCTGGCAGGCTACAATCCATGGCATCTCACATGACTGAGTGACTAAGCACACAGATTGTGCATTTTACATGTGCAACAAGTCAAAATTTATTTACTCGTACTCCTACCTTAGACAAAGTGAAAAGTGGAAACACCATATTATAAATGGCGATATCTGTCATCTTCACACATACCTCTTTGCTCATTTTTGATAGTTTATTTAGGAAAGTATCCTGAAAGTAGAATTTCTGACTCAACAATATGGCATTTAAGCTTATATAATAATGATTAGACTCCAGTTGCTCTATTTACTCTACTTACTTGCCTTCAAACATAACTGGCCTTTTAAAATCACTCACCAACATTTTTTAGAGTATCATATGGTTAAATTATTATGATTATTCCAAAAAATTCTTAGCTCTGAACTCAAATAATTATATGAAATGAAATACTAACACTTCTGAGAATTTATCATATAAAGAACAAGTACTGAACCTACATTTTATTCCATGCCCTAAATATTACCGATTTAATATATAATATTTTTGCTTGCATTATTTTATAATATTGTGAAACAGGAACTCGTTAACCTGAAAGTGGTATCCTTGTACAAGGTCATGTAACTATTAGGAAGTGAAGAGCTTCTGCTTCGAGAAATGGAATAACGGGATACTTTTAATCTTCTTTGTGAAACAATTATAAAAACAGACAAAATATAAGAAGCAATGCGTCTGAAGACCCTAGATATCAAATTAAGACAGTGATCTCTGAAAGATGAAAGACAAATCAAGTGAGCACTAAAATTACACTGATTATGGCCTTTAAATAATATACCAAATATGATACAGGGAGGGGAACCCAGGTAGAGTCCAGAAATGCAAAGAGGAGACAGAGGTTTGAATCCAGGGAGACACAAAGGACTACTTTCTGAAGGACAGAGAAGCTGAGAAAAGAGAGTTGCATGTGATCATGTCCCAGGAGTCGGCAAAAGGTGTCCAAGTAGAGTCCTGATCTGTATGTGCGAAGAAACGGAGGCTGAGAAAAGACCATCGAATGAGTCAGAGGGAATTACAGCTGATGTTATTTTTCAGCAAGAGTATAAAATTCATAATTCAAGGAAAATTACCCTGAAGCATTTTGTAGCAGTAGGGAAAATGATTGCTGCTTTGATGCTACTGAACAAAACAACATCAAAATGCATGTGAATCACCATTTCCAAGTAACTTAACTATATCCCTTCAAATATTTTTGCAAGAATGCAGAGATATTCAGAGCTCAGCAAAGAAAAATTCATATCTCCCAGTTAATAGAATATTACCAGCCATATGACGAAGCAAAAAATATGACCCACATGAGGAGAAAAATCAATTGTGGCAGATCCAGAATATAGGAAAAAATGTTAGAAGTAGAAAACAGGTACATAAGCCCTGTTATTACGACTGTATTAAACATATTTACACAGTTAAGTATCAATAAGGAAGGTACAAAATTTCCAAACTTAACTTTAAGAAATAAAAAGTAAAATGTCTGAAATGAAATATACATTGAATATAACTAGTAGCAAGTTAGACAGAAGGAAGGAACTTGAACATATAGTAGGAAGTACCCAGCATGAAACACAGAGGGGAAAATAAATTTTAAAAATAAACAGAGTATTAGTGAACAGTCTATATAACTGGGGTTCCTCAAAAGGAAGAGAGAGAAAGGCGAGAAAGAAAAATATGTGTAGAATAAATGTTGAAAATTTCCAAATTTGCTTAAAAAAACCAAACCTATAAACCTATAGATTCAAGGTCAATGAACAACTGTAAACATAAAAAACACTAAACCAAAGCATGTCATAATTAAATTGCTCAAAATAAGAAATAAGAACACAATCTTAAACATATGCAGCGAGAGGGCAAGTTGTATATGTAGTAACAATGGTAATGATAACAGCAGATTTTTCATCACAAATAAAGAAGAAAAGAAGAGTACAGAGCAACATCTTCAAACTACTGAAAATAAACAACAGCAAAACAAACAAAAACTATCAACTTACAATTCCATACCAAAGTAATTTTTTTTTTTTTTAATGAGAAAGATTAACAGTAATAAACAGAAGAAAACTCCAGGCTCATATCACTTAGGAACTTAGACAAAAGAATTTTCAATAAAATATTAGGAAGTTCCAAGAATGCATAAAAAAGATTAATTTTTAAAAAAGGACAAGTAGAACTTACTCCAGGGATGCAAAGATGGTCCAACATTTGGCAATTAATCTATAATATCAATAATGTCTGCAACAGCAAAGGACTAAAAGAGAAAATAATTAATTGACATACTGAAATGATCAGATGATGCAAAGAAAGAAAAAGCATTTTTACAAAATCTGATACTATTCAGGATATAAGCTCGCAACGTACTAAGAATAAAGAACCTCTTCTATCTGATAAAAAAAAAAATCTCCAAAAATGTCTCTACAGCTAACATAATACTTCATAATGAAAGGATTGATGTTTTCTCCAAGCTGGAAACAAGGCAAAGATATCCTCTTTTATCAACCTTTCCAAAATGGTAATGGAATTTCTCACCTGAACTATGAGGCAAAATGAAAAAATAAGAGTCATCTAGACAAGAAATGAAGATGACATATTTTACATTTGCCAATAGAGAAAATCCCTAGAAATACAGATCTTTTAATAAGAATTAATAAATGAATTTATTAAGGTCTAGGATACAAGGTTATCACAGGGAAATAAATTACTACATACTATCAATAACCATGTGGACACTGATGTTAAAAATACAATTTGGTTTAAAATGCAATAGTGTTAAAATACAATACTGTTTACAATTTTCTCAAAATAAATGACCTCGTAACTACTAGACCTGCCTGAAAGCATTCATTACAAGCAGATCTGAAGTGTAAGAAACTTAAAGGAAGCCCTTCAGGTAGAAGAAAAGTAATATGGGATAGAAATGTTAGTATATGCAAAGCCACGAAGGACACGAGAATAGAAACCACACTGTAAACATCTTTTAAATTTTTAACTTATTTATTTTTAATAGGAGAATAATTGCTTTACAAAATTGTGTTGGTTTCTGCCATACATCAACATGAATCAGCCATACGGATACATACGTCCCCTGCCTCTAAACCCCCCCCTCCTACCTCCCACCCTGTCTCATCCTTCTAGGTGGTCACAGAGTGACAGGAATTTCCCACTGGCTATCTATTTTGCATCCAGTAATATATATGTTTCTCTGCTACTCTCTCAACTCGCCCCACCCTCTCCTTCCCCCACTACGTCAACAAGTCTGTTCTCCATGTCTTCACCTCCACCATGTGCAAATACGTTCACCAATACCATCTTTCTAGATTCCATATGTATGCATTAATATATGACCTGTGTTTTTCTCTTTCTGACTTATTTCACTCTGCATAATAGACTCTAGGTTTTCATCCACATCATTAGAACTGACTCAAATATGTTCCTTTTTATGACCAAGTAATATTCCATTGTATATATATTCCACTTTTTTTTAAACCATCATCTGTTGATAGACATCTAGCTTGCTGCAATGAATGCTGAGGACACATGTCTTTTTTCCAATTAAGGTTTTCTCATTGTATATGTCCAGTAGTGGGATTGTTGGGCCATCCTATTCTCCATAGTGGCTGTATCAGTTTACGTTCCCAAGAAGAGTTCAGGAAGGTTCCCTTTTCTCCACACACTCTCTACGATTTACTGTTTGTAGGGTTGTTTGTTTGTTTGTTTGTTTTGATGGCTGTTCTGACCATCAATGAGGTGATACCTCATTGTAGTTTTGATTTGCATTTCTCTCATAATGAGTGATGTCGAACATCTTTTCACGTGTGTATGTCTACTTTGGATAAATGTCCGTTTAGGTCTTCTGCCCACTTTCTGATTGGGTTGCTTTTATTTTTTTTCCTGGTATTGAGCTACATGAACCACTTATATAACTGACTTAAAAAAAAATAACATAAATCTCTTTAAAAGGCAATTGATTGTTGAAACAAAAGTAACACTATTTTGAGAGTTTACAAATTGTATAAGTATTTGAGAGAATACTTGAAAATCAGTTAAGTTGAGAGATGGGAGTATATTTTAAGATTTCCATACTTAACCTGAAATGGTATAATATAAATTGAAGGTAAACAATGATGTTAAGAAGGATGTATAAATTAAGTCCAAATAACCACCACAACAAATATAGTTAGTCAGCTCATAAAAAATGCTCAACACATAAGGAAGCAGCACAAGAGAGAAAAAGGATAATACAAAAGGGACAAGTGAAAAAAATAATCATAAGCAAGACGGTAGATTCAAAACAACCTATATTAATAACCACATTAAAAATAAATAGTCAAAACAATCTAATTAAAAGTCAGAGTGTGTCAAAGTAAACAGAAAAGCAAGATATCTAAATCCACTTGAAAACAGAAATATAAATAAAGGTAAAATAAAAAGAAGATGATATACTGTTGACTCTTGAATGATTCTTGACTGGATTTGAACTGCAAGGATCTCTAATACACATGTGAGGATTTTTCAATTAACATGTCTTAAAATACTTGGCTGTCCACAGCTGTTTCAATTCACTGATGAGAGACTGCAGATAAGGAGGGGCCCACTGTAGACTTATACGAGGATTTTCAGTTGCATGGAGGGTTGGCCTTCCTAATTTCTATGTAGTTCAAGGATCAAATGCAAATAATACTCAAAGGAAAGCTGGAAATCTATATTATAGGAAGCGGATATTATAAAAATATGTTTTGGTATAAATTTTTTACAAGGGATACACAAGGTCATGTCACAATGACAAAGGGATCAATTCATCAATAGAATATACAATCCTAAATTTTTTGCACATAATAACAGATTTCAGAATAAATAAAACACAAAGTAAGAAGTAATAGACAAATCTGTAAGTATTTGTGGATAATTAGTGATTGATAGAAAAAACAACTGGAAAGTCAGTAAGGACGTAGAAGACTGGAGCAACGATATCAAAGAACATTACACAATTTATAAATCACACAACAGCAGAATACACCTTCTTTCAAGTAAAAATGGAATATTTATAAAAGCAGACCACTGTTCAAAGCATATCAAACTTGTGGGGTGTCAGTAATGCAGTACTTAGGAGTAATATTATGTCAATAGATACATTTATTAAAAATAAACTCAGTTTCTCCATAAAGAAACTAGAAAAGTGGTAAGAAAATTAAGTTGAAAAAAATTGAAGAAAGAAATATGAAAGGTCAAGAGTCACAATTAAGGGATGGAAAAGAGAGAAATGACAGAGGGAAGCCAACTAAGCTGAAGGTGAAACTTTGAGACAATCAACAAAGGGATAACACTTGAGCCGACGAGTTGGGCGGAGATTGGCGGTGGGAGGAACTGGCCCTTGGCCTGTTTTCATGTGGCCTATGTGCTATGAATGTTCTAGAAAGAGCTGCAAAAACCAAAATAATTTATTTTGTTTTTAAGGCTAAAAACATCCCATTGTATATGTGTGTCACTATTTGTCCATTTATCTATTGATAGAATTTTAGGTGTTTTTTCCCTGTCTTGGCTACAATAAAATGCCGCAATGTATGATATCTGTGTGCTTTCTTTAGAAAAATGTCATTTCTGTGGAGGTTGTCATATATGTATATATAACCCTTAATAAGTTGAGCCAGGTTCCTTATGCTCATTTTCTGAAGAGTTTTTAATCATAAATGGGTGTAATATTTTGTCAAAAGTTTTTTTCTGCATCTATTCAGGTAATGCTCAAAATCCTTCAAGCTAGGTTAGCAATACCTATACCAAGGACTTCCAGATGTACAAGCTGAATTTAGCAAGGGCAGAGGAACCAGATATTGAATTGCCAACATATGTTGGATCATATGAAAAACAAGAAAATGCCAGAAAAAAAAATCTACCTTGCTTCACTGACTACACTAAAGCCCTTGTCTGTGTGGGTCACAACAAACTGTGGAAAATTCTTAAAGAGATGGGAATACCAGACCACCTGACCCACCTCTTGAGAACTCTGTATGTAGGTTAAGAAACAATGGTTGAAACCATACATGAAACAACTGACTTGTTAAAACTTGTGAAAGGAATACCACAAAGTGGTATATTGTCACCAAGCTCATTTAACTTCAATGCAGAGTACATCATGTGAAATCCTAGGCTGGAAGAATCATTAACTGGAATCAAGATGGCTGGGAAAGTAGCAATAACCTCAGATATGCAGAGATAGCACTCTGATGGCAGAAAGCAAAGAGGAACTAAACAGCCTCTTGATGAGAGTGAAAAAGGAGAGTGAAAGAGCTGGCTGAAAACTCAACATTCAGAAAACTAAGATCATGGCATCCAGGCCCGTCACTCCATGGCAAATACAGGTGAAAAAAGAGGAAGCTGTGGCAGATTTTATTTTCTTGGGCTCCAAAATCACCGAAGATGGTGGCTGCAGTCATGAGATTAAAAGATACTTCTTGGAAAGAAAGCTATGACAAAACTGTCAGCCTATTAAAAAGCAGAGACATTGCTTTGCTGACAAAGGTCCGTACAGTCAAAGCTATGGCTTTTCCAGTAGTCATGAGCAATGTGAGATCTGGACCCTAAAGAAGGCTGAGTGCCGAAAAATTGATGCTTTCAAATTGTGGTGCTGGAAAAGACTCTTGAGAATTGCGTGAACTGCAAGGAGATCAAGCCAATCAATCCTAAAGGAAATAAACCCTTAATATTCACTGGAAGAAGTGCTGAAGCTCCATATACTTTGGTATATTGGAAAATATGTTGGAGCTTCTTGTATGATGCTTTGTTCACCTGAACAGATGAGACAAATCATTGAAAAAGATTGTGATGCTGGGAAGGATTGAAAGCAAAAGGAGAAGGGCTGGCAGAGAATGAGATGGTTAGCATCACTGACTCAATGGGCATGAATTTGAGCAGACTCTGGTATAGTGGAGAACAGATGAGTAAATAATCAGTGCTGACAAAAGTATCAGAATATTATAAATAGAATAAGTCATTCTTAACTAGTTAAATTCATTAATGAAGTTTTTCAGTGATAAAAAGTACAGCTAATATTAAATGTAACTTTAAAGCGCTAAATCAGTTCAGTTGCTCAATTATGTCCAAGTCTTTGAGACCCCATGGACTGCAACATGCCAGACTTCCCTGTCCATCACCAAGTCCCGGAGCTTGATGAAACTCATATCCCTCAAGTAGGTGATGCCATCCAATCATCTCATCCTCTGCCGTCCCCTTCTCCTCCCGCCTTCTCTCTTTCCCAGCATCAGGGCCTTTTCCAATGAGTCAGTTCTTCGTGTCAGGTGACCAAAGTATTGGAGCTTCAGCTTCAGCATCACTCTTTCCAATGAATATTCAGGAATGATTTCCATTAGAGTTGACTGGTTTGATCATGCAGTTCAAGGAACTCTCAAAAATCTTTCCAACATCGCAGTTCGAAAGCATCAGTTCTTCAATGCTCAGCTTTCTTTATATGCTCAGCTTTCACATCCATACATGACTATTGGAAAAACAGCTTTGACTAGGTAGACCTCTGTTGGCAAAGTAATGTCTCTGCTTTTTAATATACTGCCTAGGTTGTTGATAAGTTTCTTCCAAGGAGCAAATGTCTTTTAATTTCATGGCTGCAGTCACCGTTTGCAGTAATTTTCAGTTCAGTTCAGTCACTCAGTCGTGTCCAACTCTTGGCGACCTCATGAATCACAGCATGCCAGGCCTCCCTGTCCATCACCAATTCCTGGAGTTCACTCAGACTCATGTCCATCGAGTCAGTGATGCCATCCAGCCATCTCATCCTCGATCGTCCCCTTCTCCTCCTGCCCCCAATCCCTCCCAGCATCAGAGTCTTTTCCAGTGAGTCAACTCTTCACATGAGGTGGCCAAAGTACTGGAGCTTCAGCTTTAGCATCATTCCTTCCAAAGAAATCCCAGGGCTGATCTCCTTCAGAATGGACTGGTTAGATCTCCTTGCAGTCCAAGGGACTCTCAAGAGTCTTCTCCAACACCACAGTTCAAAAGCATCAATTCTTTGGCACTCAACCTTCTTCACAGTCCAACTCTCACATCCATACATGACCACTGGAAAAACCACAGCCTTGACTAGACAGGCCTTAGTCGGCAAAGTAATGTCTCTGCTTTTGAATATGGTATCTAAGTTGCTCATAACTTTTCTTCCAAGGAGTAAGCATCTTTTAATTTCATGGCTGCAGTCACCATCTGCAGTGATTTTGGAGCCCCCAAAATAAAATTTCTCACTGTTTCCATTTTTTCCTCATCTATTAGCTGTGAAGTGATGGGAATGGATGCCATGATCTTGGTTTTTTGAATACTGAGTTTTAAGCCAGATTTTTCACTCTCCTCTTTCACTTTCATCAAGAGGGTCTTTAGTTCTTCTTCACTTTCTGCCATAAAGGTGGTGTCATCTGCATATCTGAGGTTATTGATATTTCTCTCAACAATCTTGATTTTTAGCTTGTGCTTCTTCCAGCCCAGTGTTTCTCATGATGTACTCTGCATAGAAGTTAAATAAGCAGGGTGACCATATACAGCCTTGACATACTCCTTTCCCTATTTGGAACCAGTCTGTTCCATGTCCAGTTCTAACTGTTGCTCTTGACCTGCATACAGGTTTCTCAAGAGGCAGATTAGGTGGTTTGGTATTCTCATATCTGAGCATTTTCAACAGTTTCTTGCTATCCATGCAGTCAAAGGCTTTGGCATAGTTGATAAAGCAGAAGTAGATGTTTTTCTGTAACTCTCTTCCTTTTTCTATGATACAACAGATATCAACACTTTGATCTCTGCTTCCTCTGTCTTTGTTAAATTCTGCTGGAACATTTGGAAGTTCTCTGGTCACATACTGTTGCAGGCTCCGTTGGAGAGTTTTAAGCATTACCTGCTAATGTGTGAGAAGAATGCAGTTGTGCAGTAGTTTGAGCATTCTTTGGCATTGCCTTTCTTTGAGATTGGAATGAAGACTGACCTTTTCCAGTCCTGTGGCCACTGCTGAGTTTTCCAAATTTGCTGGCATATTGAGTGCAGCACTTTCACAGCATCATCTTTCAGGATTTGAAATAGCTCAACTGGAATTCCATCACCTCCACTAGATTTGTTTTCAGTGATACTTCCTAAGGCCCTCTTGACTCTGAATGCTTTCCTTCTAATATCAGGAGTAAGATATGACTACTCCAGTTTTCTGGCCTGCAGTATTCCATGGACAGAGGATCATTGCAGGTTATAATATATGGTGTTGCAGAGTCTGACATACCTGAGCACACGTAGGCACACCACCATTCTTATTACTTCAGTTTACCATAGCCTAGAAGTTTGGGAAAGACCGAAAGTAGTTAAAGGACAATAAAAATAGATAACATATATATTGGAAGGAAAAAGTGAAATGGATGATATGATCATTTATGTAGAAAATCTGATAGTCTATAAAAGCTTCTAATATTGATTTGTGACTTTAACATGGTTTAGGGTACAAAAATTTGTTTTTATATTCCAGCAAAAAGAAATTAGATACAATTAAATATCAATTAATTTTAATAATAAAACAGCTGTGAAATACTTAGATATGACAGAACAAGTACAAAACCTTTTCACAGAAAAAATATTCCAAAGCAATTAAAGCCTAAATAAACAGAAAGATGTATCTGAATTATGAGTCTGAAGATTCGATATTTTTAATTTGCCAAATATTAATGTAATTCAATACAAATCTAATCAAAATCACAGAAATTTTTTTTTCTTTTTTAAGAATATTTAAATTCAAGTATGCCAAAGCCTTTGACTATGTGAATCACAATAAACTGTGGAAAATTCTGAAAGAGATGAGAATACCAGACCACCTGACTTGCCTTTTGAGAAATCTCTATGCAGGTCAGGGGGCAACAGTTAGAACTGGACATGGAACAACAGACTGGTTCCAAATAGGGAAAGGAGTATGTCAAGGCTGTATATGGTCACCCTGCTTATTTAACTTATATGCAGAATACATCATGAGAAACGCTGGGCTAGACAAAGCACAAGCTGGAATCAAGATTGCCAGAAGAAATATCAGTGACCTCAGATATGCAGATGAGTCAATCCTTATGGCAAAAAATGAAGAACTAAAGAACCTCTTGATGAAAGTGAAAGAGGAGAGTGAAAAAGCTGGATTAAAGGTCAACATTCAGGAAACTAAAATCATGACATCTGGTCCCATCACTTCATGGCAAATAGATAGGGAAACAGTGGAAACAATGTAAGACTTTATTTTTGGGGGCTCCAAAATCACTGCAGATGGTGATTGCAGGCATGAAATTAAAAGATGCTTATTCCTTGGAAGAAAAGTTATGACCAACCTAGACACTGTATTAAAAGGCAGAGATGTTACTTTGTCAACAAAGGTCCATCTAGTCAAGGCTGTGGTTTTTCCTGTGGTCATGTATGAATGTGAGAGTTGGACTATCAAGAAAGCTGAGCACTGAAGAATTGATGCTTTTGAACTGTGGTTGTTGAGGAAGACTCTTTAGAGTCTCTTGGACAGCAAGGAGATCACACCACCAGACCACCCTAAAGAAAATCAGTCCTGAATATTCATTGGAAGGACTGATGTTGAAGCTGAAACTCCAATACTTGGGCCACCTAGTGTGAAGAACTGACTCACTGGAAAGACCCTGATGCTGGGGAAGATTGAAGGCAGGAGGAGAAGGGGATGACAGAGGATGAGATGGTTGGGTGGCATCACCAACTCAATGGACACGAGTTCGGGTGAACTCCGGGAGTTGGTGATGGACAGGGAGGCCTGGCGTGCTGCAGTCCATGGGTCACAAAGAGTTGGACACGACTGAGTGACTGAACTGAACTGAACTGATAAATTCATTAGAAATGAAACGACCTAATGAAGCTGAGATAGCTAGTGGGAAGCTGCTATTTAATACAGGCAACCCAGCCTGGTGCTCTGTGGTGACCTGGAGGAGTGGGATGGGAAGGGAGAGGGAGGCTTATGAGGGTGAGTAGACAGCTAAATAGAGGGGTAGATGAATGTCGCTCACTTGTGTCGGAACTTTGCAACCGCATGGACTGTGGTCCACTGAAATCTCCAGGCCAGAGTCCTGGCGTGGGCAGCTTTTTCCTTCAGAAGATTCCCAGGGGAATCTTCCCAGTCTAGGGATAAAACCCAGGTCTCCTGCATTGTAGATGAATTCTTCATCAGCTGAGCCACCAGGAAGCCCTTGAATTTTATATATATATATATTTATTTATTTATATATATATATGGTATATAAATTTATATGAAATATATATATAATTGTGATATTGTTATATAACAAATTTAGAAAATTTCTTTGACAATGTTAAATGAATAAAAAGCCATGGCAGAAGCTGTGGGAAAACATAATAAAATTTGTGAAGCATACATCTCATAATGGATTTGTATCTATAATAAAATTGAATCCACATAAGAACATTCTTAACCTAATAAGAAATAACAAAAGATAAAAACAGACCATAGAAGACATACAGATAAAAACATACACGTGATAAGATGTTCTACTTCATTAGACCCTAGGGAAATATACATTAAAATCTCATTGAAATATGTTAGAATGACTACAATTAAACAGGCTACCATACAAGTGTTGACAAAGATGTGGAGAAACTGCAACTCTTGGACTTTTCTGATGACAATTAAAATATTACAACCACTTCAGGAAACATTTTAGCAGCTTCTAAAAAAAGTTAAACATATACTTAGCTTGTATCCTACCCACTTTAAATCCTATATATTGAATAAACTTTCTTTAAAAAATGTATACTGGCTTTGGATCAAAATGGTGAAGAAGGAAGACATGGATTTCAGCTCTACACGTGGAACAATTTTCACTGGTATTTAGCTGGAGATTGGCAGAAAAACTCCTCTACAACCAAGGCTGTAAGAAAGGTCCACATGGAATCAGGTAGGAAGAGAAGTGATTAGGTCAGGATTGTTCCGATGGGAGGGAATTCAATGGAAAAGGGAAAATGCATGGGTGGAGATATGCCTTAAGGGGGAGGTGGTTTGAGCCACATATTGGGCACCCCAATTCTGGGGACTGACACAGAGAAGACAAGCTCCCTTGGCTGGTTGGAGGGATAATGGGACTGACAGAAGTGCTGTAGGAAAACTGAACTCTGCTCAAGAGGAGGATACAGTGCCAGCTTGCTCTGAAACAGGAAGAGATGGCAGGCTGAAGACTGTTGTGCTGGTTGCCTGATTTCTCGAGACTGTCTGTTGAGCACCTCAGCTGGAGCCAAACGTGACATGACAATACATTTAGAAAACCACAAAATTTCCACCAAGAAGCTACCAAAAGTAATGATGAATCCACTAAAGTTCAAGATATAAGACTAAGATAATCAGTCCATTGCTTTTCTCTACATTAACAATGAAATATCAGAAAGAGAAAGCAAACAAAAAAAAAAACTCGTTTAAAATTGCATCAAAGAGAATAAAATTCCAAAGAAAAAGTTAATCAAAAAGTGAGAGACTTATCCTCTGAAAATTCTAAAACACTGATGAGAGAAACTCAAGATGGCACAAAGAAATGGAAAGATATCCTTTAAAAGTGAATACTCTTAAAAGTGTCCATACAACCCAAGGCAATCTAAAGATTTAATGCAATCCCTGTCAAAATACCCAAAACATTTGTCACATAACTTAAACAAAATATCTAAAATTTACATAGAGCTAGAAAAGGCCCCAAATTGCCAAAGCTATCTTGAAAAAGAAGAACTAAACTGAAAAATCATGTTCTCTCATTTCAGACTACACATCTACAGTAATTAAAACAGCATGGTGCTGGCACAGAAACAAATGCATAGATCAACAGAATAGAATAGAAATCCCAGAAATAAACCCATTTGCCTATGGCCAACTGGCCTATACTACAGAAGGAAGAATATACCATGGAGAAAAGATTGTCTCTTTAGTAAGTGGTGCTGAGAAAACTAGACAGCTACAGTAAAAAATAAATAAATAAATAAGTTCAAAAGGTATCTAAACCTCAGTGTAAGGCCTGAAACTGTAAATTATCTAGAAAAGAACATAACAGAATACTCTTTTACATAAATCATAGCAATATTTATGTGTATCTGTTTCCTAAGGCAAGAGAAATACAAGCAAAAATAAACAAATGGGACGTAATTAAACTTAAAAGCTTTACCACAGCCAAGGAAACTGTCAACAAACCAAAAAAAAAAAAAAAAAAAAAAAAAAAAAAAAAAAAAAAAAAAAAAAACCTATTGAATGGGAGAAAATATTTGCAAATTGCATAACTGATAAGCGTAAAATATCCAAAATACATAAATAGCTCATACAACTCAGTATCAAAGGAACAAATAACCTGATTAAAAAAGGGACCAAGTGCAGTAGATATCTTTGAGGAGAAGAACTACAGACATCCAACAGACACATTAAAAAATGCTCGGCATCACTAATCAACATGGAAATACAATTCAGAACCAAAATGGGCTATCACCTCATACTTATCAAAATAGCTATCATCGAAATGTGTAAAAGTAACAAATGTAGGCGCATATGTGGAGAAAGGGAACTCGCACACACTTAGTGCAGATGTGAATTGATGCAGCCACTATAGAAACAATATGAGTGTCCCTCAGAACCTAAACATAGAACTGTGATAAGATCCAGCAATTCCACTCCTGGATATATATCCAAACAAACTCAAAAACACAACTGGAAAAAAATGCATGCGCCCCAGTGTTCAAAGCAGCATTATTTATAACAGCCATGGCACAGAAGCAACTCAAGTGTCCATCAGCAGATGAATGGGTAAAGATGTGGTGCATGTATGCAATGGAATGTGTTCGGCTATAGAAAGGGAAATTCTGTCATTTTCAAAGATGTGGATGGACCTACAGAATCTGCTTAGTGAAATAAGTCAGACAGAGGAGTAAAGATACTGGATGTTATCACTTATAAGTGGAATGTACAAAATAACAGAGATGAATATATGAAACAAAACAGACTCAGAGATACAGAGAACAAACTTTTGGATACCCTGCTGAGAGGGCATGGGAGGATGAGGGTAAGGTTATGGGATTAAGAGAAGCAAACTACTATGGATAGAATAGATAGGCAACGAGATGTATTTGGCAGCAACACAGGGATATATATATATATATATATATAGCTATTTTTTAAATGTCTTTAAATGGAATATAATCTATAAAAACTGCATCATCATGCTATATACCTGAAACTAATGTCATATTGTAAAGAAACTATGTTTCTTTTTTTTTATGTTATTGAAAAGTCTTGTCCGGGAATATTGAATATTAGCTTCATTTGTAAAACTGTTAAAATTTGAAACAACCCAATGTTTGTTAACAAGGGAAAAACCTATTGTGCCATACCCATGCAATGGAACACTATTTAAAAATAAAGATACAATCAGTACATACAACATGAATAATTCTTGAAATAATTATGTTTAGAAGCTAGTGCTCTACCACGAAATATATAAAACAGACTCACAGATACAGAGAACAGACTAGTGGGTACTCTGTTGTAGATGTGTGTATATCTTTTGAACATCTTTTGTAAATTTGTACACTTTCATTTTTATAAAATTTCAGAAAATATAAACTAATCTATCACATGGTAACACAGCAGTGTGTTCTTGGGAAAAGGAGATAAAGGCAGAGTGGAAGGTAGCATGGACTACAACCCAAGAAAAAGAAACTGTGGGCTGTCTGAGCATGTGCACTCTCCGGCTTGTGGTTGATTCACGGGCGGCTACGCAGATCACTGTGAGAAACTGCTCACTGTAAAGATGCACAGTCCCCTTGTTTCAATTACACCCCGTTGCAGACATAAAATTAGGGCTAAAGAGATGCCCCTCTCCCAGGATAAGCAAGGTTAAAGAAAGTATCTCGCAGTTTTGCATTTTAACTCTAGATCTTAACCTGGTAACCACTGAACTGCACCACCACACTTCCCTGCAGTCATGGGAAAAGCAAGAATGAGCACCTTTTGCCACCCGTTAAGCCTTGGGTTCCTAGCAGATCCCTCTGGCAAGATAGAAACCTCAGACCTAAAGGGAACACTTGCTGCTTACAGCCTTTTTCATTCATCACTGTCCACTCATGCCCGGCAGTGCCGGGGATGGCGGCTACAATGCTTTCTTCTCAAAATACATCCTCATGGACTGGAGCAAAAATGAAAAGGCAATTGCTGTGACACTTGCTTTTCTCTCTCAGGATACCCACAGATGAAAAACTAGGTTCTGTCCATCTTGGAGATTGTCTAGACTTTCTTGTACGGCAGTTCACTTGAAAGGTTAAAAAAAAAAAGGTATACATATATAGAAGTTTCATGTTTGTCATTGTTTCTACTGTTTCCAAGATCACACGCGGTCTATCAGGCAGCTTGCAAGCTTGTTAGATTTATTTAAGTAAGAAGTCCTTGGCATTATCTGTCCTTTGTACCTCGAATGAGGAGATTTTACCAGTGGGCTCTAATTTATAACAAGGACCTACACCTTGGATAATGAAACATAGCTGAATAAGAACTTACATAAACAAGGGCTCTAGTGAAATGCCAAAACAAATAATTTTGGCATGTTTTAAAACTACAAGGGGCTTCTTCAAATATCATCAGGAGTAAGTCATTTGGCATTTCAGTTTCATACATCAATGCTGTTGCTGTCACTATGAAAAATTGGACTTTTTGTTTACTTAAAATTTGAAATGCCGTAATTTGGTACTTGAAAAATGGGCGGGAAAAATGAATGTCCTCCTGTTTGTGAAAAATGGGGATTTTATTAGAGCAAAGTAGGGAGGAGGAGAGTGCGCTCACCAGCACTGGTAACACGGTGTTTACACAGGAAGAAATATAACAATGGGCAGGGCCCTGGGGACACGGGGAGCCAAACCACTTGGGGAGCTGATGGCCACAAGAGCCAAGAATACAGCCTGAACCCAGGACTGAACCAGCTCTTGGTTCTTACACACACGTAGTGAATAAATGCATCATGAAGTAAGACTCATATTTCACAACAGCATGAGACTCCCCAGTTAGAATGCATCTGTTAATAATAAAAATCTCCCTTCTGGAATGAGTTTAATAGGTCATGTTCATGCCTTAAATAGGTGATCACAGTAATAAATCAGCATTATGATTTTAGTAGGTAGTAACATATGAAATAGAATATGTTTTTTCTGGCATATAATTTCATCAAAATTAAGCTAAAATATTCACCCAAAGCGGTAGATTGATAAAATAATAATTATAAGCATACAGTCCTAAAAAATTTTATACTTTATGCATTCTGAAAGTAGTAAATTTAATATACATATTATCTTTGTTGTCATATGAAAAAATATTGAATTATTTTATGCCACTTCAGAAGCCAACTGTTTCAAATAAAATTTGTCAAAATAAAGTTTACACACTTACTATGTTTTACAGCATATATTCATATAGCCCCTCAGTGAATTCATTAGTTATAAACATATGAGGATATTTGGTAGGTTTTAAAGAAAAATGTTTACAGTTTGGGTTTTAGATGGGTCATTTTAATATTCGATTTTTATGTCAATTCAGTTAAATTTTTCCCATTGCCCCCATCTATTATACACACACATACAAAGACACGCATACTTATGCATGAATATCAAAATCATCACCTGATAAAAATGCATATGAATACAGGTAGTGTACCCATAAATATGTCTGTATAAAACACAAATAATATAGGTAAAATAATTTTAAGAGCAGTTAGCAAGTTATATAACTGCTTGTCTTATACAAAGTACCCATACTTTATATAATATACTGCAAAAACTCAGTTGTTAATAAGTATTCATCAAATTAATTATAATAAATTAGTGGGTGAACTGGGCATTATTAAAAATAATGTTGGCAGACTGTTTGGTGTTCTAGGCTCATAGCCCTCAGTATTCTTCTACGTAAATGTATATAAAGCATCCTCTTTTCAGAGAGGAATATACAATTTATACTATAGTCACAGATAATATACACCAAATTTCACGCATCCTTGTTGATTCTAGGTTTCTGTAAAGTAATCTTTACTGAATTGAGGGATTATATTTATGTTCTGATGTTACTTTAAAAAAAATTAATATCTATGGGATTTTATAGTGATGATGGCATTTTCCACTAATCAGCTTGAGAATTACAGTAGCAGTTTATTGAGTAATTGTTACTGAGTAATTGTTACTCTCTCTGATGTATACGTCTTGCTCATGGTATATTATCTGTTTACTATATGTTTATTATGTTATTTTTCATATTTTGATTTATGATTGTTTTATTTTTGAAAGAGAATATCTGATGAAGCAAAACACACGTAGTTTTATAAAACTGTCCCAAGGCAGTTTTAACTATTTAAAATAGTTAAAATATACCACTAAACTGTTTTCTCATTTGCTAAAATGAAATCACATATAAACTTTTTTTAAAAAGTAAGTCATATCATAGCTTTAATGTTTTGTGCCTGTCAAATATACATGCTATTATGCTTGGAATATTAACATATTCCATTTGCTTAAATAAATTAGGTAATTGGCATACTGCTCTAATTACTATAGTTTTATTATATGTCTTATTGTATGGTGACATAAATCTTCCAACTTTTTTCTTAAAAATTCTCTTGACTATTTTGGAGTATTTGCATGGCTATATACAATTACTAATCTAATAAACAGTTACTGCAAAAAGGAAAAAAATAAAAAGAGATTACAGACCTTCCTGAATTTACAATGGGTTAGGTCTACAAACTCATGGTAAATTGAAAATTTATAAATCAAACTGAACTTAATACACTTAAACTTGCTGAAAGCATAGCTTAGTTTATCCTACCTTAAATGTGCTTAGAACACTTTTGTTAAACTGCTGCTGCTGCTAAGTTGCTTCAGTCGTGTCCAGCTCTGTGCGACCCCATAGATGGCAGCCCACCAGGCTCCCCCGTCCCTGGGATTCTCCTGGCAAGAACACTGGAGTGGGTTGCCATTTCCTTCTCCAATGCATGAAAGTGAAAAGTGAAAGGGAAGTCGCTCAGTCGTGTCCGACTCTTAGCATCCCCTTGGACTACACTTGGGGAAATCATCTGACACAAAGCCAATTTTATAATAGTGTTGAATATCTCCCGTAATTTATTGAATTCTGTGCTGAAACCGAAAGACAGAATGGTTTTATGGGAAGAGGTTGGTTTGAAGTGTATGGGGTGATTACCCTCATGATGGTGTGAGTGTCTCAGAGCTTTAACTGCTGGCACTGTCCAACATCACAAGAGAGTATCACACTTAAAAATGTTAGCCAGGGAAAAGACCAAAATTTGAAGTTCAGTTCCTACTAAATGTGTATCACATTCTTATCATGGTAAAGCAAAAAAAAAAAAAATTATATATATACATATATATATATATAAAACAAGCTGAACCATCTTAAGTCAGGAACCATCTGTATGTTGAAATTACATATTTCAAACATGTATTAATGTAAAGAGAACTGTCATCTTTATAATGCGGATTCTGACATTTCATGAATGCACCTCATTTCATGAATATTCTTCCACTTATTTGTGTCTTCTTCCATTTCCCTGAGTGATACTTTTATAGTTTTCTTGTGGAGGTCTTATAAATTTTGTGTTAGACTTATTCCAAGATACTTGATACTTGCTAATTCAGTTTTAAATGATCTTATCTACAAAGCAAACACTAAACAAAGAAGAGCCAATAGATATACTAAGGTCAGACAAAGCAGACTTTAAGACTAAAAACACTATTAAAATGAGAGAGTGTGATAGTGCCGCAAGGGTAGATCAGTGTATCAAGCAATAACCCTAAGATTGTCAAAAATTAGCATATGGAAAAATAAGTAAATGAGAAAGAGAGGAGAGAGACAAAGAGAAACTCTATTTAACCTCAGCAGTTACCTAAAGAACTAAAACTGGTTTGAAACTTTCTTTTCCTTTTTACTTTCTTTTTTTTTTTCCCCCTTCCACCTTTCCAACCTCTCCCCTCCCACTTCTTTCTTTCTCTGAACTTTTCAACTACTACAGATTTTTGGCTTTTGAATTTCTCTTATTTTCTTGTCTGGTCAACAATTCATTTTAAATTCGTGTTTTTAATATTTTTATTCAACATTTCAGATATTTGGAAAGAGTTTTCTCAGTGTATTTAATTGTCTACAGTAAACAAAGACAAAAGTACATCTTTCTTTTTCACTTCTGTAAGATAGGACTCTAAGTTGGAGGAGTTAAAGTCATATGTTTACATGATAACTATAAAGGAAGCTAGGGAAGTCAGTTTCTGTATTTTCCTCACGAATTTTCTGCTTACAAGGTGAAAATTTTCTGAACAATAGAAACGGTAAATAAATACTGAACTCTCTAAGTGAGATGTTTAAGATGGATGGCACATTGGGATGTTATCAGAAAAATACACTTTAATATTAACATAAAATTGTCATTAGTTCAGCTTTTAATGTATTCATATAATGGATAAACTGGATTGTGCCATCATAAAAAAGCATTATCTTGCTTTTAAGAAGTTTGTCTCTTGGCCCAAATCCATCTTTCAGGCTAAACTGTGGGCAATTTCAGGTTTTCCTGGCATGCCTCACAAGTGAAAGCTGCCCTCGGCTCATCAGACGTGTGCAGCCAGTGTCCACAATTTTCAAGAGGCAGCTACAGGCGAGAGCTCAGCAATCCTAGGCTAGCCCCGCTCAGGAGCAAGTATCAATTCCTCCCCCAGGCATCGCCTACTGGAGATCTCCTGTTTTGTTGCTGTTGTTGTTTTTTCTGTCAGTAACTCTGCAAAACCTCTGTATTAGGAGGTGTGACTGAGGTGTCTTTCCCTCATATGTAATCTACACTGCAGGTCATCTAATCTTTGCCATGTACCCTTCTGCAGGAGGGGCTTCCTTGGTGACTCCGGCTGTAAAGAATCTTCCTGAAATATGGGAGACCTGGGTTCAATCCTTGGGTTGAGAAGTTCCCCTGGAGAAGGGCATGGCAACCCACTGCAGTGTTCTTGCCTGGAAACTACCTGTGGACAGAGAAATCCTGGAGGGCTACAGTCCAAGCGGTCGCCAAGAGTCAGACATAACTGAGCAACTAAGCACACACACACACACACGCACACACACACACACACTTCTGTGGGAGAAAATGGAATGCTGGGAAGCTTTCAGATTTCTCCTTTGCCTCTTGCCTGCTATGTCACATGAGTAAATAAAGGTTTGATTGTCACTTTCAGTTGGACTCATTATGCTAAACTGACCACCTGTACAACAGACAGCTTGAAAGTTTTGTTAACATATACTTTTTATTAAGTATATGCATTTTATTAAGTATGTTAAAAGTACATACATATACTTTTATTGTATATTTCTTACAGATTTCTTAATGATAATATGCCTTAAGAGTGGCTAATTTAGGTTTACATGCAATCAGTACTGTAAGACAAACTCTTCCACTGAATATGCTACCCAAATGTTAAGTAATTTATTAAAAAAAAAAAAAAACTAAAGAATGTTGTACTCAAATCCTACTAGCCTTCAAAGTCAAATTCCCTGGGGTTTTTCAGTCCCTTTGCCAGATGCATAGGTTGGGAAATATGTTATGGGCCCTAGAAATATTGCAACAGTGTGAAAACACCTTTGGTATAATTGTTCCCCAGTTTGTGGGTTGTCTGCTCTGTGGCTCTATGGTGGGGCTAATGGTGACCTCCCAAATTCCGTATTGACAAGTTAGTACAGTCAGTAGCCCATCTTTGCATGAAATATTCCCTGGGTATCTCTAATTTCCTTGAAGAGATCTCTAGTTTCTCCCATTCTATTGTTTTCCTCTATTTCTTTGATGATCACTACATGCAAAGATGGGCTCAATAAAGCATAGAAATGGTAGGGACCTAACAGAAGCAGAAGATATTAAGAAGAGATTGCAAAAATACACAGAAGAACTATATAAAACAGATCTTAATGACCCAGATAACCATGATGGTGTGATTTCTCACTATCTCTGGAGTGCAGAGACAAGTGGGCCTTAGGAAGCATCACTATGAACAAAGCTAGTGGAGGTGATGGAATTCCAGTTAAGCTATTTCAAATCCTAAAAGATGATGCTGTGAAAGTGCTGCACTCAATATGCCACCAAATTTGGAAAACTCAGCAGTGGCCATAGGACTTGAAAAGGTCAGTTTTCATTCCAATCCCTAGGAAAGGCAATGCCAAAGAATGCTCAAACTACAGCACCATTGTGATCATCTCACACACTGGAAAAGTAATTCTTAAAATTCTCCAAGCCAGGCTTCAACAGTATGTGAACCATGAGATTTCAGACGTTCAAGCTGTATTTAGAAAAGGCAGAGGAACCAGACATCAAATTACCAACATTCATTGAATCATCAAGAAAGCAAGAGAGTTCCAGAAAAACATCTACTTCTGCTTTATTGATGACACCAAACAAAGTATTTGAGTGTGCGGATCACAACAAACTGTGGAAAATTGTGGAAAATTCTTAAGGAGATGGGAATATCAGACTACCTATCTTCCTCTTGAGAAACTTGTTTTCAGGTCTTGAAGAAACATTAGAACAAGACATGGAACAAAGGAATGGTTCCAAATTGGGAAAGGAATACATAAAGTCTGTATGTCACCCTGCTTATTTAACTTATATTCAGAATACATGATGCAAAATGTCATGCTGGATGAAGCACAAGCTGGAATCAAGATTGCTGGGAGAAATATCAATAACCTCAGATATGCAGATGACACCACCCTTATGGCAGAAAGTGAAGAGGAACTAAAGATCCTCTTGATGGAAGCTATGGTTTTCGCAGTAGTCATGTATGGATGTGAGAGTTGGACTATAAAGAAAGCTGGCACTGAAGAACTGATGCTTTTAAAATGTGGTATTGGAGAAGACTCATGAGAGTCCCTTGGACTGCAAGGAAGTCCAACCAGTCCATCCTAAAGGAGATCAGTCCTGAGTGTTCATTGGAAGGAATGATGTTGAAGCTGAAACTCCAATACTTTTGCCACCTGATATGAAGAGCTGACTCATTGGAAAAGACCCTGATGCTGGCAGGGTTTGGGGCAGGAGGAGAAGGGGACAACAGAGGATGAGATTGGTTGGATGACATCACTGACTCAATGCACATGAGCTTGGGTGAACTCTGGGAGTTGGTGATGGACAGGGTGGCCTGGCATGCTGTGGTTCATGGGGTCGCAAAGAGTCACACACGACTGAGCGACTGAACTGAACTGAACTGATGAAGGTGAAAGAAGTGTGAAAAGTGACTTAAAACTCACCAATTAAGATACATAGATCATGGCATCAGATTCCATCATTTCATGGCAAATAGATGGGAAAATGATGGTAGCAGTGACAGACTTATTTTTGGGGGCTCCAAAATCACTGCAGATGGTGACTGCAGCCATGAAATTAAAAGACGCTGGCTTATTGGAAGAAAAGCTATGACAAATCTAGACAGCATATTAAAAAGCAGACACATTACTTTGTCAACAAAGGTTCATATAGTCAAAGCTATGATTTTTCCAATAGTCATGAACAGAGGTGGAAAGGTGGACCATAAAAAGGCTTAGCAACAAAAAATCAATGCTTTTGAACTGTGGTGTTGGAGAAGACTCTTGAGAGTCTCTTGAACTGCAAGGAGATCCAACCAGTCCTTCCTAAAGGAAATCAGTCCTGGGTGTTCATTGAAGGGACTAAAGCTGAAGCTGAGCTCCAATACTTTGGCTACCTGATGTGAAGAACTCACTCACTGGAAAATACCCTGATGCTGGGAAAGATTGAAGGCGGGAGAAGGGGAAAACAGAGGATGAGATGGTTGGATGGCATCACCGACTCAATGGATATGGGTTTGACTGGACTCTGGGAGTCATGAAGGACAGGGAGGCCTGGGGTTCTGCAGTCCAAGGGGTCAGAAAGAGATATTCATGACTGAGAGACTGAATAACGACAATGAATTTTGATATATAATATATTATTTTCTGCCATTATTACCATCTAGAATGATGCAGAAAGAATGAGTTTGATCATAGGCATGAATAAAATGAATATAATCAAAATATAAGTTACAAACCAGATTTTTAAAAGTTGATAATATATTACTGCATTACTCTTGAAACTCTAAAAAAAGGTCATTGAGCAATCACTGAGGAAAAAAGAATGAACAATTATTAATTTTTTCCCAGCTGTTGAGGAAGTAGAATGGACACAATAGACATCAATTACACAGAGCTTTCTTTGTTTGCATCACTTACTAATCTAGTACTGTATCCTTCAGAACTCAGTAAAGTCTGTAATTAACCAAACACACTCTTTAGCAATATAAGAGTTGAAAAATACTTTATGATAACTCTTCAGTTCAGTTGCTCAGTCGTGTCCGACTCTTTACAACCCCATAAATCGCAGCACGCCAGGCCTCCCTGTCCGTCATCATCTCCCAGAGTTCACTCAGACTCACGTCCATCGAGTCCGTGATGCCATCCAGCCATCTCATCCTCGGTCGTCCCCTTCTCCTCCTGCCCCCAATCCCTCCCAGCATCAGAGTCTTTTCCAATGAGTCAACTCTTCGCATGAGGTGGCCAAGGTATTGGAGTTTCAGCTTCAACATCAGTCCTTCCAATGAACACCCAGGACTGGTCTCCATTAGGATGGACTTGTTGAATCTCCTTGCAGTCCAAGGGACTCTCAAGAGTCTTCTCCAACGCCACAATTCAAAAGCATCAATTCTTCGGCGCTCAGCCTTCTTCACAGTCCAACTCTCACATCCATACATGACCACAGGAAACACCATAGCCTTGACTAGATGATGACTCTAGTGAAAACATAAATGTAAGCATATATTTAAGAAGGGCATAATGCTTTGAAGACAAACTCAAAATGCCAGATTTCTAGCAGGATTAAATATCATTGACTATAATGCTGATTTGATAAGATTCATTTCCCAACTAATGAAAATGTGATCAGAGTTAGAGCTGATAATTAAGAACAAATACCCAATGGTTATACTTCTTGTGTGAACAATCACGGAGCTAGTAGAAAATCCTCCAGCTCTTTGGTATTCAAGATGAAGAGAGTTAAATCATTTACATGAAGAGCATCTCTGCTTTTCTTATACTGTTATGACACATGAAATGTGCCAAATATCATTACTGGCATACTTTGTTTTATCATGCTTTGCTTTATTGATCTTAGTAAATGTTTTCTTTTACAAATTGAAGGGTATTTTGTGTTTTTTTCTTTTTTTAATTTTTATTGAAGTATAGTTGAGTTACAATACTGTGTTACTTTCTGCTATACAGCACAGTGAATCAGCTATACATAAGTGTATATCTATAGTTTCTTAGATTCTTTTCCCATATATGTCAGTACATCCCATATACCGCACGGAGAATTGAGTAGGGTTCCCTGCGTTACAGCCGTAGTCCTTATCAGTTATCTATTGCATATATAGTAGTGTGTATATGTCAGTTCCAATCTCCCAATTTATCCCTCCCTCCCTTTCTCCCGCATAACCATAATATTGTTTTCTACATGTGTTATTCTATTTTTGTTTTGTAAACAAGTTCAACGAATTGAAGGTCTGTGGCAACTCAGCATCAAGCAAGTGTATTAGAATCATTTTTCCAACAGCTCACCTCATATTTCTGTAACATTTTAGTAATTATTGCACTGTTTCAAACTTTGAAATCATTATTATACCTGTCATGGTGACCTGTGATCAATGATCTCTGATGTTACTAATGTGATCGTTTCTGTTTGTTTTGCACTTTTTTAAAGTTAAGGTATGCACATTGCATTTTAGGTATGTACATTTAAGGTGTATGCGTTAGCATCACTTGACTGACTTGAATTTAAGCAAACTCGGGGAGATAGCAGAGGACAGGGGAGCCTGGAGTGCCACAGTCCAGGAGGTCACGAGTTGGATACAGCTTAGTGACTGAAGAACAACAGGACTTTGATTTAGACATGATGCTATTACATACTTAATAGGCCACAGTATAGTATAAGCGTTAACCTTTATATTTACTGGAACAAGAAATTTGTGTGACCCACTTTATCGTGGTGGTCTGGGACGGAACCTGCAATATCTTAAACGTGTGCCTAAAACAGATTTTGACTGAAGTGACATACACATTTAAATGTACTTTCTGTGAAACTGCAAAGTCCTCCTCTGGAATAATTATCACGTGGTATTCTTTCATTCCAGGAAGCAGCATTTCCAGGGGGCTTATGCCACTGATTTGCTCGTTAACTTATTTTGTATTGCAAATTTCATGTAGGCTGTGAGTCCAGGTATGTTTTTGCCACTTAAGCACTATCAGTTTAGAAAAATGAGTTATAATTCAGATAACTGAACATATTTTGAATGCTTTCAATGTTAGACTTTCAACAGTCTCAGAAATATATTTATCTATACATTTTATAAAAAAGAAATAAGCCTATAGCTTTTAAGTACCATTCTCAAATTTGACAGTTTGTCAAAAATCTGTATTATTACTGCCAGTGCAGTAGGTTTATGCTATTAAAAAAAAAATAACTTTCTCAATTTTCAAATAATGCCCAAACTAAAGTATCTCTTTTGCTACAGTTCTAAATAGCTATACTGCCATGTTAAACAAATAGTATGATTCATTTCAGCTGTATCAGTGATTCTGGTTTGTTCTTTTAGCATGATGGTAACTAAGCATTGGGAACCTGCTAATACAGCAGCATGTATCTGATTGAATTTGTTGTTGCTTTGTTTGTATTTTGAAGCAACGTCACTTTGAAACCCTCAGTTTGAAATAGAATGTTAACCAAATTGGAGAGGAGAAGAATCAAATAAATAATAGCGTTTACTTTAATCATTGTTCTCTTTGAGGAGCCTAGTTTGATATCTTTAGTTCTATAATATAAACATATGGCCATTTTGTTGTTAATTACCTTTGGGGAGCATTATCTGTTTCATATAACATTTAGTCAATAAGATACTTCAAGATAGGTTTGAAAAGTGCATTAAAATGTGTATCAGTTGAAGGGCAACTTAAAAGCAATTAATTAAATCAAAAGCAATGTACTAAAGACAATTTAGTCCGTTTTAATGAATTATTATATTTTTATTGATACTAAATATTTTTCAGATTACGTGAATGACTTAGAATTTGGAAGATTCTTACAGAGGAAATAGAAAGCTGCTGTTCAAGTAATCTAAAATAATATTTGACATGTGTTGTATGCCTTCCTTGGGATAGGAGTTCTATAGGCTTTCAGAAGAATGTCCCGAGAGCACACCGTCCCCTGCATTTGGTCCCAACAAGTAGCAGCTTAGAACCACAGCTGCTCATTGACTTCCTCCCTGCATCATGATGCTCTTATTTCAGCTTCCCTGATATTGCAGCTTCTCATAAAGTAACAGAACCTAGTGTTATGTCTTGGTTCTAATTTCTAGAAGAGCCAAAGAGATTGTTTTCAAAGTCTCTTTTCTATTCTAACATTCTCTTTTTAGGAACAATATTTCTAGGGTAGAAAATTGTAAGTTCAAAGGCTTTCAATGATGTTGCATCTTCTAAGCAACATCAATGCTTCATAACCAATGTAATCAGTATCTCAGACTCAATTATTGTTGAAAATTCAGACTTCAATTACAAAGCTTCTTTCTGTTTAGAATTCTGAGGGTATTTACCTTGGCATACCTTAATGCTATTGTTGTTTAGCTGTTAAGTTGTTTCCAGCCCATCTGTGATCCCATGGATTGTAGCCCATCAGCTTTCTCTGTCCGTGGATTCTCCAGATAAGAATACAGAGTGAGTTGCCATTTCCTCTCCCAGAAGATCTTCCCAACCCAGGTATCGAACCGACGTCTCCTGCGTTGGCAGGCAGGGATTCTTTACCACTGGGCCACTAGGAAAGCCTTACAATTATACATTTGGAACAAAAATTTGTTTTGTTCTATCTCATTAAGCAGAAGAATCACATATTTTAACCAATGATTACATGAAGTCTTCAACAGAAAGGAAAATTATTTGAAAATGACAGTGACATGAAATAAGTTTAAAGAGACTCTTCAGGATTAAATTAATAAGCACACTCAGCTTTATAATGCATATCAACATTTAATCTTTAAAACTACTGATATTTGGGCAAATACACTTTGAAAAATAGTGTTAGCCATCATTGGTAAATTTTATAATAAATCACTTGCATATAAAATATTCAGCATATGTTGGGTAGTGCAAAAATGGCAACTGTTCAAAGTAAAAACTGCCAAATATTTCAGATTTATTTCCTTTAATTAATACCAAAATTGGAATTTGATGTTTGTGTTTGTCTAAAAACCTGCAGAAATAAGTGCAAATTCATTTCCTGTCAAAGAAGTATGTCTCTATAGGTTTCTGGAATTTAAATGCAAACCTCTGAGGTTAAACAACTACATTTCCAATTATGGAGTTTTACCATGTCATGTGAGCACACATTAAAAAAAATAATCAATATAAAACTCTTTCTTTGTTGTCAAATAAGAAACTAAATTAATTTTGTCTTTGAGTTATGTGGAATTGAATTATACAATAAAACGTTGGCAATGTTCCTTCTTTTAATTAATGTTTTGTCAGATCATCAATCTTCCTTTCTCCCTGTGTGTTAATACTCAATTTGTTTAGTATTTACTTAAGCCCACATCTCTTTCCTAAAAAGGAATTCTTATCTAGTTAGTTAAGATGTCTCTGAGCAGCATGGTAAAAGCAGTGGGGATAATTTCCACTGTATTTAGCAACAGAATGAAGTGCCCAGCCCTCCATACTGAAATCCAGAGTGCTTTTCAAGTAAATTAGGTTAGAAGCGTATACACATGTTTTGTGGGTGAGTATAACCTCTAGTATAATAGAGCCAGTGTTTTTTTTTGAACAATAATAATCTTAACATGACAAGAGTGTGCTTAATAGTATCTTTACATCTCTGAGGCAATATTATTTCTCCTTCAGAAATACAGACTGAGATGACTATTTCTCAATTTGATCACAAAATTGGAAAAAAAAAATGTGTTTTATCCTCTGGTCATTGGCTTTACCCATTTCAGAGGCTTTATGCTGAAGATATTAGAAGGTGCAATTACCTCATGGATCAGTGACTACTAAGCTGATATGCCATTGATTTTCTAAGTCATGAGGTGAGGCAGAGCAGAGCTGAAGTGGATCAAAATGTCTCAGCCCTGTTAGAAGGTCTTTTTCCCCATGTCTTTGCTGGCTCTACAGAGAGAAGAATCAATCGGGTAGAAAAGTTTTTTAGAAATATTTAGTCTACAGCAAGCAGAGAAAAACAATATTTTAAGTGTGAATTATGATATAAAATTATAATTGTTTCCACTGAATTGCCTAAGTCATTAGAAAATGATATAGACAAACACTTAGGCATGAACTTGGCTACAAGTAAGAATGAATGAACTCAGCAGAAAATACATTCTTAGTCTCTTAATTAAAAATTGAGAACTCAATGATTAAACATGATAAATCCCAAACTGACTTAGCATTTGGATAGTCATATAGTTTATGCTAATCCTTATAGGAGCCAACTTTATGTGCTAACACACACAGACACACACACAAAGAACAACAAAATCAGAAGATTCATAAGGTAAATAAATTTATACCTCTATTTAAAGAGACCAGGATAAAGGTAGGAATTATGACTGATATTGTGGAAGAAATCACCTAATGGGCTCAATCCTGAGCTCAGCAAACTCTTCAAGTTTAATCTCTGAAACAAACTGAAGTGGTTTCAGATATCTGCTATCCTGACTTTCAGAGTTTACTGGCAAATCAATCAGAATTTTAAATCTGCCACATATACACAAATGTTTTTGGAACTGTCCAGCCACAATAAGTTTAATGAATGACTATCACTGACACATTTTAATTTTTATAAATTAATATTATTTGCAGAATATCACAAAGATAGTTAAAACCAAAATCAGTTTATCTGAAGAAGAAAGAAAAAATAAGTAGGAAATGAAGGAGAAGGGGAGGGAAGAGAAGGGAGGGAAGAAGAGATAAAATAAAGATTCATAAATGAAAAAGTCCATATTTTTCTCTTAAAATAGTATTTTAGGAGATCTCTCCTAACAAAGATTGCAGCTATTGAACAAATCCTTCATAACATCAGTACTAAAACTAACCATTTCAGCACTTTTGATAGAGGGAATAGCATTCAGTTAAGTCCATCATCAGATTTTTCTTGAGAAATCTGTATGCAGATCAGGAAGCAACAGTTAGAACTGGACATGGAACAACAGACTGGTTCCAAATAGGAAAAGGAGTACAGTCAAGGCTGTATATTGTCACCCTGCTTATTTAACTTGTATGCAGAGTACATCATGAGAAACGCTGGACTGGAGGAAACACAAGCTGGAATCAAGATTGCTGGGAGAGATATCAATAACCTCAGATATGCAGATGACACCACCCTTATGGCAGAAAGTGAAGAGGAGCTAAAAAGCCTCTTGTTGAAAGTGAGAGAGGAGAGTGAAAAAGTTGCCTTAAAGCTCAACATTCAGAAAACGAATATCATGGCATCTGGCCCCATCACTTCATGGGAAATAGATGGGGAAACAGTAGAAACAGTGTCAGACTTTGTTTTTTTGGGGCTCCAAAATCACTGCAGATGTTGACTGCAGCCATGAAATTAAAAGACACTTACTCCTTGGAAGAAAAGTTATGACCAACCTAGATAGTATATTCAAAAGCAGAGACATTACTTTGCCGACTAAGGTCCGTCTAGTCAAGGCTATGGTTTTTCCTGTGGTCATGTATGGATGTGAGAGTTGGACTGTGAAGAAGGCTGAGCACCGAAGAATTGATGCTTTTGAACTGTGGTGTTGGAGAAGACTCTTGAGAGTCCCTTGGACCGCAAGGAGATCCAACCAGTCCATTCTGAAGGAGATCAACCCTGGGATTTCTTTGGAAGGAATGATGCTAAAACTGAAGCTCCAGTACTTTGGGCACCTTATGCGAAGAGTTGACTCATTGGAAAAGACCCTGATGCTGGGAGGGATTGGGGGCAGGAGGAGAAAGGGACGACCGAGGATGAGATGGCTGGATGGCATCACAGACTCAATGGACGTGAGTCTGAGTGAACTCCGGGAGTTGGTGATGGACAGGGAGGCCTGGCGTGCTGCGATTCATGGGGTCGCAAAGAGTCGGACACGACTGCGCGACTGAACTGAACTGAACTGAACTGAACCCTTATGGCAGAAAGTGAAGACGAACTAAAAAGCCTCTTGATGAAAGTGAAAGAGGAGAGTGAAAAAGTTGGCTTAAAGCTCAACATTCAGAAAACGAAGATCATGGCATCTGGCCCCATCACTTCATGGGAAATAGATGGGGAAACAGTAGAAACAGTGTCAGACTTTGTTTTTTTGGGCTCCAAAATCACTGCAGATGGTGACTGCAGCCATGAAATTAAAAGGCGCTTACTCCTTGGAAGAAAAGTTATGACCAACCTAGATAGTATATTCAAAAGCAGAGACATTACTTTGCCGACTAAGGTCCGTCTAGTCAAGGCTATGGTTTTTCCTCTGGTCATGTATGGATGTGAGAGTTGGACTGTGAAGAAGGCTGAGTGCCGAAGAATTGATGCTTTTGAACTGTGGTGTTGGGGAAGACTCTTGAGAGTCCCTTGGACTGCAAGGAGATCCAACCAGTCCATTCTGAAGGAGATCAACCCTGGGATTTCTTTGGAAGGAATGATGCTAAAGCTGAAACTCCAGTACTTTGGCCACCTTATGCGAAGAGTTGACTCATTGGAAAAGACCCTGATGCTGGGAGGGATTGGGGGCAGGAGGAGAAGGGGACGACCGAGGATGAGATGGTTGGATGGCATCACTGACTCCATGGAAGTGAGTCTGAGTGAACTCCGGGAGTTGGTGATGGACAGGGAGGCCTGGTGTGCTGCGATTCATGGGGTTGCAAAGTCGGACACGGCTGAGCAACTGAACTGAACTGACTGAAGTCCATCATTCTCCAAGAGGAGAGCAGGGGAGTGTGTTCTACTCAGTCATGTCCACCTGAGTGAGACCCCATGGACTGAAGCCCCCAGGCTCCTCCGTCCATGAGGATTCTCCAGGCAAAAATACTGGAGCGGGTTGCCACGCCTTCCTCCAGGGGATCTTCCCAACTTAGGAATTGAATCGGCATCTCTTGCATCTCCTACATTGGTGGTCAGATTCTTTACTACTGAGCAGCTTAGAATGGGCTCTCCTCGTGGCTCAAATAGTAAAGAAACTGCCTACAGTGTAGGAGGCCCGGGTTTGATCCCACGGTTGAGAAGACCCCTTGGAGAAGGGAAATGCAACCCACTCCAGTATTCTTGCCTGGGGAATTCCATGGACAGAGGATCCTGACAGCCTACAGTCCACGGGGCAGCAGAGAGTCGGACAGGACTGAGAAACTAACACCCACTTGGGAAGTGCAAGAAAAATTTAACATTTGATTAAATACTTGAGAAGTAGTGTGACACAGGGTGAAAGAGAGACCACATGGGTATGAATCATGTGATGTTTTCAAGTTACTCAATCCTTTCATGTATCTTTTCCCTCAAAAAGATAGGGACCCTACTATTAATTTTCTAAAGAATTTCCATGAGTATGAGCTACAGAGCTCTTAGAAGAGGGTCTGGTACGGAACAGACACTGTGTGAATACTAGAAAATACTGACTTTATTTTCTTGCACTCCAAAATCACTGTGGATGGTGACTGCAAGCACAAAATTAAAAGACGCTTGCTCCTCGGAAGAACAGCTATGACAAACCTAGACAGCTATTAAAAGAAGAGAACATTACTTTGCAGACAAAGGTACATATGGTCAAAGTTTTGCTCATTTTTCTTCCCAATGGCCATGCAAGGATGTGAGAGTTAGACCATAAAGAAGGTT
Source organism: Aepyceros melampus (assembly GCA_006408695.1). Taxonomy (NCBI): domain Eukaryota; kingdom Metazoa; phylum Chordata; class Mammalia; order Artiodactyla; family Bovidae; genus Aepyceros; species Aepyceros melampus. The sequence goes on along the minus strand of SJXQ01006966.1, from coordinate 394,799 downwards.
GAGCACCAAAGAATTGATGCTGTTGGACTGTGGTGTTGAAGAAGACTCTTGAGAGTCCCTTGGAGAGCAAGGAAGTCAAACCAGTAAATTCTAAAGGAAATCAACCCTGAAAATTCATTGACAGGACTGATTCTGAAGCTGAAGTTCCAATATTTTGGCCCCTTGATGCTAAGAGTCAACTCATTGGAAAAGATCCTGATTCTGGGAAAGACTGAAGGCAGGAGGAGAAGGGGATGACAGAGGATAAAATGGCTGGATGGCCTCATGGATTCAATGGACATGAATTTGGGTGAACTCCATGAGACAGTGAGGGACGGGGGAGCCTGGCATGCTGCAGTCTATGGGGTCACAAAGAGCTGGACACAACTTACTGACTGAACAACCACAAAAATAATATTATTATTTTAAATGAAGCACCAAGAATACAAAATACAAACTCTGTAATTACATATTGCCTGTTTGAAAACATTTTCTTTTCCTCAGATTCTGATCACAAGCAAATTTTTCCTGCTACCATCCTGTGATCGTCTCCAGTCTCGGTGGCACTCTTCCTGACTTTCACAGCCATCCCTTAAACTTGCATGAAATCCTCCTCTTGTTTTTGGCTACTTCTGAATTCGCCTTCCCTGTCACAAACGCTTTACCTTCAGAGGGCCTCAGTGTACATTATGGCATGTGTGATGTCTGTATAGTTTTGTCCACCGCCCCCTCCGGCATTATCTGCTTAAGTTGACATGCTTGACGGTGATGACCTTTGCTAACAGAGTTTACTGCTTGCTGAATATGCCAGCAAAGTCAATATCTCTAACTGCCCAAGCTTTCTGATAGACTGGTGTTGCTTAGAAGTGCTTTAGAGCATATGTCTGGATTCCACACTTTAAACTGAGAAAATCCCCTAGTTGACTCCCCCCACTATCTTGAATGTTTTCCAAAATAAGTACCATAGTATACTTATTTAAACAATTATTAAATGAATCAGAAGGGATAAGTTGAGATTATGCTTTATATTCTTTCTCTGAAATTGTAAGATATTTAGAAGGTTTTAGGAGGATTTCAATTTGAAATTATAAGAATAACAGTTCAAGTAACATATATTTTTTTTTCAGATAATGGATACACACACATATTTTCTGAAAAAAATGGCTGTCTGATAATTTATTCAAAGACTTTAAATAACCAATATACTAGGTTAATATTACCTCTTATGTTATTATTTTTCCAGTTTATAAAATAATGACTTCTGTATTTCTCCACACATGATTGAAACTGAGACTTAACTGACAAATTGAATTTCTTAATATTTTCATTTCAGTTTTTAAAACTCTCAAAAACTATTTCTTGTGAGAGTTAAATTATTAATAAATTATCCTCTATTATTTTATCAGTTGTAAGAGATTCAATTGGTAATGGTGCTGAAAGCATATTAGAGTACAAAATAATAAAGCAAAATATTATAAGAGGAAATAAAGTTTTATTTCTCCATATAATTGGTCACTAATTACTGCAATCTCAGTTTAATTATTCCTGAGAGTCTATGTCTTTCTCTTACTATATCCACTTTCTTGTCTATGAGACAACTTAAATTTTAGCCAAATATAAATTTGGCTGAAAACTAGATTTTTAAAGTAGTTAAAGGAAAAAGGTAAAAATAATGTGTTATAAAGATATTGTTAGAATGGGTAATTTTCACCAATCTATGTTTTGCCTAGAAAGTGTCAACAACTATTCTTTTTAGAAGCTGATTTAAAGTTGATCTTTATAAGCAAAATGAGTAAAAAAAATCAATAAACTTGTCAGCTTCTATCTGATTATTAGTGTACAATAAAATATATGCCTCCACTGCCTTTTTAATTTAATATTGCTATTTCTTCCATTTTCATCCATTCTGTAAAAATGTAATATATTATTCACACACTTTCTAAGATAGCTTTTATACGTAATGCTAATTCACTGAAGCCATTCAAATGGCATAGTAGTGCAATTATAATAATGGCGATAATTTGTACATCTATACGCCATTGTGCTTGAGAGTCTAAAGATGTACTCATTTGTCCTGACGTGGTAGCTAAGCCAGCGTGTGCAGAGGAGTCACGCAGCGACATACTTGAGACACATGTCCCTTTCTCTGCTGGAAAAATCTATAGGAAAAAGATTGCCCTTAAAATATATAGCACATAGGAATACAATTAGCTTTACATGAAAGCCTAGCCCTAAAAGTAGAACGCATTATTTGAAAGCCCCCTCCCCCAAAAAAAGAATGATAAAACGTCTACTTTTCTACACATTTAATGAGTGCTTTGTTATTGTTTTGAATCATAATTCCAACAGTAAATTAACTAACCTAATAGAGTGGTTTAAGGGTGAATATTTTCCCCCCTATTGGAGTAAAGGATTAGAATTCTGAAACTGCGTTAAATATATACTCTATTTGAGCAACTAAGTAAATATATCTTAGATTAGGAGTCAATTTTTTCAATGTAAGAGAAAGAAGTCATGAAGGAGGAAGGCTGGAAGGAATGCTGCAATGTCTCCTTTAATGGAAGTATCACCGTGCAATGGTGGTATTAAACTACAGATGGATGGAAGATTCGGAAATAAGTGTAAATATGCGCGCACACGTGGGCTGAAGTATGCCTGCTGCTGCTGCTTGGTCACTCAATGTGGACGGCTCTTTGAGACCCCCTGCACAGTAGCCCGTCAGGTTTCTCTGTCCGTGGGATTTCCCAGGCAAGCATACTGGAGTGGGCTGCCATTTCCTTCTCCAGGGGATCTTGCCAACCCAGGCACTGAAGCTAAATCTCCTGCTAGGCAGGTGGATTCTTGACTGAGCCCCCAGGGAAGGCCCACAGTATACATACAATTATTATATTGAATTGTATAAATGCTAATTTCTTAGTTTGTATAATAAGTGTACTATGATACAGTTTTACCACTCTAACATAAAGGCGAATAAGATAAATGAATATGGGACTCCATGGTTTCTATGCAATTTTTCCTTAAGTGTGAAATTAAGATATAAAAAGAGATAAATTAGTGCATATTTATTCAACTCTAATAAGTCTTATTTTAATATTTATTCTCTTCTTAAAATCAATGTTGTTTATAATAAGGAAAAGATCAGTCTGAGATGTAGGATTAATTTTCATTTAGGCAAGAGTTTAATTTTGAGGAGTTACAGTTTAACTCCATAATAAAAGGCAAACTGAAAAGAACATGGGAGGAGAGATTCAAAACAGGAGGGCTTTTGTTTGTTTGTTTGTTTTTACTATCTTACAACTGAAGGAAAGGAACTATAAATATATCACGTGCGTGATTGTGCTTAGCTGCCTCTGACTCTTTGTGACCCCATGGACTGTGGTCCACGAGGCTCCTCTGTCCATGGGGATTCTCCGCATAAGAATACTGGAGTGAGTTGTCATGCCTCTTCCAGGGGCTCTTCCCAACCCAGAGATTGAACCCAGCTCTCCCACACTGCAGGTGGATTCTTTACTGACTGAGCCCCCAGGGAAGCCCAAGGGTACTGGAGTGGGGTAGCCCCCAGGAGTCAGACCAGGTTCTCCTGTATTGCAGGCTGATTCTTTACGAGCTGAGCTCCCAGGGAAGCCCAAATATATCATACATGAAAGTGAAGTTGCTCAGTCGTGTCCAACTCTTCGTGACCCCATGGAAGGTAACCTACCAGGCTCCAGGGTCCGTGGGATTTTCCAGCAAGAATACTGGGGTGGGCTTCCATTTCCTGCTCCAGGGGATCTTCCCAACCCAGGGAGCGAACCCAGGTCTCCTGCATTGCAGACAGACGCTTTACCATCTGAGGCACTAGGGAAGCCCTAAGCACATGTTATTTTTAGAGTTAGAAGTTTAAGCAGAATATAATAAATAATATCATTTTCATTGATATCACAGTTTGAAAACTTGCTATCTCTCTTGAATACATAATTTCATACTTAAATGAATTTTAATAAACCATCATTTATATTGAACTTGTCAGGAAAGTTATTGAAAATTTTATAGTAAATCTCAAGCAGCCTTGATAACCTCTTTAAAAACAAAGTAATACTCCTAACATTTGTATTTTGTTCCTCATATAAGTTCTTTGTAAACATTCAATTATTTATACATACAATTCTAAAGAGCAAAAATTAAAACAACAACAACAACAAAAAAAACTAAGGCAGAACTTTAAAAATACCTGTGCAGAATCATAGAAGACACAGTGTTCTAGTTCTAAGAAAGAATCAAATTTCCCTTTGCTTTTAGCTTCTTCTACTTTCTCCCCACTGTGTTATTTTTCAATGGAGGGTTATGTGATGACATATATTTAATCACTGTATTCTCATTATTTTGAAATATTGATAATTAATAACAATTATTACCACAAAGCAGGCAATTCTTTAGAGACAGGTCTAATGCAATATGTCAATGAAAGGTGAAATTACAACCAAATTATTTTCTTCAGGTATGCATTTTCAGATATGAAGGCATGGAGATTTCATTATGGAAAATGAATGTGAAATATTTCATCTCTTAACTATAACATTCAATTACTATAGTTCTCTACTAAAAGCTTTTTATTCATAATAAAAGAAAAAGAGGGTCAATATAATATTCAAATTAGATTAACAGATAGATGATTTTTAAGTACTTTGAAAATGTAAGTAAAAGTGTTAGTTTCTCAGTCCTATCTGACTCTTCCTAAACCCATGGACTTGTAGCCTGCCAGGGCTCTGTACATGGACTTCTCCAGGCAAGAATACTGAAATAGGTAGGCATTCCCTTTCCCAGGGGATCTTCCCAACCCAGGGACTGAACCCAGGTTTCCCACACTGCAGACAGATTCTTTACCATCTGAGCCACCAGGGAAGCCCATTGGAAACAAAAAATTGTTCTTCAAATATAAAATATTATAAAAAACATTATAATTTTCTCCAACTAGAATTTTTTTTCCAACTATAATTTTATAACAAAAAATACTAATACTTAGGAAGACTAGCAGAAAATTGATTAAAATTTACTGAGCATGTCCTTGCCCACCAGAGCAAGACCTAGTTTTCCCCAGAGCCAGTCCCTGCCATCAGGTGGCTTCTCCAAACCTCTTATCCTCATCCATCAGAAAGCAAGCAGATGAAAACCACACTCACAGAAAACTAACCAAACTGATCACAGAGACCACAGCCTTGTCTAACTCAATGAAACCTCAAGCCATGCGATGCAGTTCCACCCAAGATGAATGAGTCATGGTGGAGAGCTCTGACAAAACGTGGTCCACAGGAGAAGGGACTGGCAAACCACTTCAGTATTCTTTCCTTGAGAACCTCATGAACAGTATGAAGAGGCAAAAATATAGGACACTGAAAGATGAACTCCCCAGGTTGGTAGATGCCCAAGATGCTACTGGAGAAGAGTGGAGAAATAACTCCAGAAGAGATGAAGAGGCTGAGCTAAAGTGAAAACAATGGCCAGCTGTGCATGCGTTTGATAGTTAAAGTCAAGTCCAATTCTGTAAAGAAAAATATTGCATAGGAACCTCGAATGTTAGTTCCATGAACCCAAGGTAAATTGGAAGTGGTCAAACAGATGGCAAGAGTGAACTTTGACATTTTAGGAATCAGCGAACTAAATGGACAGAATGGACGAATTTAATTCAGATGATGATTGCGTCTTCTACTCCAAGCAAGGATCCCTTGGAAGAAATAGAGTAATCCTCAGAGTCAACAAAAGAGTCCTAACTGCAGTACTTGAATGCACTCTCAAAAATACAGAATGATCTCTGTTCATTTCCAAGGCAAACCATCCAATAGCACAGTAATCCAAGTCTATGCTCCAACCAGTAATGCTGAAGAAGCTGAAGTTGAATGGCTCTATGAAGACCAATGAGACCTTCCAGAACTAACACCAAAAAAAAAAAAAGTCCTTTTCATTATAGGGGACTAGAATGCAAAAGCAGGAAGTCAAAAGACACCTGAAGTAACAAGCAAGTTTGATCTTGGAGTACAGCATGAGGCAGGACAAAGGTTAACAGAGCTTGGCAAGAGAATACACTAGTTACAGCAAACAACCTCTTCTAACAACACAAGAGACAACTCTACATATGGACATCACCAGATGATCAACATCAAAATCAAATTGATTGTATTCTTTGCAGCTGAAGATGGAGAAGCTCTATAAAGTCAGCAAAAACAAGACTGGGAGCTGACTGTGGCTCAGATCATGAACTCCTTATTGCCAAATTCAGACTTAAATTGAAGAAAGTAAGTAAAACCACTAGACCATTCAGGTATGACCTAAATCAAACCCCTTATGATCATACAGTGGAAGTGACAAATAGACTCAAGGAATTAGTTCTGAACAGAGTGCCTGAAAAACTATGGACAGAGGTTCTAACATTGTATAGGAGGTGGTTATCAAAACAATTTCCACGAAAAAGAAAGGCAAAAAGGCAAAAGGGTTGTCTGAGGGGGCATTACAAATAGCTGAGAAAAGAAGAGAAGTGAAAGACAAGGGAGAAAAGGAAAGATATACCTTTCTGAATGCAGAGTTCCAAAGAATAGCAAGGAGAGATAAGAAAGCCTTCTTCAGCGATCAATGCAAAGAAATAGAGGAAAACTATAGAATGGGAAAGACTAGAGATTTCTTAAAGAAAATTAGAGATACCAAAGAAATATTTCATGCAAAGATGGGCTCAGTAAAGAAATGGTATGGATCTAACAGAAGAGAACATATTCAGAAGAGGTGGCAAAAATACACAGACTATATTAATGCTCCAGATAACCACAATGGTGTGATCACTCACCTAGAGCCAGACATCCTACAGTGCAAAGTCAAGTGGGTCTTAGGAAGCATCACTACGAACAAAGCTAGTGTAGGTGATGGAATTCCAGTTGAGCTATTTTAAATCTTAAAAGATGTTGTTGTGACAATGCTGCAGTCAATATGCCAGCAAATTTGCAAAACTCAGCAATGGCCACAGGACTGGAAAAGTTCAGTTTTTATTCTGATTCCAAAGAAGGGCAATGCCAAAGAATGATCAATTTACCACATAATTGCCTCATTTCATGCTACCAAGGTAATGCTCAAAATCCTTCATGATAAGCTTCAACAGTATGTGAGCCTAGAACTTTCAGATGTACAAGATGGATTTAGAAAAGTCAGAGGAACTAGACATCAAACTGCCAACATCTGTTGGATCATAGAAAAATCAAGGAAATTCAAGAAAAACATCTACTTCTGTTTCATTGACTATGCTAAAGCCTTTGACTGTGTGGACCACAAAAAAATGTGAAAAATTCTTAAAGAGAAGGGAGTACCAGACCACCTTACTTGTCTCTTGAGAAACTTGAATGCAGGTCAAGAAGCAACAGTTAGAACTGGACATGGAACAACAGACTGGTTCCAAATTGGGAAAGGAGTAAGTCAAGTCTATAAATTGTCACCCTGTTTATTTAACTTTTATGCAGATTATATCATGAGAAATGTTGGACTGGATGAAGTACAGGCTAGAAGGAAGATTACTGGGAGAAATATCTGTAAGCTCATATTCACAGATGACACCACTCTTGTGGTAGAAAGTGAAGAGGTACTAAAGAGCTTCTTGATGAAGGTCTAAGATGAGAGTGAAAAAGTTGGCTAAAAATCAACATTCAAAAAGCAAAGATCATGTCATCTGGTCCCATCTGGTACTGAAAAGCAACAAAGGAAGAAATTGGTTCCATATCAAGAGGTCTTATATTAAAAATATTAAATTAGACCTCAGTTCAGTTCAGTCACTCAGTCGTGTCCGACTCTGCGACCCCATGAATCACAGCACGCCAGGCCTCGTGTTCACTACCATCTCCCAGAGTTTGCTCAAACTCATGTCCAGTGAGTCAGTGATGCCATCCAGCCATCTCATCCTCTGTCATCTCCTTCTCCTCCTGCCCCCAATCCCTCCCAGCATCAGAGGCTTTTCCAATGAGTCAACTCTTAGCATGAGGTGGCCAAAGTACTGGAGTTTCAGCTTTAGCATCATTCCTTCTGTAGAAATCCCAGGGCTGATCTCCTTCAGAATGGACTGGTTGGATCTCCTTGCATCCAAGGGACTCTCAAGAGTCTTCTCCAACACCACAGTTCAAAAGCATCAATTCTTCAGTGCTCAGCCTTCTTCATAGTCCAACTCTCACATCCATACATGACCACAGGAAAAACCATAGCCTTGACTAGATGGACCTTAAGTAAGTAAGTAAGTAAAGTCACTCAGTCATGTCCGACTCTTTGTGACCCCACGGACTGTGGCCCACCAGGCTCCTCAGTCCATGAGATGGACCTTAGCCAACAAAGTAATGTCTCTGCTTTTGAACATGCTATCTAGGTGGGTCATAACTTTTCTTCCAAGGAGTAAGCGTCTTTTAATTTCATGGCTGCAGTCACCATCTGCAGTGATTTTGGAGCCCCAGGAAATAAAGTCTGACACTGTTTCCACTGTTTCCCCATCTATTTCCCATGAAGTGATGGGACCGGATGCCATGATCTTCATTTACTGAATGTTGAGCTTTAAGCCAACTTTCATATAATTGTTCTGAGTTAACATTAAATTGACATGAAGCATCATGATGTTTAAGGAACTATGAAAATCATTTGGCCAAGTTTGGGGAATTTGTGCCTGTTTCAAGTGCAATAAAACATGTCATTTGCAGAACAATAGCCAGAGGTGGTATAATGCGACACTTACTTCAGGAAAATTCATGCAATATCCCTTCAGCCCAATGTTTCAGGTGCCATCTACTGCAAAAGTTGCAATGGTATTACCACTGTTTCCCAATAAGCTTTGCAGTTAGGAAAAGTCATGCAATGTAGACCATTTCAAAGGTGGAAATAAGCAGGTGTCTTTGTCTCCTTCTCCCTTCCTCTTACCTGAAAAATGAAGATAATCTCTGGATTAGTCAGCACCTATCTTGTGAATATGAGAACATAGACCTTATGTAAAGGGAATACAATGGATAAAGGAAGAGTTTGAGTCCTCAAAACCATAGGTAACCTGTCACAAACCCTACACTATATTATTGACATATGAAAGGAAAAACCTTCTTGGTTATTTGTGTCAGTGGAGTATGCTCTCCATTCCTTGTACCTGACTGTAATTCTCCATGACAGACATGGCCTTAGGGGAGAGAAAGCCCATGTCTCATTAATCTTTGCTTAAGAGTCCCGGGCACAGAGAAGATGTCCAGACATCGCTAAGTGATGTCAATGTAGGGTGTTGGCAATGGAGGCAACAGGGCTTTTCCAGAGGGAACAGATTACTTGGCAGTTTACCCTGTTATAATTCAAGCGGAGGAATAAACCAGGGACTCATTCATTTCTTCCCTCACTCAACATTTATATGGCACTATATTGGTACCATGCTATATCAAGGATCAGCAATCTAAGGCCAATAACCCTGTTTTAGTGAGTAAAATTTTATTGGCCATCACCTTGCTTGTTCATTCACTTGTTGCCTGTGGCAGCAATGATGTACAACAGCATAAACGAGTAGCTGTGATAAAGATCCCAGGCCACAAACGATAAAAAGCTGTGTGCTGCTTATCCTTTTAAAAACACAATTTGCCAACCACTATGCTAGAGGGCAGGAGTGAACAAAAATGAAGAAGAAATGATTCTGTCCTTCTGGGAGCCTAAGTATAGCGCAGTAGGTAGAAACACCAATGGACAATTTCTATACTCAGCAATGCTAAGATAGACAGAAAGATGTTCTAGTGAGGGGACAGCATGTGCAAAAAATCCTGTCTGAAGCTGAGATTTAGCAAAGGCTGCCTGAGAGAGAAGCCTCCTGTGCTACAGAGAGAATAGCAATGCTGAAAAACAGGTGGAAAGTGACATTCTTGGGGAGACAGAACATGAGGGGAGAGGAAAAAAACAAACCAGGACAAAAAGAACAGGAAACCATATGCATTTTGTATTTTAACATGGAATTTGTGAAGTGTCAAATGAGAGGGGGTGAAGATGGAGAGAAAAGCAAAGGCTGTGCCCTCAAGAGCCCTATACAATTATATCTAGAAACTTGTAATTTATTTCTTAAAGTAACCTGAACTAGTCAAAATTTTGACTTATTATTATTTATTTTTTTTTTGGAAGGTGAGAGGTAAGATAAGAGAAAGGCAAAAGAGTGGCAGAGGCGGGATAGCTTATAGCTGAATTTTGTTTCTAATCTATTTTCTTGTTCACCTTCTTATTCCTTTTCATATCCCAAACATCCAACACTATACTGCATACATTAGGGGTATAATACTTTTTGTTTAATTGCATTGATAAACAAAGTCAGTCTCTCAGTTGTGTCCAACTCTTTGTGACGCCCTGGACGATATAACCCATCAGGCTCTTCTGACCATGGAATTCTCCACACAAGAATACTGGAGTTGGTAGCCATCCCTTTCTCCATGAGATCTTCCTGAACCAGGGATCGAGCCTGGGTCTCTTGCATTGCAGGCAAATTCTTTACTGTCTGAGCCAAACAAGAAGCAGTAAAAGTAGTTTGAAGAAGCTTTGTTAGGAGAAAGTAATGTGAATTAAAGGGATAGCATGAAATTATGAGTGTTAGAAATAATTTCTAAGCATCATTTTTTGTAACTGTGGTTATCTGACTATTCACAGATGGTACTTTTCCACTGGAATCTGAAAATGCAATAATTGTGATGCTCAGGTTGTTTCCTATTTATTACTCTCAAAATCTTTAATACTAAATATTGATGAGGGATGATAAATAAGTTTGTTAGTTTTTTTTTTTTTCCCAAATCACACATTTAGATTCACTACTCCAAATCGAACCATCCTTCTTACTAATTAGTGGAGCCCTTGGAGCTGTAAGGGAAAAATCAGATAAAATAGTATCATATCCATGGGGGCTTTACATGTGACAAAATAGACATAATAAAAAGTGAGCAACAAAAAAGCCATTTTCCCAATATCATTTATTGAGGGGACTGTCTTTTCCCCATTGTGTGTTCTGCGCATGTTTGTTGAAGAAACATGAGGTCCTATCTGATTGTGGCTTTGATTGGCATTTCCCTGATGAATAGTGATACTGAGCACCTTTTCATGTGTCCATGGGGCATCTTTACATCTTCTTTGGAAAATGATCTATTTAGGTCCTCTCCTCATTTTTTAAATCGGATTATTTGTTTTCTTGATGTTGAGTTGTGTGAGTTCTTTGTATATTTTGGATAGTAACTCTTTATCAGATGTATCATTTCTAATATCTTCTCCCCCAAATGAAATATGATTCCTTCATAAGAAAGCAGGAAGTTCTGCCGTTTGTGACAACATAGATGAAACAGGAGGACATTATTCTAAGTGAAAGAAGCCAGAGCAAGAAAATCAAATGCCGTATGATCTCAGTTATATTTTGAAGCTGATTTCATAAAAGCAAATGGTAGAACAGTAGTTACCAGGGAACGAGAGCATGGGGAAGTGTGGATATGTCGCTCAAATGGTGCGAATTTGCAGTTATGGAGGACGAATAAATCTAGGGCCTAAAGCGCAGGTATGATGACTATACTTAAAAATACTGTACTGAACTCTGAAAATATGCTCAGAAGTATGTGTTTTGAGTGCATTTGTCACAAACACACACAAAAAGATAACTATGTGAGGGGATGATATGTTAATTATCTTGACTATGGTAAGCATTTGAATACATTCATATATATATACATTTATGTCAAATCAACATGTTGTCTAATTTATATATGCAATTTTTATTTAAAAAGAGAAATGAAACACAAAGAACACTTATCACTGGAATGAACACCTAGTACTTGAAAATTTTAAATGTATTTCTTCAGAGTCCTGATTCTACCCACTGAAAAAGCCGAATGGACAAATAATATGCCTGAACTTGAAGACTTGTTATAAGCTAGCAAAACTGCTTCAGATACTGAAGTTTTTCTACACCAAAGATTTTCAAATACGTGCAGACTTTAAAGGAATCAAATACTGGAGTGATGAAAGAGTAGGTTCTAAGAAAGAGTGTTTTGTATTCTCAGACAGCTTAATATTACCTGTAATATGTAGGAGGAAAAAATTTAAAGAATGAAAGAGTGTGAAAGCAAATATTGAAAATGCAAATAAATTTGTCAAGGTCTCAGAAAAATGACACAATACAATTACTATTCAACATGCAAACAGAAGAAAGATTACTTATTTGTATTTCTAAATATAATTTCCCTAGGCAGAAAGGGACATTGACAATTTGTCTAGTCTTCTGCCTCTTCATAAGTATTTAGATCAAAATGGAATATTAATTTTGGTTACCTGGATTGATACGCTAATACAATAGCCAAAGAAACAGAAAATCACATTGGGCTAGACAAAGAATTGGGAATGTTTGTACACAGCATTTTTCAATACTCTTAGTTAAAATAATTGTGTAAAATTACTCAAAAACAAGGATCAGTTATTGGTAGAGTATGAAAGTGATAGAGATTATAGGTCAAAAAAGCACAATATATCCAGAGTGTGAAATTTCTAGATAAGGATCCTTTCAAGACTCTGATGAATTGTTACTCTTGATACAAATTACTGGAGCTTGGGGATTAGAAGAAAAACTTTCCCAAATGTTATTTTGCATTCTACTGTTATAATAGAATTCAATGAAGTTAATAAATACCACAGTATTAAAGGCACAAAATCTAGGTAATGGAAGCTTTATACCAGTATTGGTGACTATTGAGTGAAAGTATAATTATTCTTATGATCTGGTAAGATATTTTTCCAAATTCATTTTCTTTTGCTGGACTTTATGATTAAACATTCTAAGAAGCTTCCTAAGTCCCATTGTTGCCAAAGATGCTTTCTTTAAGACAACAATAACAACAATATGAATCAATTTAATATTCTGACTACATATGAGAAAATGAAATTATGAAGTGCCATAGCCCATTTAGAACTCTATAGTCTCTTGAAAGCACTGGGTTTTTTCATCATCACCATTATTATTATTTCCTACTTTTATAGTTTTTCCTATTGCATTTTTTATGTAGCTGTTCCTACGCTCATTTTAAAAGTATTAAAGTCTGAAACTAAATGAAGAGAAAAATGGGAGGGGAAATGCAGGCAAGGAAATAGGGGAGGGCAGCCAAGACAAAATGCATCCCTAGTTGTGACTTAGTCCAAGCTCAGTTTATATTCCTGACTCCAGACCCTTCATGCCTCCTGTATGTCACAGTCATCCTAGTTTTTCTAGGGCTTCTCTGGTGGCTCAGAGGTTAAAGCGTCTGCCTGCAATGCGGGAGACCTGGGTTCGATTCCTGGGTCGGGAAGATCCCCTGGAGAAGGAAATGGCAATCCACTTCAGCACTCTTGCCTGGAAAATCCCATGGACGGAGAAGCCTGATGGGCTACACTCCATGGGGTCACAAAGAGTCGGACATGACTGAGCGACTTCACTTTCACTATAGTAAAAGGTGCCCTGTCTAATAAGAATTCTGTATAAGTAAGTAAGTGTTAGTCGCTCAGTCGTACCCGACCCTTTGCAACCCCATGGACCTCAGCCCACCAGGCCCTTCTGTCCATGAGATTTCCCAGGCAAGGATACTGGAGTGGGTTGCCATTTCCTTCTCCAGGGGATCTTCTTAACCCAGGGATTAAACCCAGGTCCCTTGCACTGCAGGCAGATTCTTTACCGCCTGAGCTACAAAGGGAACACTTTCGCATAGACTGTCTGAATAAATGGAAAAAAATTAATTAAAAATATGCCCTTTAACATTATGTATAATAGCTGCAAGGAAGGAAAGAAAGAAGGGAGAGAGGGAAGGAGAAAGGAAGGAAGAATAAAAGGAAAGAAGTGGAAAGAAGGTCTGGCAACACACTGTACCACACTATAGCTCTTCCTTCATCTATATAGTTCCTCTTTTCTTCTCAAATTTTACCTGCTTAGTTTTTCCATCCCTCATTATGATGACTTCATTGACCACTAAAACCTTTAGTCTTTTCCTATCCTCTGCTATCTATCAACATTAATATTAGATACCATTAATATTCTTTCCAATTTCTTTAAATCAGAAAAGGGATGGAAGTCTTTATTTCAGTTTCCCTCTAATGCTAGAAAATGTGTGAACACATAGTGGTCACTTAAGTAACACATTAATTTTCTATTTCATTCCCCTCTTTTTTTTTTTTTTTCCTTGAGAAGTGAATCATAGAGATCCCATTACTTCCAGTGATTTAATACCAGTACTCAACAATCCACTAGCTTAGGGTTATAATTATTAGCAAAACTATCATACTGCATTTTCTTCAACCTTCATGCTCCCTCTTGTGAAAGTAATTTGCTCTTACAACCAGGTACAAGCAATAATTCAAGATGAAGATCCTCAATGGATCATCATTTCAGTTATATAACACCTTAGACAAATCTGTCCTTTGGAATATTAAAAAGTAAGTAAACTTTATTTTTATAAATCTCAGTGAGGTCTTTATTTTTAGACCACTTGCTATTGATAGGCTTGTCAGGTGATTTTGTGAAAACTCTAAAGACTACTACATTGCTTAAATATTACTGTGGTAAGTCTTAAATATTCAAAGATAAATCATCCAGTCTAACTGCTTCGTATTTACCTCTGTCTTCACAATAGACTCACAGATGTATCTGAAATCATTTAGTTCATCTATATGCAAATATACATGGTCAATCTTTCTAGTGTATTACAACAGAGAAAGCAATTGAAATGATACAAAGTGATTTTACTCTTTCAAAGCTTTGGTTTAAAGAAACAGGTGTTGATTTTTTATGTAAAATATTAACCCTTTTTGAATCTGAGTAAAATGATTTGTAAGCATGCAGTTTATATAAAATTAATAATGTGTTACTCACTAAATACATTATGTTTTGTCCAGATCTATTGCATAAACTATAAATTAAAATACACATTATATCTTTAATAATTTTGCCCTTGCTCTGGCACTGAAAACCTCACAAAATATTATCAATACAGAAAGAGTGGACAGCTTGTGGTTATAAATATTATATTCTAGTACCACTGCATTTGGTCCTTTTTAAAGTGAGACTAAGGTAGGAATGACTGATACTAAATTACTTCAATAATTTTAGGTGGTCAGGCTTGTAGAATTGACAGTTTTTCATGTTCAGTTCAGCCGCTCAGTGATGTCTGACTCTTTGTGACCCCATGGACTGCACCACACCAGGTTTCCTTGTCCATCACCAACTCCTGGACCTTACTCAATCTCATGTCATCAAGTCGGTGATGCCATTCAATCATCTCATCCTCTGTCGTTCCCTTCTCCTCCCACCTTCAATTTTTCCCAGCATCAGGGTCTTTTCCAACGAGTCAGTTCTTGCATCAGGTGGCCAAAGTACTGGAGTTTCAGCTTCAGCCTCAGTCCTCCAATGAATCTTCAGTTATTCTTGTTACAACATCTATTAATATATAGTTGCTGCTAAAAAGATGCTGTCCATTCACAGAGTGCGTTTTCCAGTCCTATCTCATTCCTGTCCTTTGATGTAGGTAAAACTATACAACTAGTTCCCTGAAAAAAGAATGGGATTTGAAGTGATGAGTAGCACTGAAGCTCATCTTCAGGAACACTAAATAGCACTTCCAGTGTCACTAAAGCTACCACTTTTTAGGAAGTCCTAACAAATGGGATACAGTGCAAGGATTCTGGATCCGTGATTTAATATACAGAGAAAAACTTCATGCTGAACAAAGAAAACCATATTTAATTACTGTGAGAGTGAAATATAAACCTCTATTGTATAAATCAACTGAAATGTTGAAGTTTGTTTTATGCAGCAGGAACATATTTTGAAAAATCACATACATGTTTCTACCACTGCAATATCCATAAAGTTCAATAAAGCACAAAATTAATTTAGAATGTTATGAATAGTTATTGAATAAACTCTTGCATAGGGTACTGATACACTGAGAAAACAAGTATGTCCCTCTCAAGTTAATAACTAAATAGTGAAAATTTAGAGGCATCCGCATAATCACCAAGCATTATAATTCATATTATCTCAATATTACATAAAATTACTCTGGAAATATAGACAATTTAGTAATAGAAAAATGGAATCATAGCATTCAGTCATTACAAGAATACAGACATATCATTCTGTCTTGATGATACAAATTAATAACAATAAAAAAATGAAACGATTAAATTACAACCATCATAGCATACATTGAATGCTCAGAATGTTGAACAGAAATAGCAAATATTAAAAAGAAAAGAGATTTAATAGACAAGAACAATAAATAAAAAACATAAAGTAAAAATAATTGTTTTATGGAATATTAATAACATGTAGACAGGCTATATAAATATAATCATAAAATTATCCTTAATTTTTTGAAAAATGTACCAAAAGGTCGCAAGCTCAATTTGGAGATACAAGATTTGAAACGAATGAAGCTGTTTGTTATATATATAGGATGATATATATCTTTTGTAGTATTGTGTTTATGATTGAATTTATTAATCTAATTTATGACTTAATGATATTCTTTATATGACTATAAAATTCCTTATGTAGATTATACTATATTTTTGCATTGCATTTTCTTATATCTATTGGTAAGTAAGATTTTCTTATAGTTGTTTTCTATGACAGAAAACTGGTAGGCTTTAGTATTAGTATTAAATATCTTTCATAAAACAAAAGAGTACCTCATTATAGATTGTTTAAAATAACAATAAAATGTCACTTAAGGTTTTAAATGATTCACTAGTTCATGTGTGTTCAGATGTTGTTTTAGATCTTTGTTTCCATTAATTTTTTCCTTAATTAATTGCTTATTGATAAGTGAGAATTGGGTAAAATGTTTTATTTATATTTTAAATATATTTCACAATCTCTTTAACTTGCATGAGTTTAATATTCTCCTATAATGTACTAAACTGTATACTTATGGTTATTTTCCTTTATAACTGGTGATTTATTTTGATAATAGATCATTTAAGGCATGGGTTCAAGACTGTGATGACTGTTGTATACTTCTTGATTATTTTAATTATTCAGTTCCCCCAATTCTATTTCATCTGCTCTTAATAGTACCAAAACCATATACTGCTACATTTGATTTTACGTTAAATATTTACATTTTTATTTATAACTTTTTCAAACTTATTTAATCATTTTATTTTCATCAGGAATTTTTTATTAATATAGACATTGTTTTGGAAGTCCTAGCCATGGCAATCGGAGAAGAAAAAAAAAAATTAGGGAATCCATATCGGGAAAGAAGTAAAATTGCTACTGTTTGCAGATGCATGATACTCAGCATAAAACATCCTAAACATGCTACTAGAAAACTACTAGAGCTAATCAATGGATTTGGTAAAGTCACAGGATATAAAATACTTTACACGGAAATCTGTTGCATTTCTACACACTAACACTGAAAGGTTAGAAAGAGAAATTAAGGAAACAATCCCATTTATCATCACATCCAAAAGAACAAAATGCATATAATTAAATATACTTAAGGAGACATAAGATCTGTACTCTGAAAACTCTAAGAAATTGCTGAAGGAAATTGAAATTGACATAGATAGATGGAAAGAAAAATCATGTTCTTTGACTGAAAGAATTAGTATTGTCAAAATGACTACACTACCCAAGGCAATCTAATGATTCAATGCAACCCAATATAACCAATGGTATTTCTCACAGAACTAGAACCAAAAGTCTTAAAATTTGTAATGAGACACAAAATATCCTGAATAGCCAATGCAATTTTGAGAAAGAAAAATGGAGCTGGAGGAATCAAGCTGACTCCACACTACATTACAAAGCTATAATCATCCAAAAAGTATGGTATTGACACAAAGACATATAAATCATGAAAGAGACTAGAAAGCCCAGACGTAAGCCCATGTGCATATAGTCAATTAAACTACAACAAAGGAGGTAAGACGATACAATGGAGAAAAAACTGTCTCTTCAGCAAGTGGTGCTGGGAAAACTGGACAGTTACATAAAAAACAAAATGAAATTAGAACATTCTTAAAACCATACACAAAAATGAACGTAAGATGAATTAAAGACCTAAATTCAAGATCAAGTACTAAAACATTCTCAAAGGAGAATGTAGCCAAACACTCTTCAACATAAATCTCAGATAGAAATGAGATTAAATACAAAAGTATTTGTATTTAATGGAATACAATTTCTAATGGAAATAAAAGTAAAAATTAAAAATTGTGACCTAATTAAACTGAAAATATTTTACAAAGCAAAGGAAATCATAAACAAAATGAAAAGATACTCTACAGAATGAGAGAAAATATTGCAAATGAGGCAAACGGCAAGGGATTGATCTCCAAAATTTACAAACAGCTCACGCAGCTCAATTAAAAAGAAAGAAAGAACACAACTCAATCAAAAATGGACAAAGGACCTAAATAGACATTTCTCTAAAGAAGACACACAGATAGCCAAGAGGCAGATGAAAAGGTACTTAACATCACTAGTTACTAAAGAAATTCAAATTAAAATTACAATGAGATATCTCTTCACACCTGTCAGAAAGGATATCATCAAAAAGTCTGCAAACAAAAGTGCTGGAGAGAGTATGGAGAAAGGTAACAATCCTTCTGTTTGGTATGATCCTAACAGAAGCAAAAGATATTAAGAAGTGGCAGGAATGCACAAAGAACTATACAAAAAATATCTTCACAACACAGATAATCATGATGGTGTGATCACTCACCTAGAGTCAGACATCCTGGAATGTGAAGTCAAGTGGGTCTTAGGAAGCATTATTATGAACAAAGCTAGTGGAGGTGATGGAATTCCAGTTAAGCTATTTAAAATCCTAAAAGATGACGCTGTGAAAGTGTTGCACTCAATATGCCAGCAAATTTGGAAAACTCAGCAGTGGCCACAGCACTGGAAAAGTCAGTTTTCATTCCAATCCCAAAGAAAGGCAATGCCAAAGAATGCTCAAACTACCGCACAATTGCATTCATCTCATGCTAGCAAAGGGATGCTCAAAATTCTCCAAGCCAGGCTTCAACAGTACCTAAACTGTGAACTTCCAGATGTTCAAGCTGCTTTTAGAAAAGGCAGAGGAACGTTTTACAACAGCCAAGATATGGAATTAAAATTAATGTCCATCCACAGAGGAATGGGTACAGAGTATGTGGTCCGTATGTACAATGGATTATTACTCAGTCATTAAATGAACAAAATTATGCCATTTACAGCAACATGGATTGATCTGGAGATTGTCATACTAAGGGAAGTAACTCGGACAGAGAAAGACAAATATCATAGGATATTGTTTGTATGTGGAATCTAAAAAGTATGATCAGATAAACTTATTTATAAAACATAAATGAACTAAAAACTTAGAGATTGCCTTTATGGTTATCAAGTGGGAAGGATGTGGGGACAAGATAGAGAGTTTAAGATTGATTCAGTATTTTAAAATATTTATATTTTAATATTTAAAGGTTAATAAGTTGAGCTGTTTCAAATCCTGAAAGATGATGCTGTGAAAGTGCTGCACTCAATATGCCAGCAAATCTGGAAAACTCAGCAGTGGCCACAGGACTGGAAAAAGTCAGTTTTCATTCCAATTCCGAAGAAAGGCAATTCCAAAGAATGCTCAAACTACCACACAATTGCACTCATCTCACATGCTAGTAAAGTAATGCTCAAAATTCTCCAAGCCAGACTTCAGCAATACGTGAACAGTGAACTCCCTGATGTTCAAGCTGGTTTTAGAAAAGGCAGAGGAACCAAATTGCCAACATCTGCTGGATCATGGAAAAAGCAAGAGAGTTCCAGAGAATCATCTATTTCTGCTTTATTGACTATGCCAAAGCCTTTGACTGTGTGGAGCACAAGAAACTGTGGAAAATTCTGAAAGAGATGGGAATACCAGACCACCTAACCTGTGTCTTGAGAAATCTGTATGCAGGTCAGGAAGCAACAGTTAGAACTGGACATGGAACAACAGACTGGTTCCAAATAGGTAAAGGAGTACGTCAAGGCTGTATATTGTCACCCTGCTTATTTAACTTATATGCAGAGTACATCATGAGAAACGCTGGATTGGAAGAAACACAAGCTGGAATCAAGATTGCCGGGAGAAATATCAATAACCTCAGATATGCAGATGACACCACCCTTATGGCAGAAAGTGAAGAGGAGCTAAAAAGCCTCTTGTTGAAAGTGAAAGAGGAGAGTGAAAAAGTTGGCTTAAAGCTCAACATTCAGAAAACGAAGATCATGGCATCTGGCCCCATCACTTCATGGGAAATAGATGGGGAAACAGTAGAAACAGTGTCAGACTTTATTTTTTTGGGCTCCAAAATCACTGCAGATGGTGACTGCAGCCATGAAATTAAAAGACGCTTACTCCTTGGAAGAAAAGTTATGACCAACCTAGATAGTATGTTCAAAAGCAGAGACATTACTTTGCCGACTAAGGTCTGTCTAGTCAAGGCTATGGTTTTTCCTGTGGTCATGTATGGATGTGAGAGTTGGACTGTGAAGAAGGCTGAGCGCAGAAGAATTGATGCTTTTGAACTGTGGTGTTGGGGAAGACTCTTGAGAGTCCCTTGGACTACCAGGAGATCCAACCAGTCTATTCTGAAGGAGATCAACCCTGGGATTTCTTTGGAAGGAATGATGCTAAAGATGAAACTCCCATAGTTTGGCCATCTCAGGCAAAGAGTTGACTCATTGGAAAAGACCCTGATGTTGGGAGGGATTGGGGGCAGGAGGAGAAGGGGATGACCGAGGATGAGATGGCTGGATGGTATCACAGACTCAATGGACATGAGTCTGAGTGAACTTCGGGAGTTGGTGATGGACAAGGAGGCCTGGCGTGCTGCAATTCATGGGGTCGCAAAGAGTCGAACACGACTGAGCGACTGAACGGAAAGGTACAGAATGGTTAATATTTAATATTTGTAAAATATTTTAATATTTAACATTTAAATATCAGTATTTTAAATACTGCTGTATTTAAAACAGGTAGCCAACAAGGATCTGCTACATAGAACAAGGAATTCTGCAATAATCTAAATGGGAAAAGAATTTGAAAGAGAATAGTAATGTGCGTGTATGTATGTATATGTAAAACTATGTCTGAATTACTCTGCTGCACACTTGAAACTATCACAGCATTGTAAGTCAATTATGTTCCAATACAAAATTTAAAAAAGCATAAAACACATACACTATATTCACAACATTGTCTATTCTAAAACTTTCCATCACCTCAGAAACACACCTTGTACCTATTAAGTAATCACTTCTCATTTCTCTTTCCACCCTTCCCTTGGTAATCTCTATCTGCTTTCACTCTTTATGGTTTGTCTATTCTGAATATACTACATAAAAGAATAATGCAACATGTGACATTTATGTCTGATTCTTTCACTTAACTGAGTGCTTTTGTGTTTCCCTCTTGTAGAATGTATCAATACTCTGACCCTTGTAATGGCTGCATAATATTCCATTGTCTGAATACACAGATGTATACCACAATGTATTTTCCAGCCCTGAACTGATGAATACTGTTTCCAATTTTTGGTTATCATCAGTAAAGCTTTTGTAAAGATTTCAGTATAAGTTTCAGTGTATTTATAGACATATATTTTCACTTCCCTTGAGTATATATCTCGGAATGGAATTGCTTTCTTATGCTGTTTCTATGCTTAATTGTCTGAGATGCCTCCAAGTGGATGTTCCATTTTTACAATCCCCATAGCAAAGTATTAGGATTGCTCTACATCCATGCTAATACTTGTTATTTTAACTTTTTCATTAAAGTCATCCCAGAGGGTGTAAAGTGATACATAATGTTAAAGTCATTATGATTTTAATTTGCATTTCCATGGTGTCCAATTAGCCATCAAGTAGGGATTGAGAGTTTGTGAATTAATCGTATGCATAAAAGACCAATCCAAATCTGTTTGACTATGTAGCATCTTAAAAAGAAAAACATTAAAATAAACATCTCAAATTAAGAGATCTATTGTCATTTTGTTATTTTTGCTATATGGGTAGGGGGACTTATTAATTTTGTCTTTATTTTGTCATTGGAAGATTGATTTAAAACTGAGCCCTACTGATGAGAAATAAATATGTTTACACCCCAAGAAAATGTAAACATATTTATTCTTGACAAAACAATAGATGGAGAAACAATTGAAACAATGACAGACTTTATTTTCTTGGGCTCCAAAATTACTCCAGATGGTGACTGCAGTGATGAAAATAAAAGGCACTCCTTGGAAGAAAAGCTGTGACAAGCCTCAGTTCAGTTCAGTTCAGTTGCTCAGTCGTGTCTGATTCTTTGCGACTCCACGGCTGAAGCACGCCAGGCTTCCCTGTCCATCACCACTCCTGAACCTTGCTCAAACTCATGTCCATCGAGTCGGTGATGCCATCCAACCATCTCATCCTTTGTTGTCCCTTTCTCCTCCTGCCTTCAATTTTTCCCAACATCAGGGTCTTTCCAAGGAGTCAGTTCTTTGCATCAGATGGCCAAAGTTTTGGAGTTTCAGCTTCAACACTAGTCCTTCCAATGAATACTTAGGACACATTTCCTTTAGGATGGACTGGTTGGATCTCCTTGCAATCCAAGGGACTTTCAAGAGTCTTCTCCAACACCACAGCTCAAAAGCATCAGCTTTGTTTGGCACTTCTTTGGTGCTCAGCTTTCTTTATAGTCCAACTCTCACATCCATACATGACCACTGGAAAAACCATAGGTTTGACTAGACAGACCTTTGCTGGCAAAGTAACGTCTCTGCTTTTTCACATGCTGTCTAGGTTGGTCATAACTTTTCTTCCAAGGAGCAAGCATCTTTTAATTTCATGGCTGCAGTCACCATCTGCAGTGATTTTGGAGCCCAAAAACTAAAGTCTCTCAACTGTTTCCATTGTTTCCCCGTCTATTTGCCATGAAGTGATAGGACCGGATGCTATGGTCTTAGTTTTTTTGTATGTTGAATTTTAAATGAACTTTTCACTCTCTTTCACTTTCATCAAGAGGCTTTTTAGTCCTTTGCTTTCTGCCATAAGGGTGATGTCATCTGTGTATCTGAGATTATTGATATTTCTCCTGGCAAATTTTATTCCAGCTTGTGCTTCATCTCATCCAGCATTTCACATGCTATACTCTGCATATAAGTTAAATAAGCAGGGTGACAATATACAACCTTGATGTACTCCTTTTCCTGACAAACCTATACAGCATATTAAAAAGCAGAGACATTACTTTTCTGACCAAGATCCATATCATCAAAGCTATGTTTTTTCCAGTAGTCATGTATAGATGTGAGAGCTGGATAATAAAAAAGGCTGGGCAGTGAAGAATTGATGCTTTAAACTGTGGTGCTGGAGAAGACTCAAGGATCCCTAGGACAATTAGGAGGTCAATGCAGTGCATCCTAAAGGAAATCAACCCTGAATATTCATTGGCAGGACTGATGCTGAAGCTTCAATACTTTGGTCACTTGATGCAAAGAAGCAACTCACTGGAGAATATCCTGTTCCTGGAAAGTTTGAAGGCAGGAGGAGAAGGGGATGACAGAGGATGAGATGGTTGGATGGTATCACTGACTCAATGCCTGTGAATCTGAAGCAAACTTCAGGAAACCATGAAGGACTGGGAACCCTGGCATGCTGCTGTCTGTGGGGTCACAAAGGGTTTGACACAACTGAGTGAGTGAAGAATAACACAACAACATCCAAAGGACCCACAGTGAATGTTGAATAGACCTAGTTCTCCACTGCACACCCAATGCATGAGGCTGTCGAAGGCTAGCCAGCAGCTATGAGTCCCCAGTAGCTATTGTGTGTGGACATGGGTACATAGGAAAGGGGAGAGGAGACTGAGTGGGGAGCATGTGCCTTCTGCCATTTTCTGTGGATGCAGGAGTTGGAGCAAGTTACTCTTTAGGTGGCTCCTAATGCCTCATGGCCTTGAAAGGAGGGTGATTAGGAGCACCTCAAATAGTGCCTGGGCCTTCCCAGGTATCTCAGTAGTAAAGAACTGTCTGCCAATGCAGGAGCCACAGGAAATGAGGGCCCCATTCCTGGATCAGGGAAGATCTCCTGGAGGATGAAATGGAAATTCACAGCAGTATTCTTCCTGGGATAACCTCATGGACAGAGAAGCCTGGTGGGCTACAGTCCATGGGGTTGCAAAGAGTTTGACACAACTGTGCATCTGAGCACACTCACACAATATCCAATGATCTTAAAGACTTGTTCAAGCTCTTTACCACTTCCATATCTTCTTTGAAGAAATAACTGTCCAAGTCCTTTATAAATTTTTTGATAGAAGTGTCCTTTTTTTTTTCTGACAAATTGTAAGAGCTATTTGGGCTTCCCTGGTGGCTCAGCTGTAAAGAATCCACCTGTGATGTTGGAGATGCTGGTTCGACCCCTGTGTTGAAAGATCCCCTTGAAGAAGGGAAAGGCTGCCCACTCCAGTATTCTGGCCTGGAGAATTCCATGAACTGCAATAAATTTATCCCTCAAAAAAAATTATCCCTTGTTTCTTCTAATAGTTTGTTAAAATTTTAACTTATATTTTGTTGTGATTTATTGTGAGGTTTGTGTTTGTGTGTATGGAATGGGATTAAGGTCCATATTCTTTCCTTTTCAATTGATTATTCGCTTATTCCAGCGCTACTGGCAATGCATTCCAGGATTCTTGCCTGGGAAACCTCATGGACAGAGAAACCTGGTGAATTAGAGTCTATGGGGTCACAAAGAGTTGGGCACAACTTACTGACTAAACAACAAGAAAATATTATTTTTGATGCTATTATAAATGAATTTTATCATCTTTATTTCCTTTTCAGCTTTTCATTGACAGTGTATAGGCAACTTTGCTGAATTTGATTATTAGTTCTAACGTTCAGTTCAGTTCAGTCACTCAGTCATGTCTGACTCTGCGACCCCATGAATCACAGCACGCCAGGTCTCCCTGTCCATCATCAACTCCTGGAGTTCACTCAGATTCATGTCCATCGAGTCCATGATGCCATCCAGCCATCTCATCCTCTGTCGTCCCCTTCTTCTCCTTTCCCAATCCCCCTCTCCCCCAGCATCAGAGTCTTTTCCAATGAGTCAACTCTTCCCATGAGGTGGCCAAAGGACTGGAGTTTCAGCTTTAGTATCATTCCTTCCAAAGAAATCCCAGGGCTGATCCCCTTCAGAATGGACTGGCTGTATCTCCTTGCAGTCCAAGGGACTCTCAAGAGTCTTCTCTAACACTGCAGTTCAAAAGCATCAATTCTTTAGCACTCAGCCTTCTTCACAGTCCAACTCTCACATCCATACAGGTATATGTCACATCAGGTATATGTCTGGGTGTTTGTTGGTAAGTATAGGGGAAGAGGTTCTATAAGTTTTTCTATAATAGAATTATGTCATCTTGAGAATAAAAATGACTTTATTTTTCTCTTTCCACTGTGGACCTCCTTTCTCTTAGTTGATTATGTGGTCTTGCTAAAACTTCCAGTACAATGTGTAATAGGTGAAAATGGCCACTCTTTTCTTGTTCATAATGTTAGGGGGAAGAGTTCAGTCTTTCCAAATGTGATGTCAGTTATGTGTTTTTGGTAAATGCTCTTTATCATGTTAAGGATAAACCAATCCTAATTTGTTTAGTGCTTTTTAAAACAAAGGAGGGCTGAATCTTGAAAAGTTATTTTTATTCATTTGTTGAGATGATCTTGTGATTTTTTTCCCCCTTATCTATTTATGTGATGTGTTAAATTGACTGAATTTCCTACGTTCAATGGACTTTGTGAACCTTGGGTGAATCATAATTGTATAGGATGTATCACCATTTTAATATACTGTTGAATTTTATTTTTAATTATTTTCTTGAAGACGGGTACTTACATTAATAAGAAGTATGATTGCAGTTTTATTACTTTGTGTATCAGAGTAATTCTAACATCATAGAATGTGTTAGGAATGTTTCCTCTTCTTTTTTTTTGGAAAGAGTTTGAGCAGGATTGGGGTTAATTCTTCCTTATAGATCTTTATTCAGTGAGTAGTGAACTCTACTCATTGGAGTCTCTTGGTCTTAGACATTTCTCTTTAGATTTTTAATTACTTAATCCTTTTACTTAACATAGGTGTGCTAAGATTTTTTTTTTTTTGAGTCCAAATTGGTAATTTGCATGTTTCTGAGTATTTTTTCTATCATCGATGTGATCTGTTTTTATAAAAAATTATGTAGGGTCATAGCAATGTTTCTGCATTCATTTCTGTTTTTAGTTTTTTATATATTCTCTTTTTTCCAGTTTTACTAGCAGCTTATCAGTTTTATTTAAAAAATCATTTGGTTTCATGTTTTATTTTTGTTTCTTCTGTATTTTTCCTTTTGCTCACTCTGATTTTTATTATCTCCTTCCTTCAACTTACTTTGGTTTACTTTGCTGTTATTTTTCTAGTTCCTTAAGATAAAAAAAAATTAGGTTACTGGTTAAGAATGTTTATTTTATAATGTAGGCATTTATAGCTATACTTTTCTCTCTGAATAATGTTTTTGTTGCATCCCATAAATTTTGTTGTATTGTGATTTTATTTTCATGCATATAAAAATATTTTCTAACTTTTCTAGTGATTTCTTCTTTGACCCATTGTTTTTAAAATGATGTTTCTTAATTATCCCATATTTCCCAGTTTTCCTTCTGCTATTAATTTCTACTTTCATTCCATTGTGATCATAAAACATACTTTGTATGATTTCACTCTTTAAAATATACTGAGAGTTGCTTTATTGTCTACCATATGGTCTATCCTGTAAAATGTTACATGTGCACTTGAGATAAAGATGTATTTTTCAATTGCTATGTGAGTATTCTGTGCGTCTATTATGTATAGTTGGTTTATAGTGTTGATCAAGTCCCCAATTTCCTTTTGATGTTCTTTGTAAATGTTCTATTCATTATCGGAAGGCTGATATTGAAATCTACAACTGTTGTGCTGAATGGTCTATTTCTCTCTTCAATTCTGCCACTGATTGCTTCAGTGTCCATAATAAGGTTTTATTGGAACACAGCCATCCTCATTTACCATGCTGTCTGTGCCTGCTTTTGTACTGCAACAACTGACTTGAGAAATTGAGACAGGGATTGTATGAGCCTCAAAGTTTAAAATAGTCCCTATCTGGGTCTTTACTGGGCACTTTTACCGAAAGGGAATGGCAGAACACCTAGAAAGACAAGATCAACAAAGGGGTTTCGATACAATTTCTCCTTCTGACGAATACATTTTGAGTTGATCATGAAAAAGTCCAGATATGTAACATAACAAAGTGGTATCTATGTTTAGGGGAGGTCATTTCAAATGGGAGAATGTAGAGTCATGTTTCCTGGTCATACTATCAATGATAAAATTATGGTTAAAAAAAAAGAAAAGAACTATTAGGAATGAGTGGAATTGATCCATGATTGCATAAATGACTTAAAATGGTAAATTTGAGTTTGTGAGTGATTTATGTCAACCAATTAAATTAGTTTTACAATTTTATAAAAGGTATCATTTTTAAATCCAAAAACTCTTTCAAGACAATGTGCATTAATACACTAAAACCACAAGAGAACTTCTTTAAAAGATAAAGTCTATTTTCTATAATGTATCCAAGCATCATATTAATAGTGAAACAGATTGTATTCCTTTGAAAAAGTTAACAAAATATGCATTCACATTTGCTGGTACTATTGTATTCAGTACGTGTAAGAATTATGGGTAGTAAAATAAAGCAGGATAAATAAAGTATATTTAAAGTTTAAAAGGAAGAAGTTTTCATTTTTCAGTCACCAGATAACTAAACAAACAAAAAAATAATTTGATTCCTACACAGAGTTCAATAGCATTACATATAATAGAAACATAAAGCAGCAAACATAAATTTAAAAATATCATCTAAACTAGCAATATAAATTAAGATACCTATGCATATGTATGCATAGATGTATAATATTTGTTAAGAAAAAGCTTTGACAAATTTCAACACCCAGAGCATGGGTAAAGAAGGAACCTGCCTCAACATAGGGCTTCCCTCGAAGCTCATTTGGTAAAGAATCTGCCTGCAATGCAGGAGACCTGGGTTTGATTCCTGGGTTGGGAAGTTCCCCTGGAGAAGGAAATGACAACCCACTCAGGTATTCTTGCCCATCCATCTTCCACATCCACGGGGCTGCAAGAGTCAGACACAACTAAATGATGATGACAACGACCTCAACATACCGCAAATGACAAACCCACAGTAAGTATTATTCTCAGTGGTGAAAAATGGAAGCATTTCCTCTAAGATCAGGAATAAGACAAGGGTCCCCACTCTCACCATTATTATTCAATACAGTTTTTTTTTTTTAAGTCCTAGCCATGGCATCATAGAAGAAATATAAATGCAAGGAACTTCCCAACCCAGGAATCAAACCCAGGTGTCCTGCATAGCAGGCAGATCTTTACCGAATGAGCTTCGAGGGAAGCCTTATATTGAGGTAGGTTCCTTCTTTACCCATGTTCTGGGTGTTGAAATTTGTCAAAGCTTTTTCTTAATAAATATTATACATATATGCATACATATGCATAGGTATCTTAATTTATATTGCTAGTTTAGATGATATTTTTAAATTTATGTTTGCTGCTTTATGTTTCTATTATATGTAATGCTATTGAACTCTGTGTAGGAATCAAATTATTTTTTTGTTTGTTTAGTTATCTGGTGACTGAAAAATGAAAACTTCTTCCTTTTAAACTTTAAATATACTTTATTTATCCTGCTTTATTTTACTACCCATAATTCTTACACGTACTGAATACAATAGTACCAGCAAATGTGAATGCATATTTTGTTAACTTTTTCAAAGGAATACAATCTGTTTCACTATTAATATGATGCTTGGATACATTATAGAAAATAGACTTTATCTTTTAAAGAAGTTCTCTTGTGGTTTTAGTGTATTAATGCACATTGTCTTGAAAGAGTTTTTGGATTTAAAAATGATACCTTTTATAAAATTGTAAAACTAATTTAATTGGTTGACATAAATCACTCACAAACTCAAATTTACCATTTTAAGTCATTTATGCAATCATGGGATCAATTCCACTCATTCCTAATAGTTCTTTTCTTTTTTTTTAACCATAAGTTGCTTCAGTCCTGTCCAACTCTTTGCGACCCTATGGACTGTAGTCCACCAAGTTTCTCTGTCCATGGGATTCTCCAGGCAAGGAGACTGGAGTGGGGGGTCATTTCCTGTTCCAGGGGATCTGCCCCATCCAAGGATCAAACCCACATCTCTATGTCTCCTGCTTTGGCAGGAGGGTTCTTTACCACTAGCGTCACATGGGGCCAAATAGAAAGCCCTAAAGATGCCACCAGAAAATTACTTGAGTTAATCAGTTAATATAGTAAAGTCACAGGACACATAATTAATACAAAGAAATTGCTTGTATTCCTATCAGTGCAGTTCAGTCATTCAGTCATGTCTGACTCTTTGCCATCCCATGAATTGCAACAAGCCAGGCCTCCCTGTGCATCACCAACTTCCAGAGTTCACCCAAACTCATATCCATTGAGTCGGTGATGCCATCCAACCATCTAATCCTCTGTTGTCCCCTTCTCCTCCTACTCCCAATCCCTCCCAGCAACAGGGTCTTTTCTTTTTTTTTTAATTAATTTTTATTTTTTTAGTTTGTTTTGCTTTACAATACTGTATTCGTTTTGCTACACATCGACATGGATCAGCCACGAGTGTACATGAACTCCCAATCCACTTCCAATGAACACCCAGGACTGATCTCCTTTAGGATGGACTGGTTGGATCTCCTTGCAGTCCAAGGGACTCTCAAGAGTCTTCTCCAACACCACAGTTCAAAAGCAGCAATTATTCAGTGCTCAGCTTTTTTCACAGTCCAACTCTCACATCCATACATGACCACTGGAAAAACCATAGCATTGACTAGACCGACCTTTGTTGGCAAAGTAATACCTCTGCTTTTGAATATGCTATCTAGGTTGGTCATAACTTTCCTTCCAAGGAGTAAGCATCTTTTAATTTCATGGCTGCAGTCACCATTTGCAGTGGTTTTGCAGCCATAAAAAATAAAGTCAGCCACTGTTTCCCCATTTATTTGCCATGAAGTGATGGGACCAGATGCCATGATCTTAGTGTTCTGAGTGTTGAGCTTTAAGCCAACTTTTTCACTCTCCTCTTGCACTTTCATAAAGAGGCTTTTTAGTTCCTCTTCACTCTCTGCCATAAGGGTGGTGTCATCTGCATATCTGAGGTTATTGATATTTCTCCCAGCAATCTTGATTCCAGTTTGTGTTTCTTCAAGCCCAGCGTTTCTCATGATGTACTCTGCATAGAAGTTAAATAAGCGGGGTGACAATATACAGCCTTGACGTACTCCTTTACCTATTTGGAACCAGTCTGTTGTTCCATGTCCAGTTCTAACTGTTGCTTCCTGACCTGCATATAGGTTTCTGAAGAGGCAGGTCAGGTGGTCTGGTATTCCCATCTCTTTCAGAATTTTCCACAGTTTATTGTGATCCACACAGTCAAAGACTATGGCATAGTCAATAAAGCAGAAATAGATGTTTTTCTGGAACTCTCTTGCTTTTTTGATGATCCAGTAGATGTTGGCAATTTGATCTCTGGATCCTCTGCCTTTTCTAAAACCAGCTTGAACATCTGGAAGTTCACAGTTCACATATTGCTGAGCCTGGCTTGAAGAATTTTGAGCATTACTTTACTACCATGTGAGATGAGTGCAATAGTGTGGTAGTTTAAACATTCTTTGGCATTGCCTTTCTTTGGGATTGGAATGAAAACTGACCTTTTCCAGTCCTGTGGCCACTGCTGAGGTTTCCAAATTTGCTGGCATATTGAATGCAGCATTTTCACAGCATCATTTTTCAGAATTTGAAATAGCTCAACTGGAATTCCATCACCTCCACTAGCTTTGTCCGTAGTGATGCTTTCTAAGGCCCACTTGACTTCACATTCCAGGATGTCTGGCTCTAGATTAGTGATCACATCATTGTGATTATCTGGGTTGTGAAGATCTTTTTCATACAGTTCTATGTATTCTTGCCACCTCTTAATATCTTCTGCTTCTGTTAGGTCCATACAATTTCTGTTCTTTATCAAGCCCATCTTTGCATGAAATGTTCCCTTGGTGTCTCTAATTTTCTTGAAGTGATCTCTAGTCTTCCCCATTCTGTTGTTTTCCTCTATTTTCTTGCATTGATCACTGATGTCTATGTGTAGAATCTTCTCTTGTGTTGCTGGAAGAGGGTGTTTGCTATGACCAGTGCGTTCTCTTGGCAAAACTCTATCAGCCTTTGCTCCGCTTCATTCTGTACTCTAAGGTCAATTTGCTTGTTAGCCCAGGTGTTTCTTGACTTCCTCCTTTTGCACTCCAGTCCCCTATAATAAAAAGGACATCTTTGGGGGGTTTTAGTTCTAAAAAGTCTTGTAAGTCTTCATAGAACTGTTCAACTTCAGCTTCTTCATGTTACTGATTGGGGCATAGGCTTGGATCTCCATGATGGTGAATGGTTTGCCTTGGAAATGAACAGAGATCATTCTGTTGTTTCTGAGATTGCATCCAAGTACTGCATTTCGGACTCTTTTGTTGACCATGATGGCTACTCCATTTCTTCTAAAGGATTCCTGCCCACGATTGTAGATATAATGGTCATCTGAGTTAAATTCACCCATTCCAGTCCATTTTAGTTCACTGATTCCTAGAATGTTGACATTCACTCTTGCCATCTCCTGTTTGACCACTTCCAATTTGCCTTGATTCATGGACCTAACATTCTATGTTCCTATGCACTATTGCTCTTTACAGCATCAGACCTTGCTTCATCACCAGTCACATCCACAAGTGGGTATTATTTTTGCTTTGGCTCCATCCCTTCATTCTTTCTGGAGTTATTTCTCCACTGATCTCCTATAGCATATTGGGCACCTACCAACCTGAGGAGTTCCTCTTTCAGTGTCCTATCATTTTGCCTTTTCATACTGTTCATGAGGTTCTCAAGGCAGGAATACTGAAGTGGTTTTCCATTCCCTTCTCCAGTGGACCACATTCTGTCAGACCTCTACACATGACTCGTCCATCTTGGATGGCCCCACAGGGCATGGCTTAGTTTCACTGAGTTAGATAAGGCTGTGGTCCATGTGATCGGATTGGCTAGTTTTCTGTGATTATGGTTTCAGCATGTCTGCCCTCTTGATGCCCTATTGCAGCACTTACCATCTTACTTGGGTTTTTCTTACCTTGGACGTGGGATATCTCTTCATGGCTGCCACAGCAAAGTGCAGCCGCTGCTCCTTACCTTAGATGAGGTCGCCCCTCCTAACCTTGAACGTGGAGTAGATCCTCTTGCCCTCCTGCACTTGTGCAACCAGCGGGCTTTCCTATACATTAATAATAAACATTCAGAAAGAAAAATTAATGAAAAAATCCCATTCACCATTGCAATAAAAATATAATGCCTAGGAATAAACCCTCCCTCAATGTTGGAGAGTTCTTCAAAGGTATGAGAATCTCATGCTTAGCCTTACTGTTTTTTACTTATGTTCACTCAGAGAATAGGAGCACATAGTATTTAACATTATTTTAAAATAAGATGCCAATACTGGACATTTCAAATACAAACAATCACTACAAGGATGAACTAAAATATGTAAATTTTAAATGGAATAAAGCAAATTTGTAATACATGAATAAACATTTTTTGCAATAAAATTTAAGAAGAAAAGTATTAATAATTTGAGCTGTGGAAAAAATGAGATCTTTTGAATTATAGAATAATCTCATCTAATTGTTTGGATATGATGATTTTGAGTGCTAGAATAATCTTATCTGTTTGGATATGATGACCTTATCTTTGATTATACTTCTTATCTTTGTCTATTAAAAAAAAAACAAAAACATAATCTTCCAAACCATCATTTTGTGACTTCTTTAAGGTATACTTTAAAATCAGATATTTTCCTCTATAATATATAAGCCAACACTTTTCTTTGGTTGTATCTACTCCCATTTGTTTCTAAATATGATAATTATTTGAAATGAAATAAAAGAATAATTTTTTTCCCTATAAGAATCTACTCAGGATAATGATAGTTTTAAAGTCCAGTTATATCTTTATTTAAAGAAGAGATTTATAAGTTTAATTTTCAACAGACTAAAATATTATAATTCAACATGAAAATATTGCTTAGCTAATTGATTATTCTACATAATCATAGTACTTGGAAATTGTCCTACATATATTCAAATCAATAACTTTTATATTTTATTCAACCATTTCAACTTTTGAATAATATCTAATTACTAATTTAATAGCAATATTTATGTTTCACATGTTGCTTCCCATCCCCAATAAACAAAATATTTATGTGTTTTTATTAATATGTTAGCAGTGTAAACATGTATGGTATAACATTCTCAAATTTCCCATGAAAATAACCATAAAATATATATATATATATATATATTTTTTTTTTTTTTAATAAAATGTTATCATCTTCATTCCAGTGGAAAACTATCTGGAAATTTTAGCCCATGAGTGGAGACTTCTCAGAATTCCATCATTAAGACTGAAGCCCTTTGTAAAGCATTCTTTCATGTTCTTCCTCCTCTAAAGCAAAATTGAACCATCTCAAAGGAAGGAACAATTTATATCATATTCACTGTAAGTATTTAGGTTTAAAAAAAATCTAAGATCTTAAAAGTTGTCTCTCAGCTATGAAAGCTATAGTCTTACGTGAGAAACATCATTCCTATCCCTTTTCCCTGCATACTAACCAGTTCCCTGCCTACTCCACTCATTCGGAGGGTACACCGCTAGGAGTCACGTGTAACAATGAAGACACAGAGGGATACGAGGAAGTCCTTTTATACTGACACCTTATGCCGGGTGGAGAGATGATCCTTCTAACAGTATGTTGTTCAGAAAGAACTTCAAACTCCATCAGACTCTCTAGGGAACCATGCATATATTTTTAATTGAATGAAAGATTCTTTAAATTCTGTGGTGCTTTACAATTTTCAAAGATTTCACACACATGATTTCGTATAATCCCATAATAGTCCTTTTTTTTTAAATCTCCTGTTCCTATACGATACCTTCTCACTTCCCTCTCCAACTGGTTGGATATTTAGCAACTGTGTGTACAAGCGTAGCTTTAGAAGGAGTATGTGAGTATTCACATTTTACACTGGTGGTGAACAAAACTGAAAAAGTGACAATAGAATATTTGGATGAAAACTCACTCCCATCCTTATCTGGTCCCTATTGCTCACTCTAGACTAGCCACTGTATCAGAAATTGAAAAGTTGATCCTCAAATTCATACAGAACCAAAGGGGCCTGGATAGCCAACCAATATTAAAAAAATGATAAAAAAAATACTGGCAGTTATCATATCCAATATTAAATCTTACTATTAAGCTTCAGTAATCAAAATAATGTGATATTAGTATAAGATACACATATGGATCAATAGAGTAGAATTCAGAGTCCAGAAAAACCCCTAAACATATATGATCAATCAATTTAAGCTTCATTAGCTTTCAGAAGTGACAAAATATTGTTCCTTTAAACTGTTCGCAAATGCAAATATCATTCTTAACCTACACGTGGTTAAAAAAAAAAGCGTAAACTGTAGAGTGCCCATTTCAAAAGGTAATCTTTTTCTTTCAAATTCACTTCATTCTCTGATTTGATAAACTTAAAAGAAATATTCAGATGATTTTCCTTAGTTCAAATAGTTGATCCATCCTAGTTATGATGAAAATTATATCCATAAATTACTACTTTCTGAAAATTATGTATTAATTTGAACAGTATTTCCTTTGTGTTTTGCTAACTACCTGATTACTTCACCAACTCTATCTCTCAATGCTCCATTTCCTATAGATTTTATATTCTTTTACCTATTTAGTGTTCCAGAGAATAGGAATTCCAGAATTCCTTATATAATTGCTTGCAGCAGTGTAAAGAGACTAGGAAGATAGGAGTTATAACAATGATTAATTCATATTATCTTTCCACTAATAACTTTGTTAAACAAAGATTTTATTACCAATGGATTCTTTTGTATTCTAATAGTTAAAGAAAAGAGAAAGCCGTCCAGGACTGAGACAATCAAGATAATTTTAGGTTTGATTGTATATATAACACCTGCACCTAGATATGACTCAAAGAATCCAAATGTTTACTGTCAAGACTACTTTGGTGATGAGTTTGTTTTTGCAATTACAGATCCCAAATTCCAGAATAAGTGAGAAGAGATGTATTAATGAGAGGAACACTTACTATTGACTTTTAAAGAAACTTATTTCTTATTTTGGGCTTCCCTGGTGGCTTAGTTGTTAAAGAATCCACTTGCAATGCAGGAGGCCCAGGTTCAATCCTTGGATCAGGAAGATTCCCTGGAGAAGGAATGGTAACCCACACCAGTATTCTTGTCTGGGAAATCCCATGGCCAGAGGAGCCTGGCAGACTACAGTCCATGGGGTCTCAAGAGTTGGGCATGACTTAGTGAGTAAACAACAAAATTCATTAATTTAAATGTGAATGAGGAAAAAAATACCTGGAGTACCCAGCTGTCTCTTGAAGGCTCTGGCAGAAAGAGATTTAAAGCCTATTAAGGGAAAATATAAAAAGTGTGATTGGGTTTGACTAGTTTAAGGTTTGTTTGTTCAAGAATAAAAGAAGGATTTTCTACAAAGTAGTCACTCAGCAGAACATCAAAGCATGTCTAAGAGGCCACCATAACTAGTGTAATCTTAGTGCCTAGAGGAGGAATTACAGTGAGGTATCTGTATTGGGCTCCAAAATCACTGCAGATGGTGACTGCAGCCATGAAATTAAAAGACGTTTACTCCTTGGAAGAAAAGTGATGACCAACCTAGATAGTATATTCAAAAGCAGAGACATTACTTTGCCGACTAAGGTCCGTCTAGTCAAGGCTATGGTTTTTCCAGTGGTCATGTATGGATGTGAGAGTTGGACTGTGAAGAAGGCTGAGCGCAGAAGAATTGATGCTTTTGAACTGTGGTGTTGGAGAAGACTCTTGAGAGTCCCTTGGACTGCAAGGAGATCCAACCAGTCCATTCTAAAGGAGATCAGCCCTGGGATTTCTTTGGAAGGAATGATACTAAAACTGAAGCTCCAGTACTTTGGCCACCTCATGCAAAGAGTTGTCTCATTAGAAAAGACCCTGATGCTGGGAGGGATGGGGGCAGGAGGAGAAGGGGACGACTGAGGATGAGATGGCTGGATGGCATCATGGACTCAATGGATGTGAGTCTGAGTGAACTCTGGGAGACGGTGATGGACAGGGAGGCCTGGAGTGCTGCGATTCATGGGGTCACAAAGAGTCGGACACGACTGAGTGACTAAACAGAATGGAACGGATCTGTATTACAGGGAAGTAAATAGAGTCACAGAGCTGCACAAATGCTTTTCTGCTCATTGTTGTCCTTTGCGTTTTTTCGTACCAGAAACATTCTTTGCAGAAAATCAGTGGTCATTAACTTACTGATCAATTAAACACATTTATTTTCTCATTTTTCTCATAGCACTCACAGAAGGGCTATTTTTATGATAGCTATGTTACTTCTTTTAATGAATAAATTGTGAAGTTAGCAAAGAATGTCATACAGTATAACAGTAAAACAAAATATTTGAAAATGGAACGGATCTGTATTACAGGGAAGTAAATAGAGTCACAGAGCTGCACAAATTGCTTTTCTGCTCATTGTTGTCCTTTGCGTTTTTTCGTACCAGAAACATTCTTTGCAGAAAATCAGTGGTCATTAACTTACTGATCAATTAAACACATTTATTTTCTCATTTTTCTCATAGCACTCACAGAAGGGCTATTTTTATGATAGCTATGTTACTTCTTTTAATGAATAAATTGTGAAGTTAGCAAAGAATGTCATACAGTATAACAGTAAAACAAAATATTTGAATTTTAAACACTATTATTACCAATGCTCTATAGTTAAAAATAGGACATTCATATATTAACATCAGTGTAAAACACGATTAATTATAGTGTTGTGTACTCAGTTGCTGAAGTCCTGTCAGACTCTTTGAGACCCCGTGTTTCCTTCTCTGGGGGATCTTCCCGACTCACGGATTGAACCCAGATTGCCTGCGTTGTGGGCAGATTGTTTACCACTGGCCATGTAGGAAGCTGTGATTAATTATAGAATTGTGGTTAAATCACTGATAGGGCAAACCACATATACCTGACCATCTTTAGAAAAGCACTTGATTATATGTACACCAAAGAGTCACACAATGAATAAAATGTTCTCCAGTGATTAGAGTACTAAAATCTTTTTTTGTACTTGAATAGAAGATAATGTCCATGTAGGTAAACAATTGAGAGGTGGAGAGAATCTCCAAATAACTCTGATGTTTGACTCAATGTTGCTTATTACTAATTATAAAATAACTTTTATAATAATTATAACTTTAAAACCATAAATAAAATTTATAGCTAAAGAATGACCAGAATGAGTGTACATATCTAACCAGCTACTTGTCAAGTTAATTACATTTGATTTCATGCTATTTTTGAATTTTACTTTTATGAAATTTTATAGGTAAGCATTTCACATGAGGTTGGTAAAAAATGCTATAAAATTCACAGTAGAAAAGGAATACAAGTTAGGCCTATCTACAAATAATGGAGAATTTTACTACTTTATTAATTTTAAGCATCACAATCCGTTCCGTTCAGTTNGTGACTGCAGCCATGAAATTAAAAGATGCTTATTCCTTGGAAGAAAAGTTATGACCAACCTAGATAGCATATTCCAAAGCAGAAACATTATTTTGCCAGCAAAGGTCCATCTAGTCAAGGCTATGGTTTTTCCAGTAGTCATGTATGGATGTGAGAGATGGACTGTGAAGAAAGTTGAGCGTAGAAGCACTGATGATTTTAAACTGTGGTGTTGGAGAAGACTCTTGAGTGTCCCTTGGACTGCAAGGAGATCCAACCAGTCCATTCTAAAGGAAATCAGCCCTGGGATTTCTTTGGAAGGAATGATGCTAAAGCTGAAATTCCAGTACTTTGGCCACCTCATGTGAAGAGTTGACTCATTGGAAAAGACCCTGATGATGGGAGGGATTGGGGGCAAGAGGAGAAAGGGGACAACAGAGGATGAGATGGCTGGATGGCATCACTGACTCGATGGATGTGAGTCTGAGTGAACTCCGGGAGTTGGTGATGGACAGGAGGCCTGGCATGCTGCAATTCATGGGGGAGCAAAGAGTCGGACGTGACTGAGCGACTGGACTGAACTGAACTGAACTGAGATAAAACATTAAAATATCTTCCAAAATCATTTGGTAACTTAAAACTGTACAGCTTTTCTGTAAATAAAATTAAATGATGAAAATTCATCAAAAGTCTAGATCATTTGCAAATATGATAAAATACAGAAATATTAATTGCTAAAGTCTCTTACTTATTTTTGTCTTTTTATTATAGCAAAACTAAATATGTTTAGATTTATTAGAAACATGTCATGTACCAGATTTTAAAAATTATTATGTTATAAGGAAATGTATGTTTCTGGAAATTATAAATGTATTCACAAGGTTATACCAAAAAATATTGGTATAACAAGCAGTACACAAAGAAAACTGCTGTTTTCTTAGAAATTAAAGTTTCTAAGGGTTCAGTTCAGTCACTCAGTCATATCCAACTCTTTGTGAACCCATGAATTACAGCACGCCATGCCTCCCTATCCATCACCAACTCCTGGAGTTCACTCAGACTCACATCCATTGAGTCAGTGATGCCATCCAGCCATCTCATCCTCTGTTGTCCCCTTTCTCCTCCTGCCCCCAATCCCTCCCATCATCAGGGTCTTTTCCAATGAGTCAACTCTTCACAGGAGGTGGCCAAAGTACTGGACTTTCAGCTTTAGCGTCATTCCTTCCAAAAAAAATCCCAGGGCTGATCTCCTTCAGAATGGACTGGTTGGATCTCCTTGCAATCCAAGGGACTCTCAAGAGTCTTCTCCAACACCACAGTTCAAAAGCATCCATTCTTCAGCATTCATCTTTCTTCACAGTCCAACTCTCACATCCATACATGACCACAGGAAAAACCATAGCCTTGACTAGACAGACCTTTGCTGGCAAAGTAATGTTTCTGCTTTGGAATATGCTATCTAGGTTGGTCATAACTTTTCTTCCAAGGAGTAAGCATCTTAATTTCATGGCTGCAATCACCATCTGCAGTGATTTTGGAGCCCCCCAAAATAAAATCTGACACTGTTTCCACGGTTTCCCCATCTATTTCCCATGAAGTGATGGGACCAGATGCCATGATCTTCATTTTCTGAATGTTGAGATTTAAGCCAATGTTTTCACTCTCCTCTTTGAGGCTTTTTAGTTCCTCTTCACTTTCTGCCATAAGGGTGGTGTCATCTGCATATCTGAGGTGATTGATATTTCTCCTGGCAATCTTGATTCCAGCTTATGCTTCTTCCAGTCCAGCGTTTCTCATGATGTACTCTGCATAGAAGTTAAATAAGCAGGGTGACAATATACAGCCTTGACATACTCCTTTTCCTATTTGGAACCAGTCTGTTGTTCCATGTCCAGTTCTAACTGTTGCTTCCTGACCTGCATACAGATTTCTCAGGAGGCAGGTGAGGTGGTCTGGTATTCCCATCTCTTTCAGAATTGTCCACAGTTTATTGTGATCCACACAGTCAAAGGCTTTGGCATAGTCAATAAAGCAGAAATAGATGTTTTTCTGGAACTCTCTT
Source organism: Aepyceros melampus (assembly GCA_006408695.1). NCBI lineage: Eukaryota > Metazoa > Chordata > Mammalia > Artiodactyla > Bovidae > Aepyceros > Aepyceros melampus. Next base: position 354,974 of record SJXQ01006966.1, on the reverse strand, counting down.
GCTTTTTCCATGATCCAGCAGATGTTGGCAATTTGATCTCTGGTTCCTCTGCCTTTTCTAAAACCAGCTTGAACATCTGGAAGTTCACGGTTATATTGTGATCCACACAGTCAAAGGCTTTGGCATAGTCAATAAAGCAGAAATAGATGTTTTTCTGGAACTCTCTTGCTTTTTCCATGATCCAGCAGATGTTGGCAATTTGATCTCTGGTTCCTCTGCCTTTTCTAAAACCAGCTTGAACATCTGGAAGTTCACAGTTCACGTATTGCTGAAGTCTGGCTTGGAGAATTTTGAGCATTTACTAGCGTGTGAGATTAGTGCAATTGTACGGTAATTTGAACATTCTTTGGCATTGCCTTTCTTTAGGAATTCTAATTAATATGCCATTAAAATTAATAAGGCGAACATCTTCCTATGTATGGAAAAAATGTACAAGGAGTAGAAATGCATTTTGCTAAGAGGACACAAGTAATTTTGTCCTCAAAAGAAGTTTAAAAAAAAAAAAAGAGGAATGGAACAGAACAAAATTTGAATATATAAAAGAAAGAAGTTGTATAGAGGCTTATGGAAAAGAAACCCTGAGAAAATTTTGCATGTGCTTAGGACTGGCTAAGGTTAAAATAAATTTAATTGAATGAATGAATTTAAATATTAAAACTAAGCAGTTGCTGCAAATTCCCTGGCAGTTCAGGGGTTAAGACTCTGTGTTTCCACTGCAGAGTGCGTGGGTTTGATCCTTGGTCAGGAACTAAGACCCCACAGGCCATTCAGTGTGGCAAAAACCACCAAGCTGCTGCAAAACTAGAATTTTACTTTCTGTGTCTGCTAAGAGGACAAAGAAGTTTTGCATTATCGATCTGTTTGATAGCAAACTGTAGAATTTATTTACCTCTTAAGTAGTTTGTTGAAATTTTCTGTATTTGCCTTTGAAATATTTTATTGTCACTTTGGTTAAGTGAATATTCATTTATACTGACATAAAGGCAATGGCACCCCACTCCAGTGTTCTTGCCTGGAAAATCCCATGGACGGAGGAGCCTGGTGGGCTGCAGTCCTTGGGGTCGCTGAGGGTCGGACACGACTGATCAACTTGACTTTAGGAAATGGCAACCCACTCCAGTGTTCTTGCCTGGAGACCCCAGGGATGGGGCAGCCTGGTGGGCTGTCATCTATGGGATCGCACAGAGTCGGACACAACTGAAGCGACTTAGCAGCAGCAGCAGCATACTGACATATGATCCTATTTGAATGAGTGTTTTAACCTTTTGATATCTTTGACACATTTCCCAAAATCAAATTCTGGATAAAGTCTTTTTGCCCTCAAGCTAACTTTGAGATTTTTCAGAAGGCCCCTGGAAAAATCTCAAAAGTGTGATATTAAACTTATTAGGTTACAGTGTTCGAAATAACAGCAATGAGAGATAAGAAAGGCTTCCTATGTGATCTATGCAAAGAAATAGAGAAAAACAAAAGAATGGGAAAGACTAGAGATCTCTTCAAGAAAATTAGAGATACCAAGGGAACATTTCATGCAAAGATGGGCACAGTAAAGGACAGAAATGGTATGGACCTAACAGAAGCAGAAGAGATTAAGAAGAGGTGACAAGAATACACAAAGGAACAATACAAAAGAGGTCTTAATGGCCCAGATAACCATGATGGTATGATCACTCACCTAGAATCAGACATTTAACTTCCATGCAGAGTATATCATGCAAAATGTTGGGCTGGATGAAGCACAAGGTGAAATCAAGATTGCCGGGAGAAATATCAGTAACCTCAGATATGCAGATAATACCACCCTTATGGCAGAAAGTGAAGAGGAACTAAAAAGCCTCTTGATGAAAGTGAAAGAGGAGAGTGAAAAAGTTGCCTTAAAGCTCAACATTCAGAAAACAAAGATCATGGCATCTAGTCCCATCACTTCATGGAAAATAGATGGGGACACAGTGGAAACAGTGAGAGACTTTATTTTCTTGGGCTCCATAATCACTGCAGATGGTGATTGCAGCCATGAAATTAAAAGATGTTTGCTCCTTGGAAGAAAAGTTATGACCAACCTAGACAGCATATTAAAAAGCAGAGACATTACCAACAAAGGTCTGTATAGTCAAAGCTATGGTTTTTCCAGTAGTCATGTATGAATGTGAGAGTTGGACATAAAGAAGGCTGAGTGTGGAAGAACTGATGCTTTTGAACTGTGGTGTTGGAGAAGACTCTTGAGAGTCCCTTGGACTGCAAGGAGATCCAACCAGTCAACCCTAAAGGAAATCAGTCCTGAATATTCATTGGAAGGATTGATGCAGACTTTGAAGAGCCAACTCATTGGAAAAGACCCTGATGCTGGGAAAGATTGAAGGCAGGAGGAGAAGGGGACAAAAGAGGGCAAGGTGGTTGGATGGCCTCATGAACTCAATGGACATGTGTTTGAGCAAGCCCTGGGAGACAGTGAAGGACAGGGAAGCCTGGTGTGTTGTGCCATAATACATGGAGTTGCAAAGTTGGATACAATTGAGCAACTGAACGATAATAACAACAGGTTTATTTGGTATGTTTAATTACATTGGAAGCACTGCCAAATGAGTAATGATAAGCTTTAGGTTGTATTATATGAAGGTTACTAATATAGATGTTGTAGAAATTATATAAAATTCTTAAAACTCAGATATGTCTTGGTATAATACTATCAATCACAATTCTAGTAATTATTTTAAAAAGCAAAAGTTTTATTTTGAAGAAAAACATGAGTAAGAATCTAGTTATGGTTTTAAAATATTGTATGTCACAGAAATAACCAAATTTCCTTGTCATTTGAATTATAAGATATTTAACCATGCCATTTTAAGTATTTTGTCATTTAGAGACAGTTACTGTTTTACTCTGATGCTTTCACAAAAATGCTTCATCTTCAAGAAGATTTACAGAAAGGATTTTTCTGAGAAATGCAGATTTGCCAATAACTTTCAGATCATACACTTAATTGGATAAGGAATTAACAAATACAAATCCCCTACAGTAGGACTTCCCTGGTGGCTCAAGTGGTAAAGAATCTTCCTGCAGTGCAAGAGACCCAGGTTCGAACCGTATGTGGGGAGGAGATCCTGGAGAAGGAAATGGCTACCCACTCCAGTATTCTTGCCTGAAAAATTCCATAGACAGAAGAGCCCAGTGAGCTATTGCCATGGAGTGGCAAAGAGTTGGACATGGCTAAGCACCACACAAATAAGTATCCTGTTTGCAGAGTTCCCAGCAATCTTACCAGCTGACTGAAGCAGGCACAAGAATCTTAGGATATTTTGGGGACCTCAAGAAGAGAAGAATTCACCCAAATATATAGGTATTACAGGCAAACCTGATGGCAAGTCCTTGATGTGGCTTCATAACTTTGTGGCCTCCATAGGCAAATAAAAATTTAACTTGGAATTCCACATGAAAAGTTCCAGCAAAGCAAATTTTAAAAAGCCTTTATGGTCAATCATCATTTTTTTCTGGACATATTTAAGTAATCAGGCCAGGTTTAATGAAACTAAGCTTGTTTTTCAAACTAATCTTTATTCAACTATCTTTGTTAGAAATGAAGGTGATATTAGAGAAAAATGTTTTCCAGTAGAACTTTAATACACAGTTATAGATATTAGATTCTAGTTCTGTTAGTTATCTTCAAGGTTTTGCTTTTCCACTTGTCAGCTGAACTAGATCCTGAATTCTAGTTTCCTCAAAAGTTTTACTATAATGTTCAAACTAATGTTTTCAATATTTCTCCCACTTTTGACTTGGAGTCACTGAGAATTAAAACTTCCCTTTTCTTGAATCTCTGTAAATTGAAAATGAAAAACTCGATATAAATTTAAGAGAGATGACCACAATAGCCCATGTTTAGACAATCTTTGTGCTTATTGCTATGTAAGCCAACAGAAAAGTTACCTAAACACCCAAAGACATCCTCAGAGACATTCCAAATTGCAAAAGATGCTTCAGACCTGACTCTGAGAAATCTGGACTGGCAGCACTCAGGACTCAAGACAGTGGGTTTACAACTGCTCCAACCATTAAGCATTGTTTTTCTTTCATGTCCATAGACATGCCTCTTATTAAACACCTGACTGCCCATACCCTATAGACCTAACTTTGAGAGCCCACCTGCATCTCCGCTTCCTGAAATAAGTAACTAAACTGGTCTGTTATCAGGACTAAGAGACTGGTCAAAGAGGTATAAAACAACCTATCAATTTAACTTCTGGACCGTGAAACTTAAGTTTCAAAAATGGGACTGCAAAGGAGCAAAATTTACCCCCTCCAAAATGTTTCTTTGGCATTCAGATGATTTTGAGCTGAAAAAAGTCAAAGCCCAAAAGACTCAGAAAGAACCTTTGACTTTCCTCCTAACTGCTCAAAGAATGTAGATAAAAGAGCAGTTACCATAGATAACTATGCTATGAACTGGGCATGTAGCAGGAACCTAGCAAAGTACTTGTTAGAATTCCTCTCTGGCCCCCTCTGCATAACCCAGCAGACATTTATTTATCGAACATTTGCTTTTCCATATCCATGTAAATTGCTTTCCTCCTCTTTGAAGTCCCAAACCACTACCCGCAACATCCTATTTTGTCTCTAGCCAAAGATGATATGTAAGGTGAGGGTTTCTGCCATTTTGCTGCGTTACCCAGTTTTCCTGGGTCTCTACAAAGTACACATTGTTATTAAATTTTTCTGTGATTTTCTCCTGTTAATCTGTTTCATGTCAATTTAATTCTTAGACTAGCCAGAAGAATCTACAGAGTTGAAGGAAAAATTTCTAACTGGACAGAGTGAACCTGCAAAACCCTAAGCACCTCAACCTTGGACCCTAACAAAGGCATAGGCCCAGATTCTCTCCAAGTTCTCTTTCTCTCTCCCCCTCTGCCATCCTATGACTTCACAGTGTGGCCCTGAAGCATGCTGTGGACTCTCCAAAACCTGTGAGTAATAATCTTGTTCTTTAAAGTTCTCTGATGGTTTCTGCTGAAATGGATACTGCAGTGATAAGATGATTCACAAGGGCCAGACCAGGGACATTGGCTCAGGTCAAGAAAATACCTGTGGAGGCTGCCATGGTAATACAGGCCCTGGGCAAATGTCTCAGGCATTGCTAACCAACAGTATCACTATCAGTAGGCTGAGACTAACATAACATACACATACAAGTATTATTTTTAGTAATGTTAAACATTTTTTGTTTCTTTTGTAGTACCAGGTGGTTTATTTCAGGCTGAAGCATCATGTTTTTCTTCAGTTCTAGAGCAAATTTTTTTTTTACTATTTCTATTTCATTTATGTGATTTAAAAAAAATTTATTTACGGGAGAAATTATTTGCAAACTACATAGCTGGTAAGAAATTAACATTCAGAATAAAGAAACTCTACAACTGAACAACAAAAAAAAACAAGCTACCAAGTCAAAAAATGGACAAGAGATTTGAGCTGACAACTGACAAAAGAAGATATACAAATAGTCACTTAGCACATAAAAGAATTCTTAATGGTGTTGAATTACACACTTAAAAGTGGTTAAAATTGTAAAATTTGTTATGTGTGAACTGTGCATGTTGTACCACAATGAAGAACTGCTTTTTCTTTATATGTATATATTTATATTTTATATAAATTAACTTTTTCTTCAAATTTCCAATTTTTGTCCTTTTAAGCTTCATTTTGGTAAACTTCCTGGTGTCAACTTTCTAATCCACTTAATTTATTTTTCCATTCCATTCAGTCGCTCAGTCATGTCCGACTCTTTGCGACCCCATGAATCGCAGCACCCCAGGCCTCCCTGTCCATCACCAACTCCTGGAGTTCACTCAGACTCACGTCCATTGAGTCCGTGATGCCATCCAGCCATCTCATCCTCGGTCGTCCCCTTCTCCTCCTGCCCCCAATCCCTCCCAGCATCAGGGTCTTTTCCAGTGAGTCAATTCTTCACATGAGGTGGCCAAAGTACTGGAGCTTCAGTTTTAGCATCATTCCTTCCAAGGAAATCCCAGGGTTGATCTCCTTCAGAATGGACTGGTTGGATCTCCTTGCAGTCCAAGGGACTCTCAAGAGTCTTTTCCAACACCACAGTTCAAAAGCATCAATTCTTCAGTGCTCAGCCTTCTTCACAGTCCAACTCTCACATCCATACATGACCACAGGAAAAACCATAGCCTTGACTAGATGGACCTTAGTCGGCAAAGTAATGTCTCTGCTTTTGAATATACTATCTAGGTTGGTCATAACTTTTCTTCCAAGGAGTAAGCGCCTTTTAATTTCATGGCTGCAGTCACCATCTGCAGTGATTTTGGAGCCCAAAAAAACAAAGTCTGACACTGTTTCTACTGTTTCCCCATCTATTTCCCATGAAGTGATG
>SJXQ01006966.1:320464-347407 GCA_006408695.1 Aepyceros melampus | reverse complement strand
AATTGTGCGGTAATTTGAGCATTCTTTGGCATTGCCTTTCTTTGGAATTGGAATGAAAACTGACCTTTTCCAGTCCTGTGGCCACTGCTGAGTTTTCCAAATTTGCTGGCATATTGAGTGCAGCACTTTCACAGCATCATCTTTCAGGATTTGAAACAGCTCAACGGGAATTCCATCACCTCCACTCGCTTTGTTCATAGTAATGCTTTCTAAGGCCCACTTGACTTCACATTCCAAGATGTCTGGCTCTAGATTAGTCATCACATCATTCAGCCCATCTGATCATTGATTTAAAATCTAATTTCAGTAATCATTTTTAATTTCTAGAAATGCTAATTGTTTAAAATTCTAGATGTGGAATTCATTCATTCTCAACATCTATTTGTTGAGCACCTACTTCCTAAGGCACTGGAGCATAAAAATGCACAAAATACTCACATCCTTGCCCTCCTGGAACTTACACTCTAACTAATGGATAATAAACAGATAACATGGCTTAGTGTTATGAACTGCTATGAAGAAAAGGAAAGTATGTACAGAGAGAAAGAATTACAGAGAGTGCACAGGGAAGGCTCTCTGAAGAGATTTTGTTTGGACAGAACTCTTAATAAAGAAATGAAATGTATGACTCTTTGGTGAAAGAGTGATCTAAGTAGAGGAAAGACCAAGTCATGAGAAGATGTTTTGGGAATTCAAGCAACCCCAAAGATGTGAGGTAATTGGATGCTAAGGGTCAGTTCAGTTAGTTGGCTTGCTCAGTCATGTCTGACTCTTTGCAACCCCATGGACTGCAGTACGCCAGGCTTCCCTGTTCATCACCACCTCTCAGAGCCTACTCAAACTCATGTCCATTGTATCGGTGACGCCATCCAACCATCTCATCCTCTGTAGTCCCCTTCCCCCCCCTGCCTTCAATCTTTCCCAGCATCAGGGTCTTTCTCCAATGAGTCACTTCTTTGCATCAGGTGGCCAAAGTATTGGAGTTTCAGCTTCAGCATCAGTCCTTCCAATGAATATTTAGGACTTATTTCCTTTAGGATGGGCTGGTTTGATCTCCTTGCAGTCCAAGGGACTGTCAAGAGTCTTCTCCAACACCACAGTTCAAAAGCGTCAATTCTTCAACTCTCAGCTTTCTCTATAGTCTAACTGTCACATCCATACATGACCACCATGGCAGAAAGCAAAGGAGAACTAAAGAGTTTCTTGATGAAAGTGAAAGAGGAGAATGAAAAAGTTGTCTTAAAACTCAACATTCAGAAAGGTAAGGGAAGTTCCTGCAAAACTCCTGACTTAAATGCAGCTGGTAAAGTTGGATGAGGTGAGAAGCCATCATCATTCCAGAGACATCATCTGAAGGTAGAGCTGATAGGATTTGCTTCTGGGGGTTGGGAGAAAAGGAGGGTCAGGATGCTCCAAGGTCTTTATCCTGAATCAATGAGTAAATGGCAGTACCATTTCCTGAGATGGTAAAGCTAAGGTGAGCAAGTTGGAAAGCACATGTTAGACATGCATGTGGAGATGTCCCAAAGACATGTGGATGTTTGGATCTGAATTCAGAGACGAGATCAGGAATAGAAATGAAAACAAGTGTAGATACAGAAGAAAAGAGGTATAGAGGCTATGCCTTAAAGTACTCCTTTCTGGGTATATTAACTGTATTTACTTTAAAATTGTCTTCTGTTTTCTCCATTAATCATATTTCCTCAGATATTACTTCTATTTGATCATATTAGGTATTAGTACATTTGAAAAATATTTCTAAAATTAAAATTTTTTTCTAAAATTTTAATTTTTTCCTACCTTGGACTGCTGCCACTAAGAGATTGAATAAAATGAACACTAATATAGTGAGAAACTTTACTATAGCCTCTGAAAAGACTTTTTAATTAAAGCCCAGTAAAATCCCATTTACTTTATCTATTAGGATTTCCCTAACTTTTCAATATGAATGGCCATCCAAGATTCACCACAAACTTGAAAAAAACCTTTAACATGAAAGAAAAATAGTAAAACAAGGAATAAAAAGGACTTGACCCAAGTGACTATTTAGCTGTGACAAATGTACCATACAAGTGTAAGCTGTTTAATAATAGGGGAACTGGTTGTGAGTTATGTAGGACTTTTACTACCTTCACATTTTTTTCTGTAAATCTAAAACTGTTGTAAAATTACAAAAATTATTTAATAAAAGAACTTGGGGAAACACAGTTAATGTGAAATGAAGAAGGAAAAATATATTTTTAGGGGAAAAAAGAAGAATATAATGCAACCACAAGGCAAGAGCCATATGTCATAAAAATGAACATCTAGCTAATAATGAAGAACTCTTCAGAATTAAAGCATGGAAGCAGAAATGAAAGAATGTACTAAAAGTCTTGAAAGATAAAGTTGAAGCAATGTTCCAGAAAGCAAAACAAAGCACAGAGATTAAAAAAATTAGGGACAAAAGACATAAAGATGAGAGAATAAGTTTAGGAACTGAAAGATTAAAAAACTTGAGTTCCAGAAAGGTAGTGCATGAGAAAAGGTGGAGAGGAAGCAAGCTAAGACATAATATAAGAAAATTCCCCAAAGGACATGAGTTTCCAGATTAAAAAACTCCCTCAAGTGCCCAACCCGCTGAATATTAGAAGTCCCACAACTACTTATACTTTGTAAAGGTTAAGAAAAATGAGAATATAGAAAGCTCCTAAATCTTCTAAAAGAGGAGATAAAACAGTCACACAAAAAGGATCAAGTGTAAAATGGCATCAGGCTTCTCATTAGTATTATTAGAAACTAGATAGTGGAGCAGGGCCTTCAGACTTCTGAAGGAAATGATTTCCAACAAAGGATTCTATCATTAACTGTCCATAATTAATAGAAGTAGAATGAAGATACACAATGTGTATAAATTAGGATCACCTAGGTGATGCTGCAGTAACAACCACCCCCCAAATCTTTATAGCTTATTATAACCAGTTTATTTCTTATGTATGCTACATGGAACAACAGACTGGTTCCAAATCAGGAAAGGAGTACATTAAGGCCGTATATAGTCACCCTGCTTATTTAACTTATATGCAGAGTATATCATGAGAAATCCTGGGCTGGATGAAGCACAAGCTGGAATCAAGATTGCTGGGAGAAATATTAATAACCTCAGATATGCAGATGATACCACCTTTATGGCAGAAAGTGAAGAAGAACTAAAGAGCCTCTTGATGAAAGTGAAAGAGGAGAGTGAAGAAGTTGGCTTAAAGCTCAACATTCAGAAAACGAAGATCATGGCATCCAGTCCCATCACTTCAATGGCAAATAGATGGGGAAACAATGGGAACAGTGAGAGACTTTATTTTGGGGGGCTCCAAAATCACTGCAGATGGCGATTGCAGCCATGAAATTAAAAGAAGCTTGCTCCTTGGAAGAAAAGCTATGACCAACCTAGATAGCATATTAAAAGCAGAGACATTACCAACAAATGTCCATCTAGTCAAAGCTATGGTTTTTTCAGTAGTCATGTATGGATGTGAGTTAGACTATAAAGAAAGCTGAGCACTGAAGAATTGATGCTTTTGAACTGTGGTGTTGAAGAAGACTCTTGAGAGTCCCTTGGACTGCAAGGAGATCCAACCAGTCAACCCTAAAGGAAATCAATCCTGAATATTCATTGGAAGGACTGATACTGAAGCTGAAACTCCAATACTTTGGCCACCTGATGCGAAGAAATAACTCATTGGAAAAGACCCTAATGCTGGGAAAGATTAAAGGCAGGAGGAGAAGGGGACGACAGAGGATGAGATGGTTGGATGGTATTACCAACTCAATGGCCATGAGTTTGAGTAAACTCCAGGAGTTGGTGATGGACAGGGAGGCCTGCAGTGCTGTAGTCCGTGGGGTCGCAAAGAGTTGGACACAACTGAGTGACTGAATTGAACCGTACTGAACTGATGCTACCTCCTTTCATAAATTTGAGATTAGAGGAGATTCTGCAATGTCTCTCTTCATGATGGTGGCTTAAACAGAAGCCACCATCCTGGATATCACCTAATATTGTGTCACTGCCAGGATCACACTAGCAATTAGTGCTCTGGCATTGGGTGACATGCCCTTTTTATTCATATGGCAAAAAGTTGTGTTACTAGCCTGTGTTTGGAAAACAGAGCCAGAAATATTGGTGAGTAGCACTAATGCCTGGCAAACAAGTTCTTAATAACTGATACACTTTGGTATTCTTTCTCAGGAAACTCTTGAGTGATATGCCACACCCAAATGAGTAAGCAGAACAAGAAAGCAGATGGCATGGGGCACCTCAGGGAGAAAAAAAGGGAAGAAAATTCCAAGATGACAGCTGTGGGCAGGGCTAAGTATGACTAGGCCAAATTGGATTAAAATGGTGAAGGGCAGAAGGAATGGACCAAAGTAGGTTCAACATCAAGGAAAGAAAAAAAAAAACCAGAAGAAAAATGTTGTAGAGATCATCACTGTTTGGCTTGACAGTGAACAATGTCTAAAGTCATTTTGTAATAGAAACACTATGAATGAACTTCAGTGAAAAATGGAAAGATTGGAGTTGGTGAAATGTGTATGAGAGAGAATGTAAGACACCTTACCTGGAGGTGAGGTAAGCTAAGCTCTTAACAAACAACAGCAAAATGAAAACATCATAGCAGAATAGCATGAGTAAATAGCAGAACAGTATGCTGTTTAAAAACAGAAAGCAATTTTTAGAAATAACTTTGTCTTTTGGAAATGGGAATCTGGGGTGAGGAAGGGTAAACCAGGACTGATTTTTTTTTAATAAATCTTCTTTTATCTGAATTCTCAAGATATAACGTACATGCTGCTGCTGCTGCTGCTGCTGCTAAGTCACTTCAGTCATGTCCGACTCTGTGCAACCCCATGGTCGACAGCCCAGTAGGCTCCTCTGTCCCTGGGGTTCTCCAGGAAAGAATACTGGAGTGTGTTGCCATTTCCTTCTCCAATGCATGAAAGTGAAAAGTGAAAGTACAGTTGCTCAGTCATGCCTGACTCTTAGCGACCCCATGGACTACAGCCTACCAGATTCCTCTGCCCATGGGATTTTCCAGGCAAGAGTACTGGAGTGGGGTGCCATTGCCTTCTCCGATAATGTACATAAGCATGTATATATATGTATAGAAGATTATCTGGAGAGGGACTGGCAACCCACTCCAGTATTCTTACCTTGGAAATCCCATGGACAGAGGAGCCTGTGGGCTATAGTCCATTGGGTCAGAAAGAGTCGAATACAATCGAACAACTAAGCACACACATATATATGTATATGTACTAAATTGGAAAAAGCAAAAATTTTAAAAGTTGTATCCTTAACTGTCCTTTACAATATTTTACCTAACATACTTAGCATTATGTGTCAGTTGCTGTTTCTGGTAATTTCTGTGAATTGCACAGTGGAATATCTTATTTTGGGATGTAGAAAGATTGCTGTTTGTATCTAAAATCAAATAGATTTGTTGGCATATGAAATTAACTCTGAAAATTCCTTAAATCTCATCATTCAAATAATTTGTGAGAAATTTAAAAAGTGAGGTTTCAGGTCATCCCTGAATAGCTCTAGTCCTGTAACTCAACAAAGCCATTGAGGACTCTGATTTTTCTGAGACCTGTGTTCCACTATCCAGAGCAGAAATTCTTTGTAAGACCAGTATCAAGGTAATTTTAAGACCAGTATTCCTCACTGGTTATAAGACAGCAGCTGATGATAATCAGTTCTGCATGATTCCATGTTCATATCCAGGCATAGAAAGACTGGTTTCCTGAGGTTTTTTTCTTAAGAGCAAGGAAACAACTTTTTGATTCCATGATGCTAAAGCCACATGTAGAGGTCATGGATGCTAAAGGTTCCATGATGGTAAAGCCACATGTCAAGGCCATGGATAGGCATGATGGTTGACAGCCCCAGTTGAGCTCCCAGGCAATAGCACATCAGTGAGTCACTTGGGCATTTGGCCCAGCTGAGCCTTCACATGACTGCAAGTCCCAGCTTCTAAATTTCTGCAACTTCCTCTAAGATCACAAGTGATAACTGCCCAGCTAGGCACAATCAACCTACAGAACTGTGAGATAATAATACATTGGTGCTTTTGCCATTAAGTTCTGAGATGATTCATGACTTAACAACTGATCACTGAAACAAACGCCTTCCTAAACATATCAGTTTTGGTTGCATTTGGCTGTAAGTAAGAGGACTGACCAACACTGACTTAAACAATGGCCTTAAATGATCCTACATATCATAAAGCCTGGAGGAGACAGTTCCAGGATTTGCTCAGAGGCTCAGCAAAGTCAGGGACCCAGATGCTACTTTTCCATTCAGCCATCTTCAGCCTGGTGGCTTTGTGTTGTTAAGATTATCATGGGTTCCAGATGACCAGTGCCACCCTGTCACATAGTCAGGACAAGAGGGGCAAGGTGAAAAGGATGTCTTCTCTTGACCTCTGAAGTTTTGCTTGAAAATCTGATTTTTCCCAGTGACCTTCCAGATTCTTCCATTTTTTTCTTAATTGATTAGAACTCATCACTTGCCAGCTCCTCACTGGTCACTGGGAAAGGAGGCATAGAATTAGCAAACCAATTATGACAGATATTTTGAGCCTTGGAGCTGGGGCTGCCTTCAGTGAGATCAAGGGGTCTCTCCCTAGTGCCTCAATAAAATAGGGTTCTGTTTTTAGGAAATAAAGTATAGAATCGGATGTGCCATGGTACCTGCAACATCATTACATAAAACTCAGTCCTCAACCATCCTTTGTTCTGTGCCCTGTTCCCCACTAACTTTTTCCTTCTTCTTGTCCATGTGTCTTGGCAGGATGTACCTAGAATGCTGTCTTCTCCCAGCCTCGATCTGACACATATATCCTTCAGATCTCATCTCAAACACTACTTTCTCAAGGACTTCCCCTCCCCAAATTATATGGTCTCTACTTCTTTTTTTTTTTTTCTTTTTAGAACTCTGCACTTCTTGATTCCTTGTAATAAAAGTATGTAGTTGCGTATGTTTGAATTAATGCCTGCCTTCTTCACTGACTAAAGAGCTGTGAAAATATTTTGTCCCTGTTTTCCCAAGAATCTAGTGGATATTCAACACAGAATTAAGAAATATGTGAAAGACTGTGTTTTACTCCCTCACCTTCACCCATACCTCCCTATACTGTTATTGTATAAACACTGAGTCATTTAAAAAATTACTCTGGATCCTAAATCCTATAAAGCTTCAACAGAGTGATCTTAGATTGTCCCAACAGTAAGTTCCATTTTCCTTAAACAAGAGTTTATTTTATGCTTGGTGAAATTATTGTTTCAGTTCAGGATACTATAAATAAACAGTTCATAATGTCATAGAATCCTATTTATCTTTCAAGTCTTAGATAACTATTACATATTTTTCTAAAAGTCGAGATTAACATAATTAGGAGAGCCCTCTTAAAGAAGGATAAATTAATTTTTTAAAAACTAATGTATTTTATCACATACTCAACCTCAGTGTCCTGAGGTGACCCTGTAACTTAGTTTCTTAGGGAACAGCATCTTAGAGGAAGTCTTAAAGGGTAGATGATTTGGTAGTGGACAGTCTTCTATGCCAAGAGTCTACAGAGATAGATGTAAAAAAAAAAATAGTATTTCCATACTTTATTTTAAAGGAGAAACCCTGTTTTAAGTTACTGTCTCTGCTTATGAATTTCCCTCCTATACATACCAGCTCTTTAAGCTTGGGTTGCTTAACCTCTCTGTGCCCTAGTTTCCCCAGTTGTGAAATGGGATGAGACTGTTGTGAGGATTAGGTGAGTTAGCATATATAAAGTGTTTTGAACGGCTGGCCTGTGGTAACTGCTGTGCAACTATGTTATTATTCCAGTGTCTAGCATAGTGGCAGGATCTCACTGCAGAGCCACCAAAAGCATACGTTTTCAAAGTTTGAACCCAAGTTCTGCCACTTAACCAGCTCTAGGACCCTTGGTAAATCATTTATTCTCTTTAAACCTCTACCTCTGTATTCTCATCTGTGTAATAGGAACAATATCTACCTTATGAAATACAGATTAAGTTAAATTAAATCAAGTTGTGGCTGCCTGATAGACAATACTGCTCTATTTGATGTCTCAGCCACCAAGAAGCCATCATACCTGCATAACAGGCCAGAGTGCCTGGGACTGCAGGGCACAAAGGGAATTAAGAAACCATTAAGCTCAAGTTTGATCATTTCTCAGAGGGAACAAATCCAGGCTGGAAGGAGAGGGGATAAAGTGATTTGTTCAAAGTCATCTATGTAGTTAGAGCAGAGACCTGTTGTAAAAGAAAAACAATTGTGGGCCTCTCTGTTTTATGATGACATATTTTGTTTTATTATCTTTACATTGGGTTAATTTGTAATCACCTTCTTTTCTAGGAGTTTCAGCTCCTGTAGTCCAGCTGTTACCCATGAAGGTAAGAGAAGCAGGGATAAGTTAATTGCATGAGCTGGGACCCCTTAACCCTTCACTGTCTTTTAGGAGACCTGTTATGGACAGGTCCTCTGAACAGGAGGAGTCGTGGATTAAAGCTAGTCTGGGGAACCTGGGGCAGAGGATGTCCTGGTTCAGAGGCCAGTGTAAGGGCCCAGAGTCAAGAGTCAAATTCTATCTCTGTTCCCTATAATGAGCAAAATAGAAACATTTTTTCAAATGAATGTATTAGTTTTTAATGAGAATCAGCCTTCTCTTGGGCTTCCCAGGTGGCCCCAGTGGTAAAGAGTCTGCTTGCTAAAGCAGGAGATGTAAGAGGTGCCAGTTTGATTCCTGGGTCAGAAAGATCCCTGAGAGAAGGGAATGGCAATCCACTCCAGTATTCTTGCCTGGAAAATTCCATGGACAGAGGACCCTGGTGGGCTACAGTCCATGGGATCACAAAGAGTCGGATATGACTGAGCATCCCTGTACACACACACACACACACACACACACACGTACGGTCTTATCTTAATGGGTGATCTTTAATGCTACAACTATGTACCTATAGAGATTATCTTTATAAAGGGCTCAAAGGTCATATCAGATAAATATCCGGAAGGCAGAAAGTGATGCCATTGGCCTAATTTCTTGGAGGTTCATTGAGCCAAATGGGAGAGCCTCGAGTTGCCCCTCAGTGACTCCTGAGTGAGCTTGCTGTGTCTGAACTGAAGGCAGCTCCAGCACCCGCTGTAGAGCAGTGTTTGGAGCGGCCAGGAGTGAATGTTGGGCCCAGACATGCATTTGGGCCATCAGGGGAGACTCACCCCAGCGGCAGCTGTAGGATTTTCATCTCTCAGACAGTTGCTCAGTGTATTTGCCCCTGTATCAGGTACCAAGGCTGACCTAGTGCCAACCTAGAATTAGCCCAGATCTATGCTGGCTTCTACTGATGAACTTCCATCCACTTCCTGTGAAGAATAGAATTTTACCCACTTAAAAGTGGTTTGGGGGAGAATGGATACATGTGTACGTATGGCTGAATCCCTTCACTGTTCACCTGAAACTACCACAACATTGTTAACAGGCTATGTGCTGTGCTGTGCTTGGTCACTCAGTCCTGTCTGATCTGCAACCCCATGGGCTGTAGCCCACCAGGCTCCTCCGTCCGTGAGGATTCTCCAGGCCAGAGTACTGGAGTGGGTTGTCATGCCCTCCTCCAGGGGATCTTCCCAACCCAGACATCAAACCCAGGTCTCCCACATTGCAGGTAGATTCTTTACCATCTGAGCCACCAGGGAAGCCAAAGAATACCTGAGTGGGTAGCCTATCCCTTCTCCAGGGGATCTTTGTGACTCAGGAATCAAACTGGGGTCTCCTGCATTGCAGGCAAATTCTTTACCAGCTGAGCTACCAGAGAAGCCCCATTAACAGGCTATATCCCAATACAAAATAAAAAGTTTAAAATTTGGGGAAAAAAAAGAAGAAAGTATTTATTCTTTCACAGGAAACAAAATTTAACCAAAATCCTATTTCTGGAACAAAACAAAATAGAACATCAATTCAGTCGCTCAGTCATGTCCGACTCTTTGCGACCCAATGAATCGCAGCACCCCAGGCCTCCCTGTCCATCACCAACTCCTGGAGTTTACTCAAACTCATGTCCATTGAGTCGGTGATGCCATCCAGCCGTCTCATTCTCTGTTGTCCCCTTCTCCTCCTGCCCACAATCCCTCCCAGCATCAAGGTCTTTTCCAATGAGTCAACTCTTCACATGAGGTGGCCAAAGTATTGGAGTTTCAGCTTTAGCATCAGAACTTCCAATGAACACCCAGGACTGATCTCCCTTAGAATGAACTGGTTGGATCTCCTTGCAGTCCAAGGGACTCTCAAGAGTCTTCTCTAACACCACAGTTCAAAATCATCAATGCTTTGATGCTCAGCTTTCTTCACAGTCCAACTCTCACATCCATACATGACCACTGGAAAAACCATAGCCTTGTTGGCAAAGTAATGTCTCTGCTTTTGAATATGCTATCTAGGTTGGTCATAACTTTCCTTTCCAAGGAGTAAGCATCTTTTAATTTCATGGCTGCAATCACCATCTGCAGTGATTTTGGAGCCCCCCCAAAATAAAATCTGACACTATTTCCACTGTTTCCCCATCTATTTCCCATGAAGTGATGGGACCAGATGCCATGATCTTCGTTNATGTCTCTGCTTTTGAATATACTATCTAGGTTGGTCATAACTTTCCTTCCAAGGAGTAAGCATCTTTTAATTTCATGGCTGCAATCACCATCTGCAATGATTTTGGAGCCCAAAAAATAAAGTCTGACACTGTTTCCATTGTTTCCCCATCTATTTGCCATGAAGTGATGGGACCAGATGCCATGATCTTTGTTTTCTGAATGTGGAGCTTTAAGCCAACTTTTTCACTCTCCTCTTTCACTTTCATCAAGAGGCTTTTTAGTTCCTCTTCACTTTCTGCCATAAGGGTGGTGTCATCTGCATATCTGAGGTTATTGATATTTCTCCTGGCAATCTTGATTCCAGCTTGTGCTTCTTCCAGCCCAGCGTTTCTCATGATGTACTCTGCATATAAGTTAAATAAGCAGGGTGACAATATCCAGCCTTTATGTACTCCTTTTCCTATTTGGAACCAATCTGTTGTTATTATTTATGTTACATTTCCTTTTTTAAATTTACATGTAAGTTCTACCATACATAAGACATAATTTCCTATAAAGCACATTAAAAATAAATATATAATAATGATGATGATGAAGTTTTACAAAATAAGCAGAATTAAGGTACTGGATATTTTATGAAATGTGATTTCGGCTAGAGATAGGAATCACTATTTGTGGAATTTGGGGGTAAAAGTGCCAAATTCACCATAGTTTTGTTTCTTCATTCAGAGAATATGACAAGTAATGATCTGCTCATAATTAAAAATCACTATTATAATGTTCCGTAAAATGTATTATCACCATAGGTTAGTACTTTAGGATGTTTCCTTTTCATTCCAAAATTTTCCATATATGTACATGAAATAAACTACAGAAGAATTGATATAACTACATTCAGGAGGGGTAATGGTTTTTCTAATCAAATAAATTTTGTTCATATATATGCTGAAGATCATAAGGCCTATGGGACAAAAGGTACTAAATACATAGTAGTGACTTACATTAATTTTCTACACATCCAGCTCCTTTGAGATTCATCTTTTAATTATTACTTTTGGAATTGGTGGTGTCATTTAAAATGGTAAATTATTAGCAGTATTAAAAATATTAATGCCTGGTGCATCTTATATAGTACCCTATTGCTGCAGTGATATGCCTTCCATTCCTTACAAGATAAATATTACATTCTATTGAGAACTAAGAAAAAGTATCAAAAAAACCTCATTGGGAAAAATTTTATGTTGAAACATATTTTTACCCAGGGTAATACATTTCTAAAAAATAGTTCACAGTACGTTGATTTGTTAAATGACAAAGATATTTTCTTATTGCACATAAATTAAAAAATAATAAAAATATACAATATACTTTGAAGTCACGTAAAGATGCCTTTATTTTCCCTTTAAAATTGTTTAAATTAAAAATAATATGTTTCACAGAAAAATAAGAATAAGAAAATATTATTTTATACTATTTTACTATAAAATAGTATAAAATAACTATTTAATAGATAAGGCAATATGTAAAACTGTCTTCCATTTTTCACTTTAGATAGAAAGGAAAGATCTCTACAGATCCTATGTCAAAGGACACATCACTGATGTTTTAGTATACAGGCTTACTAATTCCACCTTCCTCCCGTTCTCCCTTCTTTCTTTCTCATTCTCCTTCTCTCTCAAATATGACACTGTTGATACTATTTACCAACATGTTTTTCATTTATTGACTAAATATGGAGCTAAATTCATATGAATTTGATGCTAAGTATATACTAATTCGGATGGTTCTATATAGGTGTGAATTTTAAAATGCATCATACTTTTTTTTTTAAGTATAGGATATAAATTAATACTAAACCAAACTTTATTTGATAGTCCTATAAGGTGCTTCTATTGTAAACTATTACATATTGCTCAGAGGATATCCTTGTATGCATATCTGTATAAATTTATTCAAATATCACTCTGAGAAAAAGTTTAAAGAACGGAATGCTCAGGGAAAATATCTGTAATTTAAATACCTACAGCCGATTGCAATAAGCTGTAAACTACTTTTCACAAGTAAGACATGACAATGCTATATTCTAATACACCTCAAATAGCTGTTTATTTTAAAATTCCATCTCTGTTGAAAGCTATTCAATTTAAGTCACAATTTTAAATATAAAAAATAAAGGAACCAATGGCAGATATTTTCTCTTCTGCATGTTCAAATAGGTATTGACTGTTCACTTTCTTTATCTGGGCTGCATTATGAAAAGTGTATGAGAGTTATTTAAAAAACACAAATAGGTAGCTATAGACTGCTTCTGGAGTAATTTGCTGCTATTATAAATTTGTAGTCATAGTTATCTTTGTATTTAAGTTTTTATAATATTCAGTTTTTACATTAAGGGTGGACTTCTAAAGGTAATATTTTCTGGTCAAATGGTGCATGCTTTGAAAATAACTCTGATAGGGGTAAATATATACATATATATTATCATGATCCTATTTCTCCTCCACAAAATATGATCCATTCACACATTTATTAGTAGAATATGGTTACAATGTTGCCTGTATCCTTGTCAAACACTTATTCTAAACATCACCATTTAAACTTTTTTTACACATGGTAACATTTATAAGTATTACATGGGTTTTAATAAAGTTATTTATATGATATGAATTTTGACATCAATCTTTAATTTAAATGCTTTCATTCTCCATGTTTTTATTTATTTCTGAATCTGATACATTCAAAATGAGAAAAATGTTTAGAAAACTCGACTGTGTTTTTATTCTACTTTTCCACTGTAATTAGTGATATATGTTTTATATAAATTGAGACTGAATAAACTTTTCCATTATATATTGAACACTTTTTCAGTAAAAAAAAAAAAAAAGTTAATTTTCAACTATACTATTAGATTCTATCACATATGTTATATTGACACTAAAATATCTGCTCATTTTATGTTTACTTTTTCTGGGCTTACCTTTGCTTATATTGAGTAATTTGTAATATGGAGCATTTGGGTAGGGTTTTCAAACTAAAAGATCTCACTAACCTTTATTTCATTATAGATTGGTTCATTACTATTTTGTAAGCTGATTTTTGCTTCTTCTTTTGTTTTCTTACTATTGCTACATATTAAATCTTACTCTTGAAAATTTAGAGTACATTTCTACTTATGATATAACTAATTAATTTAAATATTTTCACATGAAACTTAGTATGATTTTCAAATAATCCTGAGTCTTTCATTTTGATTATTTCATTAGAGTTTGAATATGTTCTTTAGGGAGTCTTATCCCTTTCACTTATTTATGAGAAGTACATATGATTTTTTAGAAATATCTGAATATCTATTATATTATCAATTTAGTTCAGTTCATTTCAGTTCAGTCACTCAGTCATGTCCAGCTATTTGCGACCCCATGGACTGTAGCATGCCAGGCCTCCCTGTCCATCACTAACTCCCGGATTTTACTCAAACTCATGTGCATTGAATATTATATTATATTCATATATAAATTACATATTACTTGGTATACAGTCATTATATAACCATTAATAACTCTCAAACTCTGTGGCTATTTTATTTCACTTTGATATCTAATATTTACTAACAGAAATCTACATTTAGAGTAATATACTTGCTTTGTAATCTAGCTCTTCGTTTCCTAACAGATTTGATTAAATTAAATCACCAGGCCTATCTACACAATGGTTGTATTTCTTTATTTTTCCTGATAATAATGACAGCTTACTTAATGAGCTTTTCTAGGTATTTAGTACTAAAGAATTTTTCTGTATTAAATTATTTAATCATCCTAACAATTGTGGAGAGTAAATAAGTGGTTTTGTCACTAAGTCTGTATGACTCTTCCAACCCCATGGACTGTGGTCAGCCGGCCCTCTGTCCACGGGACTTTCTAGACAAGAGCAGTGGAGTGGTTTGCCGTTTCCTTCTCCAGGGAATCTTCCTGAAGCAGGGGTCTAAACCGGGTCTCCAAGTGAGCTACCAGGGAAGCCCATTAAGTAAATATAGTATATTTATTTTCAAGTGAAAAGAATGATAATGGCATGGAAAGCTGAAGGCACGTGGGTGGATCAAAGCTCACCTAGTAGGTAAACATGCCTGAATATCAAGTACCAGTTTCCCTGGGCTTCCCAGGAGGCTCAGGGGTAAAGAGTCCACCAGCAATGCAGGAACCACAGGAGCTGTGGGTTTGATCCCTGGATTGGGAAGATCCCCTGGAAGAGGAAATAGTAGCCCACTCCAGTACTCCTGCCTGGAGAATCCCATGGACTGAGGAGACGGCTGGGCTACGTACAGTAGCCAAAGCATCAGACATGACTGAAGTGACTGAACACACATGCATGCAATCATTTCCCAGTACGTATGCTTTCTGGGTTGGGTGATCATCATTTTTTAAGATAGAAGGAGGATATGTGAATGGTCAGTCTAGAAATTCTGAGTATGTAAAATTCTTCCAGTTTAAGTAAACTGATCAAATTAGCAAAAAGTCAGGTTATAGAAAAGTGCTTTCAGGTACACCTTTGCTTTCTACATGTGCTTTCTTAGATACAGAGTAGATATTTTTTTTATTTTGATCAATCTGCAACCGTTGAGAAAAATTAAATTGTATGTCCAGCCTATAGTGTAATCTCTCTTTAAGTTTCTCTCCCAATCCCAAGTAAGGGGGTCTTGTTTTCTATGCCGTGTCTAGCATAATAGCTTCTGATACCTTTAAACAGATAGGGGTGTGTGTGTTCATTTTTTGGTTTTGTTTCATGTTGGGAGGTAATTTATGGTTCCTTCATATTTTATGAAATATGCATGTCTTATGAATAAGAAGATACTATTAGTAATTGCTCCTTTTTCTCTGGACTATATTTTCTAAGATGCATATATAGTTTAGACACCCTTGGAAGTTAGAGATAAAATCTTCTGAGGCAAAGGGCAGTATGGTTGTCCCTCAGTGTAAAAGAGTAGGATTTCCTAGGCTTGAGATTCTTTAAAAATGGGACAAACCCACTGTGCGTGCAACATCTACCTGACGTCTTGCATTGCCATTAGGGAGGGTGAATGGCAAGAAGAACCAGCGTAAATCTGGTGCTGATGTGTCATGCCGTATCGTGAGCCGGACTGTCTAAAGTTTGTGAACGAGGTATCTTATGTCCTCTGCCAGTACCCTTGAAAGTGTGGAAGGCTGACTTGTAACCTGGCAAGTAGGGAAAATCTTAGACCCTTCACAGATTTTGACACATAATACAAAATTTATTTTTAACTAGCTGCCTCATAATTATCAGAAAGAGTGAAAAACCAAATACTTTCTTAATTATTAATTTTTTTTCTAAAATTGCACTTATGAGAATAAAAAAAAGGTTTTTTTAATAAGATGAAATAGAAAATTCAAATTTAAGAAGCATTTTAGACATTATGGGGAATATTCCACAAGTAATTTGACGATAGTATACAGAAAAGATGGATATGAAATACCAGCTAACCACAGATGTATCCCAACCTTAAGGAAACAACAAAAGATAAAGATAAATGGAGGGTGGGGCGGGGAGCAGTATCAGTACAAAATTAGGGAATAGGGCTGGCTTTATGATATGAAAAACAAAAGAATATCTGCAAAATATGGTGTCGGTGGGATTGGTTCAAAGGAACTCACTAGTGACTAATAAACTGTCCTCTTATTACTAAGGAGTTCAGTAAAACCAAGAAGTAGTCAAGAGCATCCTGGCAGAATGCCACACATGGAGTTGCTTTGCAAGAAGAGGTGGAAGCAAAAACAGTTGTGTCGCTCTCTTGGAACCACATCTGCCCTTGCTAGTCAGTGGCATCCGAACCTGAAGCCTTTTGCTAAAAATGGCTCATCCTACCAAGAGTCTGCAGCTAACCGGAGTTTTTCTGTTTTTGTTTTGTTTTGTTTTCCCCCTGAAATGACTTTCCACTTAAATATTTCTCGGCCCAGCCTCATGAGGCTCCCAAAGCCATTTTGCTTTGGGAGCCTCATGAGCAACCCGTCTTAGAACCTCCCCTTTGGGAGCCTCTTAGCTTGTGGCAGAAAGTGAGGAGAGCTAAAAAGCCTCTTGTTGAAAGTGAAAGAGGAGAGTGGAAAAGTTGCCTTAAAGCTCAACATTCAGAAAACGAAGATCATGGCATCTGGCCCCATCACTTCATGGGAAATAGATGGGGAAACAGTAGAAACAGTGTCAGACTTTGTTTTTTTGGGCTCCAAAATCACTGCAGATGGTGACTGCAGCCATGAAATTAAAAGGCGCTTACTCCTTGGAAGAAAAGTTATGACCAACCTAGATAGTATATTCAAAAGCAGAGACATTACTTTGCTAAGGTCCGTCTAGTCAAGGCTACGGTTTTTCCTGTGATCATGTATGGATGTGAGAGTTGGACTGTGAAGAAGGCTGAGCGCCGAAGAGTTGAAGCTTTTGAACTGTGGTGTTGGAGAAGACTCTTGAGAGTCCCTTGGACTGCAAGGAGATCCAACCAGCCCATTCTGAAGGAGATCAGCCCTGGGATTTCTTTGGAAGGAATGATGCTAAAGCTGAAACTCCCATAGTTTGAAGAGTTGACTCATTGGAAAAGACCCTGATGCTGGGAGGGATTGGGGGCAGGAGGAGAAGGGGACGACCGAGGATGAGATGGCTGGATGGCATCACGGACTCAATGGACGTGAGTCTGAGTGAACTCCGGGAGTTGGTGATGGACAGGGAGGCCTGGCGTGCTGCGATTCATGGGGTCGCAAAGAGTCGGACACGACTGCGCGACTGAACTGAACTGAACTAGCAACCTCTGCTTTCTTTGCATATGCTTAGCCTATGGCCCAAGCCATTTACAAATCAGAAAAATGCCTCCATATTAAAAACAATTATGAATTTGAGACTCACTTGAATGGGCTTTCTTCTCTTTGTAATTTTGGTCACAAAATCCAGGGCTGCCTTGGTCAATTATATTCCAAGTTTTGTCTCAAATTTAAAGACTCTTGGTTTAGCTTCTCTGAAAATACAAGCATGATAGAAAAATCAAGTAATTTACACAAAATAAAGGCAATGCCAACAAATAAGCATTGGCAAATATTAAAATTTTTTCTAAAGTCCTAATGATTAAAACAGCTAACTGGCAATATCTGTACACAACAGACATATACCTAAATGAAACAATATACTGAATAGAATACCAAATACTAAACAGACATAAACACATTAACTAAAGCAATTTAAAGAAAATATTTACTTCCTTGGAATGTTTTTTTAACAAAGAAAAAGGTAGAAAAGCTCCAAAATTAATATGGCAGCATTTTAAAATATTCTTGTAATGAGGAACATTTGGAAAAAACATTAAAATGAAGCCATAAAAGTAAAAAAGATTAAATCTAACAGAACTTTTAATTTTAAAAAAATCATTCAAAAGAAAAGTCATTTATTCTACATAGAACCTAACAGTTTTAATAAATTAGGAAAAATGAAAAGCTTGGACACAACAAAATAGAAAATATTTTTAAAAGCAAAAATAGCTTCAAATATGAAAAAAATATCATAAATAAATGCAATACTGAAATGAGAGTCTTGAGGAAATAATTGCAATATCTCCTAGAGACAAAAGGCTAATCTCTTCAAATTTGTTCTTTTATAAATCAATTATAAAAAAGGAAAAATTGGAGAAAAGATATCAATAGCTTGAGATAAGAATATGAAATATGACAAAATTAAGCAAAATAAAATAAAGTCTCCCAAATATTTGAAAATGCTGTGTATCACACAAAATCTGAAAAATATGAGAAATAAAATTGCAAACTGTTATGTTTTACCCATTAAAGTAAAATAAAACTTGCATATATTTGGTAAAAACAAAGGATTTGAAAAAATTAGACACAAGTATTCTTTTTGCTCTCATTGTTAATTAATACAAATATTTCAGAAACTGATATCGATGTAAATGTACCAGTTACACTTGCAATCCAACTCGCTAAGAAGCTGCAGTACTTTGCCATGATACAGATGGAAGGATATTTACCATAGCATTGTTTTCAATATCATCAATCTATAAATAAAAATGAATTATCTAAATATGGTAATTAAAATTAATCTTGGTACAGTTTTAAATGGAAATACTATGTATTCTTTAAGGCAAATGACTCATAACTATTTCTCCTGATTTGGAAATGTCACTAAAATACATTGTTAACTAGAAAGAGGGTGGCACAATAATACGTAGAGTATCTTGTTTTAAAATAATATAGACATTTCTGATTGAAAAGATCAGTAAAATGATATGGGAAATGTAGCTTTCATTTTATTTTTTTTTGTTTTAGTTTAAATTGTTTTAATTCATTTCCACTTTTTACTATTTGCTCCTATTAATTTAAAAATAAGCAGAAAAGTGTACATTTAACATAGACTACATTAAACTCAAATTATTTAATTTAAATATATTTAATGTTATATTACTAAGTAATTTCAGGCTCAGAATAAAAACTAATAAAATGTTTAAATTAATTTACTTTCCAAGTTCATGAGCTGAGTAACATTTACTCATAATTTCAAATATGCAAAGATAAACAAAATATGTACATAGGGGATTTTCAGAGACTCTAAGTTTTTATTCATAAAGAATACGAAAAAGACACGTCCCCCAGTGTTCACTGCAGCACTATTTACAATAGCTAGGACACAGAAGCAACCTATATGTCCATCGACAGAGGAATGGATAAAGAAGTTTTGTACATGTATACAATGGAATATTACTCAGCCATTAAAAGGAACGCATTTGGGTCAGTTCTAACGAGATGGATGAACCCAGAGCCTATTATACAGAGAGATGTAACTCAGAAAGAGAAAAGCAAGTTTCATATATTAACATACATATATGGAATCTAGAAGGCTGGTACTAAAGAGCCTATTTGCTGGGCAGCAATGGAGAGGTAGCCATAGAGAAGAGACACAGTGGGGGAAGCAGAAGGATGGATTGAGAGAGTAGTATAGAAACATATATATTACCTTATGTAAAATCAGACAGCCAGTGGAAATTTACTCCAAGCCACAGGAAGCTCAAATCTGGTGCTGTATGACAAACTAGAGGGGTGGGATGTATGGAGGCTGGAGGGAGGTTCAAGAAGGAAGGGTCATATGTATAGCTATGGCTGATATATGGCAGAAAACAACACAGCATTGTATAGCAATTATCCTCTAATTAAATATAAATAAATTTAAATTATAAAAAGAACATATACCAGTTTTATATTAGGTAAAAATAAATGAAAATAGAACTATAAGGACCTGAAAAATATAAAAACTATATATGTTATTGATTATGAAGAAAATAAAGTGACAACAATTGACAAAGGTAATAGCACACCATAAAGAAGAAGAGATTACACAATTTAAGTCCTGAGATCATGTTCCTTTTCTTTATCCTCTTCGATGAGGAAAACAATCCATACATACAGAAGTGATTAATAGGTTTGAAATACAAGGCATTTGAATAGCTTCTGGCTCTTGGAAATGAGGTAATAAATGATTCACAGTTGGGGACAAGTAAGCTGAAGTAAAGTGAGAATGTTATCAAAATTTCTGTATAGTATCTTGAATTTAGCTTTAAGGTGGCTAACCTCATGAAGTGACACAGTTTCAAAACCTCACCTTGAACTTACTGTTAATGGCTAGAATAGTTTGGCATTTATTATTTTTTTCTCCTCTAACATCAAAAAAGCAAGAGAGTTCCAGAAAAACATCTATTTCTGCTTAATTGACTATGCCAAAGGCTTTGACTGTGTGGATCACAATAAACTGTGGAAAATTCTGAAAGAGATGGGAATACCAGACCACCTGACCTGCCTCTTGAGAACCTTTATGCAGGTCAGGAAGCAACAATTAGAACTGGACATG
The DNA here is from genome assembly GCA_006408695.1 of Aepyceros melampus. NCBI lineage: Eukaryota > Metazoa > Chordata > Mammalia > Artiodactyla > Bovidae > Aepyceros > Aepyceros melampus. The sequence continues at coordinate 326,874 of SJXQ01006966.1, read as the reverse complement.
GAACAACAGATTGGTTCCAAATAGGAAAATGAGTACATCAAGGCTGTATATTGTCACCCTGCTTATTTAACTTAATATGTAGAGTACATCATGAGGAACACTGGGCTGGAAGAAGCACAAGATGGAATCAAGATTTCCAGGAGAAATCTCAATAACCTCAGATATGCAGATGACACCACCCTTATGGCAGAAAGTGAAGAGGAGCTAAAAAGCCTCTTGATGAAAGTGAAAGAGGAGAGTGAAAAAGTTGGCTCAAAACTCAACATTCAGAAAACTAAGATCATGGTATCTGGTCCCATCACTTCATGGGAAATAGATAGGGAAACAGTAGAAACAGTGTCAGACTTTATTTTGGGGGGCTCCAAAATTACTGCAGATGGTAACTGCAGCCATGAAATTAAAAGACACTTACTCCATGGAAGGAAAGTTATGACCAACTTAGATAGCATATTCAAAAGCAGAAACATTACTTTGCCAACAAAGGTCTGTCTAGTCAAGGCTATGGTTTTTCCTGTGGTCATGTATGGATGTGAGAGTTGGACTGTGAAGAAGGCTGAGCACCAAAGAATTGATGCTTTTGAACTGTGGTGTTGGAGAAGACTGTTGAGAGTCCCTTGGACTGCCAGGAGATCCAACCAGTCCATTCTAAAGGAGATCAGTCCTGGGTGTTCTTTGGAAGGACTGATGCTAAAGCTGAACTCCAGTACTTTGGCCACCTCATGCGAAGAGTTGACTCACTGGAAAAGACTCTGATGCTGGGAGGGATTGGAGGCAGGAGGAGAAGGGGACGACAGAGGATGAGAGGGCTGGATGGCATCACGGACTCGATGGACGTGAGTCTGAGTGAACTCCGGGAGTTGGTGATGGACAAGGAGGCCTGGCGTGCTGTGATTCATGGGGTCGCAAAGAGTCAGACATGACTGAGTGACTGAACTGAGTTGAATATCTTAAAACAGGTGTTTTTTTTCTTCTTCTTCTTCAGAAATTGAAGTGACTTAGCAATAGCTTCAGAAATAAGCTTCTTGGCATTTTTAGTATTCATGATTTTTTTTTCAAAATAAGGACACCTTTTAGCAGGCACCTCCTTAAAAATTCAGAAACTGTCAAATTATTTTCAACGTATTATGAGTTGCCTATTTTGGTTTCCCTAATACATTATGGAGATTCATGAGGAGTTAGGGAATGATCATTGATTAACTTTTAATGAGAAGTAACTTTACTTTTTTTTTTATTTATTAGGAGTCATATGCAATAGAGATTACTTTGTGTTGTTTTAAGATAATTGATATTGATAGAGCATTTATTCTATGTCAAATATATTACACATATTTCTCCAAAACTTTCTTAAGTAGGTAATATTATTCTTGTTCATAAATGGGAAAATTGATCCAGAAAAGTATATTACTTGTTCAACGTAATAGTGCTTAAACATAGCAAAATCATATTCAAACAAAGTGTTTCTAACTCTAAGGCCTAAGACCTCATTGCAGAGAAGGCAATGGCACCCCACTCCTCTTGCCTGGCAAATCCCATGGATGGAGGAGCCTGGTGGGCTTCAGTCCATGGGGTTGCTAAGAGTCCGACAGGACTGAGCAACTTCACTTTCACTTTTCACTTTCATGCATTGGAGAAGGAAATGGCAACCCACTCCAGTGTTCTTGCCTGGAGAATCCCAGGGACAGAAGAGCCTAGTAGGAAGCCGTCTATGGAGTCGCACGAATTGGACACGACTGAAGTGACTTAGCAGCAGCAGCAGCAAGATCTCATTGACTCAACATTGCCTTCTACAGCAAAGCAAGTGTACGTCAGATGGTAAATTCATTAAAACTCACAAATTGCCACTGAATATTAGGCTTATTGTTTTTTAATTTTGTATTATGGGTAAATTTTCAAACATACACTAAAGAGAAGAAATAGTACTATGAATCACAAGTGCCAGTTATCACCTATAGTTAACAATATGCAAAGTTAAACAGGTTTAGTGTTAGATAATATTAATGAATTTTAAACTTTAAGGGTTATAATAATTTCTTAATATCTTCTAATATCTGACATGCACATTTCCTAAATTTTTGGAAAAATGTCTTTTTCCTTGTTCAAATTTTTATGTCTCTTATATCTTAAGTCTCCTTGAATCTGCATTACCATTCCCTACATTTTATTTTTCAAAACACTTGCTTGTCAAAAAGATTGAATTGCTTTCTTATTGAATTTCCCACCTTCTTGACTTGATATCTTATATTCTTGTGAGATATATATATATATATAAACATAATATGTTTATCTATCCTTCATATTTCCTACAATCTTATAGACTTGAAAAATCCACGTTCAATTTTTTAGAAAGAATACTATCTATATGGTATGTTCTTCCCACTGTATAATATCAGAAGGCACTTTAAAAGTCCAATTTTGAATAAGCTCACTGCCTGTCAGATAGATTCGCATATTATAAATTCCTCAACAACCTTTCACCTAATAGTTTTAATGTCAATGGATGATTTTATCTAGATGCATAATGTCATTGTTTTTTGAGATATAATTCACATCCTATAAAATTCACCCTTTTAAAGTGTACACTCCAATGGTTTTTAGTATATTTGTAGGGTTGTGTAATCACCCCACTATCTAATTCTAGAACACTTTTATCATCCAAACAGAAAATCTATATCCATTTGTAGTCATTCTCATGTATATCTTTTCTCCATCCCCTAGCAACCACTGATTTGCTCAGTGTCTTATGAATTCACCTATTCTGAGCATTTCACATAAATGGAATTGTAAAACACATGGTCTTTTGTGCCTTTTTAATTTAGCATAATATTCACCCATATTGTTACATGTATCAATACTTCATTCACTTTGAAGATTGATAAATATTTCATTGAAGGAATATATCACAGTTTGCTTATTTATTGATCAGTTGATGGCAGACATTTGAGTAGTTTCTACCTTTTGCATGTCAGTTGCTCAGTTGTGTCCAACTCTGTGAACCCATGGACAGTAGCCAACCAGGTTCCTCTGAACATGGGATTCTCCAGGCAAGGATATAGAGTTTCCAGTTCTTTCTCCAGTGGATCTTCCTGACCCAGAGATAGAACCCAGGTCTCCCACATTGCAGGCAGATTTATTATCATCTGAGCCACCAAGGAAGCCCTAATTATAAATAATGCCACTATGAATATTTATGTTCAAGTTTGTTTGTTTGTTTGTTTGTTCATTTGTTCATTGTAATGGATTAAGTCTTCAAGTCCTTTAGTTATATACCTATTAGTGGAAGAAGCTAACATAGACAGCTAATATTAAGAAATATATAGGGAAAAGTTGATAATGATTCCATAATGAAGTATGAAAGTGAAAGTCGCTCAGTCGTGTCTCACTCTTTGTGACCCCGTGGACTATACAGTCCATGAAATTCTCCAGGCCAGATTACTGGAGTGGGTAGCCTTTCCCTTCTCCAGCAGAGCTTCTCAACCCAGCAATCAAACCGGGGTCTCTTGCATTGCAGGGCAATTCTTTGCCAATGGAGCTATCAGGCAAGCCCATAGTTAAGTATAGGGAATTTTAACATCCCATTTACATCATCAAGATAAGAAATTTAATAAGGAAATAGTGGCCATAAATGACAGACCCTTTGGATTTAATTGAAATCTACAGGTTTCCATACAAAAACCTAAGAATACACATTCTTTTAAACTGCACATGAAAAATTTTCCAGAACAGATCATATGCTGGCCACAAAAGAAGTCCAAACAAATTACAAAGATAAAAGTTAAGTCAAGAACTTTTCTAACCACAAAAATATGAAACTAGAAATCGACTTTATGAAGAAAAATGAGGAAAGTACAAAGATGTGAAAATTCAACAACATGCTACCAAGAAACCAATGGTCAATGAAGAAATCAGAGAGGAAATTATTAAGACAAATACAAATGACAATACAACTTTGCAAAATTTATGGGATACAGCAAAGCTAACTCTAAGAGATAATTGTAGAAAAAACTCAAATATACAGTCTAACTTGACGTCTGGAGGTATTAGATAAAGAAACGAAGAAAATAAAATAAAACAAATTTGCTCAGTCATGCCCGACTCTTTTCATGGACTGTCGCCTGTCAGATTTCTCCCTCCATGGGATTTTCCAGGCAATGATATTAGATGAAGAAGAACAAATAAAACCCAGAGTCAACATATTGAAGGAAATAATAAAGACCAGAGAAGGGATAAATAAAACAGAAATGAAAAGAAAAACAACAGAAAAGATTAATGAAACCCAGAAATGGTTTCATAAAAGGATAAAATATTGATCATCATTTAGCCAGATTCATCAAGAAAATAAATTAAGGATCCAAATGTTAGGTAGTTAGAATAGGAAAAAGGAGTCCAAAATGGTGGTGGCTAAAAGACAAAGAAAGGGAAAAAAAAAATGGAATAAAAGAAAATCAGAGGACCAGAGTGAGAACCTCAGGTAAAACAAACAGCCCTCCTGGCTAGCCCAGTTTACATAGGGCAGGCTCAGTAGGGAGGAAACAAACATGTAAATGGAGGAAGCCAAGACTGATTGAGACCTCTCCTTTGCGGCTGGCCCACCCTCACACCGCAAGGGTTGTGCTGTCTTCTGCTTGTGGAATAAAACTCTGAGCTGTAACCAATCTGTAACACCAGCCCACCATACCGGATCTTTGCTTTAGCAAGACAGAGCCAAGGAAATTACACATTCCCAGGACACATCTGGTGCTGTGCCTCAGATTTAACCTGGCTGAAACAACTTCAGCTTGGCCTCGTGAGGCAGACACCAAGCACAGCAGAAGCCCAACTCAGTGAAAGCTCATGCTGTGGAAGCTGAAGGCAAAGGAAACCCAGCTCAGGGGAAGTGACAAGAAGCCCAGCGAGCTGGAAACCAGGACAACACAAAAGGAACTCGGCAGAAACCCCCGCAGCTCAGTCTCAGATTCCAGAAGACCTCTGATTAAGATAGGAGGTCCTCACCCCAATGGCTAGAAGGACATACAGCTAACAAAATCTTAATTCCTTTACAATCTCTTGTTTCTTGTTTCTTCAAACCCCCTGTGAACAGGCGAGAAGCAGAGGGTGCAACTGAGGAACTCTGGCAGGGGCTACTCCCCTGTGTGTCCTGAAGGCTCCACACTCTGCTGCACCTAAGTAGTCCTTGCCCAAGTGGGTGAGGGTTCTGCTGTCCTTAATCTCCTTTGAGCCAAGGACCAGGTCAATGAACATTGTAGACACAGGTCATGCATTTAGCAGTTTTTCCAGCAAGTTATGAAAGGGGTTCCTTGGCACGATTTTCCTACTGCTTTTTCCTCCTGTCCTTCAGTTCCTCTCTCCATCTATGCCACTGTTTACAAAGTATTGGGCAGGCCATCATCTTTCCATTTCTGAAAGTTGTGTTTGAAACTGTTTACCTGATTGGGACTCAAATGCATGTCGCAGGGATTCTGTGCTATATTTAGTCACTCAGTCGTGTCCAACTGGGACTTTAACCTAGCCAAAACCATGGTGCCTGTTTTCAGGACCTAATGAAGCTCAGGTTCTTGATGTCTTATTGCAAAAAGAACTCAGTGAAATACACAGTGGTAGGTGAGAGTTAGATGTGTTCAGATTCAGAGCAGCACACTACACAGAGTGAGGGCAATCACAGAGGGTGTATGCAGCGGCCATGAAATGTGGTGTGGTTAGTTTTTGTGAGCTGGGTGACTTCATACGCTAATGAGTAGGAGGATCATTCCAACAACTGGAGAACCACCCACTCTGTGGTCTTTTAACAGTGCCTTGGAACTGTCATGGGCCTCTGGGTGTGTCATTTAGATTAACCAATGGAAACACCCTACACTGCTCTTATGGAGGATGAGGGAAGAAATCAGTGATTTCCATTCCCTCAGAGCAATAAGAGGATAAGGCTTATGGCTGTTTCGCCAGGTTCCCAGTCTCAGGGCACAGGCTTGGGTTGCTTTACATCATGGTATCTATTCCCACCCATGGTGGACAAACTGGAAATGAGTTAAGATTAGTTAGTTCAGTTCAGTCGCGCAGTCGTGTCCGACTCTTTGCGACCCCATGAATCGCAGTACGCCAGGCCTCCCTGTCCATCACCAACTCCCGGAGTTCACTCAGACTCACGTCCATTGAGTCTGTGATGCCATCCAGCCATCTCATCCTCGGTCGTCCCTTTCTCCTCCTGCCCCCAATCCCTCCCAGCATCAGGGTCTTTTCCAATGAGTCAACTCTTCGCATAAGGTGCCCAAAGTACTGGAGCTTCAGTTTTAGCATCATTCCTTCCAAAGAAATCCCAGGGTTGATCTCCTTCAGAATGGACTGGTTGGATCTCCTTGCAGTCCAAGGGACTCTCAAGAGTCTTCTCCAACACCACAGTTCAAAAGCATCAATTCTTC
>SJXQ01006966.1:189531-319887 GCA_006408695.1 Aepyceros melampus | reverse complement strand
TTTCTAAGGCCCACTTGACTTCACATTCCAAGATGTCTGGCTCTAGATTAGTCAACACATCATCATGATTATCTGGGTCATGAAGATCTTTTTTGTACAGTTCTTCCGTGTATTCTTGCCACCTCTTCTTAATATCTTCTGCTTCTGTTAGGTCCAGACCATTTCTGTCCTTTATCGAGCCCATCCTTGCATGAAATGTTCTCTTGGTATCTCTAATTTTCTTGAAGAGATCTCTAGTCTTTCCCATTCTGTTCTTTTCCTCTATTTCTTTACATTGATTGCTGAAGAAGGCTTTCTTATCTCTTCTTGCTATTCTTTGGAACTCTGCATTCAGATGCTTATATCTTTCCTTTTCTCCTTTGCTTTTTGCTTCTCTTCTTTTCACAGCTATTTGTAAGGCCTCCCCAGACAGCCATTTTGCCTTTTTGCATTTCTTTTCCATGGGGATGGTCTTGATCCCTATCTCCTGTACAATGTCACAAACCTCATTCCATAATTCATCAGGCACTCTATCTATCAGATCTAGACCTTTAAATCTATTTCTCACTTCCACTGTATAATCATAAGGGATTTGATTTAGGTCATACCTGAATGGTCTAGTGGTGTTGCCCACTTTCTTCAATTTAAGTCTGAATTTGGCAATCAGGAACAAAGATTACAACCCCTTAATCCTATTCAGCACTAGTCACACTGGAGCCTTGGGGACACCCAACTCCAGCCTGGGGATCCCAGGAGGTCGACCTGCCTCGACCTGCCTTGGGATATTGTCCTCAGGAGGTTATCACACCTCGATCTGCTCAGGAACCCACCAGTCCAGGCGTCCCAGGAGGTCAGCCTGCCTCAACATGCCCAGGGACCCGATTCTCGACAGGCTGACATGCCTCACCCCGCCTGGGGATTGGCTCTCCAGGAGGTTGTCACGCCTCAACCTGTCTGGGGATCTGCACCCTGACCTGGAGATGCCCAACTCTCAGGCTGCAACAATACTGGGTAGGAAAAGCTTCAGGAAGACTCACCCCTAAGGATGTCGACCCATGGAAACAGAAGGAAGCCTATTAGTTTTGAGACCCTTCCTGGTCTCATTAATAACTCAGGAGTCCAATGAGAACCCCACTGCCTTTTTGGCAAGTCTAAAAGAGGCCCTCCAAAAGTTTACCAATCTAGACTTAGACTCTTACAAAGGACAGATGATTTTAAAGGACAAATTCTGTCCCAATGTGCATCAGACATCAGGATAAAGTTACAACAGCTACAGCAGCTGGACCCTGCTTGCTCTCTAGATGAGATGGTCCAGACAGCCACCAATACCTTTTATAAAAGAGAACAGGGGAGTGAAGTCAAGGCCCAGGAAAGGGAGATAAGGAAAGAGCCAAGGCATGCCCAGAAGCTGGCTGCCCTCCAGGGAAGCCCTATGGCAAACCCCGAGTCCTTGAAGGACAAGGCACGAAGCAAATGCCTAATCTGTAGACAGGCAGGATGTTGGGCCAGAGAGTGCTAAACTGTGACAAGTCTCCTAAAATGGCTTGCTACAAATGCCATCAATTGAGACATTGGGCAGCACTCTGCCGTTGGGACCTGAGAGCCTCAAGGTCAAGCGCCAAGCCTTCCCTCACAATGGTTCAACAGAAGCGAATGGCCTGCTCCAGCCAGCCCACATGTCACAGATAACCATCATGGGGCTGGAGCCAAGGTTGAAACTGGATGTGACACGTAGGTCCAAGAACTTCTTGGTTGACACAGGGGCTACCCACTTTGTCCTGACCTCCTACTCCAGAGCCTTCTTCTCCCAAATCTGTACCATTTTTGGGTGCTTCAGGGAAAACAATTACAAAACATTCGCCCAGGCACTCCTCTGTTGCTGGGATGGACAAATATTTTCCCACCAGTTTCAGGCAGTCCCTGAGTGTCCTATCCCTTATTTGGAAGACATCTTTCCCTGCCTCCAACATCTTGCAGCTATTGCATTCCTGATAGAAGATGCTTTAAAACTCTCTCTTGAGGGCAAACTATTTTCACCAGTCACCAAGTGAAACAACTCCTGAATGGAGGAGGACATTTATGGATGTCTGATCAAAGGACCCTTAGATATCAAACAGTGCTAATGGAAAATCCAGGCTTCACTATATCCCCTTGTGAGGTTCTTAACCCAGCTATCCTCCTGCCTACCACAAGGGCTCTTTCCCCTTTCACTCTTGCCTAGAAACTTTGGACCACTGGACAAAACCCTGAGGGGGTTGTCAGAAGATCCTCTGATCAATCCTGAGGAAGTCTGTTATAGTGATGGAAACAGCTTTGTCTTGGATGGAAAAAGAAGAGCTGGGATATGTGGTAGTCTCCAACTTTGAGATGATAAATAGAGGCTAACCCTTTGCCACCAGGTACTTCAGCCCAATTGGCTGAGCTCATAGCCCTGACTCAAGCTCTAGAGCTGGGAAAAGGAAAAATAGTATCCATTTACACCGACTCCGAGTATGCCTTTCTGGTGCTACATGCACATGCTGCTATTTGGAAAGAAAGAGGCCAGTTGACCACCCGATGGTCCCCAGTCAAATATGGTGATCAAAGGCAGTCCACCTACCCGCTGAGGTTTCAGTCTCCCACTGTAAAGGACATCAAAAAGGGAGCCCGGAAGTGGCATGAGGGAACCAAGCAGCTGATCAGGCAACTAAGAGAGCAGTATTACTGAAAAATGACATAATAGGGGTTGCCACCTTAGTCCCGCAGATTTAATTAGCCAAAAACTCCTTCATATACTAAAGGTAAGACTCTAAAAGCTAAGAGTTAAGGCTTTCAAGACAATCATATGGGGTGATTCCAAAAGGAGGGACTCCTTTTTCTCCCTGGGAACCTCAGTGGGAATTGGTTAACTCCTTAAAGGCCACTACTCATTTAGGGGAGAAGGCCCTCCAAAGATGTCTAGAAAGGTTTTTCAGAGGAACAGGTCTCCCAGTGACTATAAGGCAAGTCTCATAGTCTCCTCTTGTCCACTTGCCAATTAGACAGCTCCCAAGGAGCTCAAAGACCCCAGCTGGCCCAGCCCATCCAATGGAGTGGGGCCAACCCAGGAGAGGACTGGCAGATGGACTTCACCCAGATGCCAGTTCTTCAAGGGTACACATATCTACTAGTCATGATAAATACATTCACAGGATGGACTGAAGGCTTTCCCATCCAGATTGAAAAGGCTGAGGAGGTGGTTAAAAAAAAAAAAAAAAAACAAGATATACTCCTGTGGAGTGTCAACCAGGACCCAAGAATTCTAAAGAGCCACCACTCTATGCTCTAGGAACTCACATCCTAATTAAAATCAGGTAAGATGGATCCCCAAAGGCTCAATTCCAGCCTACATGGAAGGACTCCTACCCTGTAATACTTTCTATCCCCACAGCAGTCAAGGTTCCAGGATAGGACTCCTGGATTCACTACTCATGGGTCAAGCCATGGAATAAAACAGAAGAGGACACTCAATATACCTGTGAGCCTCTGGGAGATCTCAGATGCCTATTCAGGACTACAAATGAGTGCCATTCTAATGAACACCCCAAAAATCAATATACCTGTGAGCCCTGGGAGATCTCACATGCCTGTTCAGGACTAAAAGTGAGTGTCATTCTAATGAACACCCTCAAAATTAAGCTTCTAGAGATAAGATTGCTCAGATAGCTCTAATTAGCCAACACAGCTTGGCAGGGATTGTACTCCAAAGTAGACAAGAGATAGATCTCCTGAGCTCTGAATAAAGAGGGACTTTAGCCATCTTGGATGAGACGCGTTTCTGGGTAAAGACCTCCAGCTAAGTTATGACCAACCTAGACAGTATATTCAAAAGCAGAGACATTACTTTGTCCACAAAGGTCCATATAGTCAAGGCTATGGTTTTTCCAGTGCTCATATATGGATGTGAGAGTTGGACTATAAAGAAAGCTGAACTCCAGAGAATTGATGCTTTTGAACTATGGTGTTGGAGAAGACTCTTGAGAGTCCTTTGGACTGCAAGGAGATCCAACTAGTCCATCCTAAAGGAGATCAGTCCTGGGTATTCATTGGAAGGACTGATGCTGAAGCTGAAACTCCAGTAGTTTGGCCACCTGATGCGAAGAGCTGACTCATTTGAAAAGACCCTGATGCTGGGAAAGATTGAGAGCAGGAAAAAAAGGGGACGACAGAGGATGAGGTGGTTGGATGGCATCACGGACCCAATGGACATGGGTTTGGGTGGACTCTGGTAGTTGGTGATGGACAGGGAGGCCTGGTGTGCTGTAGTTCATGGGGTCCAAAGTTTCAGACATGACTGAACTGAACTGAAGTTAAAGAAAGTCTCACAGTACTCCAGAAAACCATTCAGATCCTATGGGGTCTCAAAGAACAAGCTGAAGAGATCTCAGGGTGGCTACAGTCTCTTTTGGAGGGATCCTTTTCCTGGCGAGGAGGGAATTTGGAGTTGGCTAATGCCTCTACTAATCCCTGTTTTCACCATATTGATGCTGCTTATGATTGCTGCGTGTATTATTGTCTAACCCGTTTTGTCTCTACTAGCTACAACATGAAGTGCCAGTTCAACAATGATCTATAAAACTTCAGTCGACCATAGAAAATATCATTCACCCTTAGATGGACACTGATATAAGGACCCTGAGGCTTGAGACTTGCAAGAGGGAGAGGCCCAATGTCCCCTCGCCATCACAGCTCTGCTGAAACTAGCCAGAGAGACCTCCTGCCCCCTACTCACCCCACTTGGGCATATCTCTTAAAGAAGGGACTTTAGGTAATTCACTTCAATTCAGCTCAGTCACTCAGTCGTTTCCAACTCTTTGTGACCCCATGGACTGCAGCACAACAGGCCAAACTCAAACTCATGTCCATTGAGTTGATGATGCCAGCCAACTATCTCATCCTCTGTCGTCCCCTTCTCATCCAGCCTTCAATCTTTCCCAGGATCAAGGTCTTTTCCAGTGAGTCAGCTCTTCCCATCAGGTGGCCAAAGTATTGAAATTTCAGCTTCAGCATCAGTCCTTCCAGTGAATATTCAGGACAGATTTCCTTTTGGATGGACTGGTTAGATCTCCTTGCAGTCTGAGGGACTCTCAAGAGTCTTCTCCAACACACGGTTCAAAAGCATCAATTCTTCAGCACTCAGTTTTCTTTATAGTCCAACTCTCACATCTATACATGACCGCTGGAAAACCCATAGCCTTGACTACATGGACCTTGCTGGCAAAGTAATGTCTCTGCTTTTTAATATGCTGTCTAGGTTGGTCATAACTTTTCTTCCAAAAAGTAAGCATCTTTTAATTTCTGGCTGCATTCACCATCTGCAGTGCTTTTGGAGCCCCCAAAAATAAAGTCTGCTGCTCTTTCTCCATCTATTTTCCATGAAGTGATGGGACCAGATGCCATGGTCTTTGTTTTCTGAATGTTGAGCTTTAAGCCAACTTGTTCACTCTCCTCTTGCACTTTCATCAAGAGCCGTTTTAATTCCTCTTCACTTTCTGCCATAAGGGTGATGTCATCTGCATATCTGAGGTGATTGATATTTCTCCTGGAAATCTTGATCCCAGCTTGTGCTTCATCCAGCCCAGCATATCTCATGATGTACTCTTCATATAAGTTAAATAAGCAGGGTGACAATATACAGCCTTGACGTACTCCTTTTCCTATTTGGAACCAGTCTGTTGTTCCATGTCCAGTTCTAACTGTTGCTTCCTGACCTGCATACAGATTTCTCAAGAGGCAGGTCAGGTGGCCTGGTATTCCCATCTCTTGAAGAATTTTTCACAGATTACTGAGATCCACACAGTCAAAGGTTTAGGCATAGTCAATAAAGCAGAAGTAGATGTTTTTCTGGAACTCTCTTGCTTTTTCAATGATCCAGCAGATGTTGGCAATTTAATCTCTGCTTTTTCTAAAACCAGATTGAACATCTGGAAGTTCACGGTTCACGTATTGTTGAAATCTGTTGAGGTAGTTAGAATAGGAAAAAGGAGTCCAAAATGGCGGTGGCTAAAGACAAAGAAAGGAAACACCCTCAAAAATGGAACAAAAGAAAATCTGAGGGCTGCAGGGAGAACCTCAGGTGAAACACACACCCCTCCTGGCTAGCCCAATTTACATAGGGTGGCTCCAGGGAGGAGTAGACAAGCATACAAAAAGAGGAAGCCAAGACTGATTTTAACTTTGGAGCCTTGAAAAATAAAGGCCTCTCTTTTGGGGTCAACCTGCACTCATGACGGTGTACTTTCCTTCTCTTGCTGAATAAAACTCTGAGCTGTAACTGAGCTGTAACACTTGACTGCATTTCAGTTATTGGCTGGGGTGACGAGAACCAAGGAAATTACACACTCTCCCAACACAAATAAACAAAACATGAAATAAAAGAGTAATTATAATTTATATCACTGAAATATAAGCAATTATAAGTGGATATTAAGACTAGTTCCATACCAACAAATTGGAAAACCTAGAAGAAGTAGAAAAATTTCTGGAAACATGCAGAAATTCATTCTTCCAAAATGAATAAGGAAGAAAGATTTGAATAGTATGGATCACTAGGACTGAAACTGAATCACCAGTCAAAAATCTCTCAGCAAACAACAGTACAGTCCCAGATGACTTCACAGGGGAATTATACAAACCATACAAAAAAGTGTTAATCCCCATACTTCCTAAACCATTTCCAAAAATTGGAGAGGTGGGAACACTTCCAAATTCATTCTATAAAGCCACTGTTATCCTGAAACCAAAATCAGACAGATACTACAAAAATTAAAACTGAAAAATAAAAGTTATAGGTTAATATCTCTGAGAAATATAGATATAGATATCATTTGTTAAGAAAATATTAACAAACTGAACTCAACAATATATAAAAAGGATCATATACCATTTGCAAGTAGGATTTCTTCCAGGAACATAAAGGTAGTTCAATATATGCAAATAAATCAGTATGATATATATTATATTAATAAAATTCAGGATAAAAATAATGTGATCATCTCAATAAGATGTTGTACAGCATTTAGCAAAATTAAACATCCATTTATGATTAAAAAAAAAAACTCTTAGCAAAGTTGGTATAGAAGGAATTTATTTCAATAAAATAAAGACCACCAGGCTTCCCTCATGCTAAGTTGATAAGGAATCCACCTGTAATGCAGGAGACCCCAGTTCGATTCCTGGGTCAGGAAGATCTGCTGGAGAAGGGACAGGCTACCCACTCCTATATTCTTGGGCTCCCCTTGTGGCTCAGTTGGTAAAGAATCCGGCTGCAATGTGGGAGACCTGGATTTGAGCCCTCAGTTGGGAAGATGCCCTGGTGAAGGGAAAGGTTGCCCAGTCCAATATCTGGCCTGAAGAATTCCATGGATTGTATAGTCCATGGGTTGGCAAAGAGTTGGACATGACTGAGCAAATTTCACTTCTTTATGGCAAGCCTAGAGATAATATCATTCTCAGTGCTCAAATGTTGAAATATTTGCCTCTAATTAAGGAAAAAAAGAATTCCCAATATCACCACTTTTATTTAACACAGTATTGGAAGTGCAAGTCATAGCAATCAGAAAAGCAAATTAAAGGGCATCCAAATTAGAAGGGAAGACATAAAAGTATATTTGCAGATGACATGATACTGTGCATAAAAAACTCTGAAGTGTCCACCAAAAAAACTATTATTAGAACTAAAAAATGAATCAGTAAATTTTCAGGATATGAGGTTAATACACAAAAACCTATTGCTTCTCTATACATTAATAATGAACTGTCAGAAAGAGAAAATTTTCCAGAAGAATGAAATACCTAGGAATAAACTTAACCAAGGAGGGCCACAAGATATACTCTAAAACTGTAAGGCATTGATGAAAGAAATTGAAGGTGATAAAAATAAATGAAAAGATATCCCAGTTAATTGATTGGAAGCATTAATATTATGAAAGAGTTCATACTACTGAAAGCCATTTACAGTTTTAATGCAATTCCTATCAAAATACCCATGACATTTTCATGAAACTAGAACAAATAATCTTAAAATTTATATGGAAACATAAATAGCTTGTTCTTTTTTGTGTAATAAGAAAAAAAAAAAAAGGAAAGAAAAGCTCCCAAATAGCTAATGAAATCTTGAGGAAAAAAAAGAATAAAATTGGAGGCATCATACTCCCTGAGTTCAGATTACACTGCAAATATATGGTCATTAAAGCATCATAATGTTGACAAAAAACTGATACATAGATCAGTGAAACATAATAAAGAGCCCAGAAACAGACCTTCACATATATGGTCAATTAATCTATTGCAAAAAAAAAAAAAAGCAAAAATATACAATGGGTAAAATACACTTGATTCAATAAATGGTTTGTTGAAATCTTCAAACCCTATATAAAATTAGAACATTTTCTCACACAATACACAAAAATAAATTCAAAATGGATGAAAGTCTTGAATATGAGACTGGAAATCATAAAACTCCTAGAGAAACTTGCTGCATAATCAATACACTCATTTATAGAAGGCTTAGAAACATTTTTTTTTAATTTGTCAACACAGGCAAAGTAAACAAAAGCAAAAATAAACAAATAGAACACAATTATATAAAACCTTTTACCACAATAAATGGAACTATAAAAAAGAAAAAACTTACTGAATGGGAGAAACTATGTGCAAATGATATGTATGATAAGTGGTTAATATTCAAGATATATAAATAGCTCATACAAGTCAATACCAAAGGAACAAAGAACTTGGTTTAGGAAATTAATATATCTATAAAACAAAAACAGACTTACAGACATAGAAACCAGGTTTATAGTTGTTAATGGGGAGGTGGGGTAGCAGAGGGAAAGGAATAGAAGTTCAGAATTAGCAGAGGCAGCCTATTATATATAGGATGAATAAGCAACAAGGTCCTACTGTATAGCACAGGGGACTGTTTTCAGTATCCCATGACAAACCACAACGGAAAAGAATATGAAAAATAACATATATATGTACTTATATATATGAATAACTTTGCTATACAGAAGAAAAATTAACACAATATTATAAATCAGGTATACTTCAATAAAATCTTAAAAAAAGAAAAAAATCGGGGCAAAAGTTCTGAATAGGCATTTTTTTTCAAAGAAGACATACAGATATCCAATGGACACGTGAAAACATGCTCAATGAAAATTTGTCACCAGGAAAATACAAATCAAAACCACAATAATACATCATCTCACGATTGTCAGAATGGGTATGCTCAAAAAGACAAAAATAACAAATACTGACAAAAGAAGTGGATCAAAGGGAATGTTAGTATACTGATGGTTGTGATGTACATTGGTATAGACTCTGCTGAAAACAGCATAGAGATTTCTCAAAAAATTAAAAATAGAACTATTATATTATTCACAACTCCATTCCTAAGTATGTAAGAATAGAATGAAAGAATAAAGTTAAAACACTAATTGTAAAAATACATGCTGTCCAGTGTTTACAGCAGCATTCATCACAGCAGCAGAATATGAAAGCAGCTAAGTATCCATTAACAGAATGCATAAAGATGTGGTATTTGTGTATGGAATGGAATATTACTCAAACATTAAAATGAAATTTTGTCGTGTGTCAGAACATGGATGGTTATGGAGAGTTCTGTGCTTAGTGAAATAAGTCAGACAGAGAAAGGCCAATACATACGCTTTCAGTTACATGTGGATTCTAAAATTAATCAATGATTGAGTATTGAGACAGAGACTCACAGATAAAGAGAACAGACTAGTCGTTACCAGTGGGAGGGGAGATGAGCAAGATAAGGGTAGGGGTTAAGAGGTACAAAAACTACATATAAAACAAATACAGTTGCAATGTACAGCAAAAGGAATATCACTCATATTTTATAATAATTTTAAATGGAGTGTAATTTATTAAAAATAAATAAATAAATTAAATAAATGGCTATGTCGTTTGCTTGAAACTGGGCTTCCCTGGTGGCTCAGCGCTAAAGAATCTGCCTGCAGCGCAGGAGCCTCTGCACTCAGACTGCACTCAGACTGCACTCAAGACCTAGGTTCGATCCCTGGATCAGGAAGATCCTCTGGAGGAGGGCTAGGGAACGCATTCCAATATTCTTGCCTGGAGAATCCCAGGGACAGAGGAGCCTGATGAGCTACAGTCCACGGGGTCGCAAAGAGTCGGACGTGACTGAAGTGACTTAGCACAGCATGTGCATACTTGAAACTAGCAATTTATTGGCCAGAGATTTATTAATAAGTCTTTTGTTACCCTAATGTTATTAACTGGAGTGTTTCAATATTCATTTACATCATTGGCCACAGGCATTAGTTTCTGCAAAAATACCCCAGTCAATAGTATGCTAATAGACTATCATAAGTAAAATATATTCAATAAAAAGGGGTGGGACTAACCGAGGGTATCTGCTCATCAAACCAATTCAACAAGAGTGAGAATTATCTGATTATAAAATATACATTTCACTCCTAGACGTTAAAGTAACAACAACAACAACAACAAAAAATAGGGAAGTGAGAGACTAATAATAGAATTGTGAGCTGCTAATTTCTTCTCTTTTTACGATGTGTATTTTTATATAGTTAAAGGATATTTAATATTACAAAATTAACATTGTATAATTTTACATAATTTAGGATTTTCATTATAATGTTCTTTGCTTTAAAACCATGATTCTCACTTTGACTTTACACTGTAATCATATTTAGAGCTCTTGATAATCCAACCACATCCTAAACCAAAACCTTTGAGGGGGAGACTCAGATATCAGTATTGATAAGGCCTCTCTGTTGATCCAGTGTAGAGCTAATCAATTCTGGGTATGTTGCTAAATTTAAACCAATTTTTGGTAACTGTACCTCTGTGGTAAAACATACTTCATTTGAAATTCATTTTCATTCATTTCTTCACGTTGACTTTAGCTTCATTTTCTTTGTTTAAATGCAATGGCATTTTAAACATGTCTTTCTAAAGTGGTACTCTTTATGTTACTTTATCTATCTACCTGCCTATTTCTTTGTATCTCTTTATATACAGTAAAGAGATACTGTCTATAGCATAGATGAATCTTGTCAGAGACTGTCTTCAAGTGTTAGGAATTTTGTGCAAATTTTTAAGTTTATGTGTTTCTTTCTAGTTTGACAATGTTTAACACACATCTGTCATTTTTACAAAAACCAAAGCTTATTTTTGAAGTTGTGTTACATGACTTTAGCTTCATATTATTTATTATTAGATAATTGGCCATATCTAAATTTATAGTTACAGCAATCTTTTAAAAGATTAAATATTCACTTACTAATGATTAAAAATATCATTTTATTACAAGTATTTGAAAGCAAAATATCTGTGTACAGTTTGGTGATTGGTTCTTATGTGCATGGAACTACAACAAGGCAATGGATATTTGCAGTTTAATTTTAACATTCACAGCTTGCCATAATGAAAAAAATATGTATCTATGATATGATATTAAATGGGTATACATCACGGCTAAAAGAAGGAAATGAATATGCATAATTAAATTTTTATATGTTATATCTTGCAGTGGTGAAATAAATATCTGTCAATGACATGGATGTTAAATGGCTATGTGTCAGCATCTAGAGTACAGAAATTAATATCCTCAATTAAACTTCTATATGTTATGTAAGATTTTGACACAGAAATTTCTTACAACTTGATATTCCTTTAAGAGTTTTTCTATCTTAAAAAAGATTATATCTGTATATTTGACCTTTCTAAAACCATGGTAAGGTTGGAGGAGTGAGAAAATTTAATTTACAGAAGTTCTGCAATTTTTAAACAGTAAACGACTCATAAGTCACTTCACAGCTTTTTTAAAATTTTAATTTCCTACATCTAGAAGTTTAATCTTTTTTCTCATTCATTTTTAGTCCTCTTTATCAATCATCTTTAACCACTTTGATTCCATTAAAAGTTAATAAGTTAAAAATATAACTAAATATAATCACAAAATTAAGAAGGATTCTATGGGAGAAAATGCATCAAATTGTAATAAGAAAGTACATAATTGACATTTTATCAATAGCTCATTATATAACACTTTGTGTATAGCTTCAATGTTGTGAAAATAAATCAAAATTTCTAAAAATATATTGCTATATAAATAAATATCATGAAACTCTGAATATCTCTTAGAGCTGCAGAGACCTCCATCTCCTAACAAATCTAACTGTTGAACACTTCAAACAACATAGTCATAGGGTCACAATGCTA
Source organism: Aepyceros melampus (assembly GCA_006408695.1). Taxonomy (NCBI): domain Eukaryota; kingdom Metazoa; phylum Chordata; class Mammalia; order Artiodactyla; family Bovidae; genus Aepyceros; species Aepyceros melampus. The sequence continues at coordinate 307,647 of SJXQ01006966.1, read as the reverse complement.
AAATTAACTTAGAGACTCTTTTTATTAATTTTTTTTAAATGATGCTTATTTTGGAAGCATAGAAATACCAAATGGTAAATTCCGTAATCATAGTTTATTTAAGATTTTTCTGAAAATTCTTTAAGGGCAATATTTACTAACTATGAAAAATAAATATGGAATCTAAATTTTGAGGGGTTATCACAGTGTCACATATATAGAAGTAGAAATTAATATTGTACACATGAGACATATAACATTAATACCAATGTTATCTCAATAAAAAATACATGAAAAAATAAGTCAATTGTTGCCACAGTATTTAAACAGTAAGACTAAGCAGGTATGACAAGCTAATTCTGGAAATGATGCATTTTATCACCTACTGATTTTATATAAGAAACACAAACTGTTTAACAAATATTAATAATAAATCATTATTCCTTTTCATGTAGTTTTCACATAAGGAATATATATCTATGCAACTTTTAGTATACAGATAACACACACACAAACGTGGGCCTGGTACCAACTTTCTAAAATTTTTGTTTTGTTAACTCACAAGAAAATCAGCATTTTCAAATTCTAGTTGCCACTCACCAAATCACCTTTCCTTCAAGATTTCTCCATTCTGATGACAAATCAAGCTGTTACATTATACTGTCATCAGGCAATGTCTGCCCAAGTATCCTGGCAACCACAGGCTGCAGTTGCCTTGACTCCTTGAAGCACAAGATGAGAAGGAACTGGTTAAGGTCGAGAAACAAGTTTTAAGAAAAAACTAAGGTAAATAAATCATTTCTGAATTGTTTTTGAGCCAGACGCTTTCCCACAAATTGAGTCAATAAACTCTTAATTTTAAAGACATTTGCATTTACCACCTAAATAAAAATGTCAGATTACAAAATAGAAATAGATTTTGGATTTATGACCGTGCAATATAGATACAGATCCAAATACAAACACTTCAAATTCATTAACTGAATATTTCTTTATTCTAGCTTGGGGAGTTTTTCCATTTTCATGACTTCTATAATAAAACATATCTGAACACTGAAAATATGGAATAGTTTGGACACATTGACTATTTTGCATATGCTAAGCATGCTAAAAATTTAAAAAAATGCTCTCCTTATTGATTTTAATTATTCCTGGTATCTACTCTGGACAGATTGACCTCTTAATTGCATCAAGGATGATGAAAACTGTCTAGTTCCAGTTACCATAAAAGTCTTACACTTTGTCTACATTGCGCTTATGAGTTGAGACAGGTTAGTAAGAGGCACCTAAAAGCTGGCAATGGTCCATATTCTATTCTATATCCACTTAAAAGACTAACATAAATATTCAGCTAGACATATTTTTGTGTTATAACTCTAGCCTCTGAACATGCAAACATACAGTGATGATAAAAAAATTGAATATTTTAATACTTAGAAGACATAGCTTTCAATATATCATAACACAAGAAAAAAAGAATTAAAAAACCTAAAGAAACTGGAAAAACAGCAGAATAAAATCAAAGAAACAAGAGAGGATATTAGGATGGAAAGCAATAAGATAGAAAACAAAAACAGCCAAGATTAAAAATAAATAAATGTCAAAGATTGCTCAAGATTTTGAGTCATTTTGACAAGACTGATGAAATATACAGACCAAAGATAAAACTGTTGTTAAATTGGAGATTTAAAATATAGCACTAATAAATTTATATAGTTAATGGCAATGGATAAATTTCTTTCACAAGAAAGACCAAAACTACAGGAATAATAAAGAGAAACTTGTAATCATGGACTTATATGGCAATAAATTTTCTTAGTAATTTAAGACTTCTCTTTGAAATCTACTATTCCATATGCTAATATGGACATATTTTTCTATTTTGTTGTAAAAATTAAGCTATAGTTGATATACAATATTATTTTACTTTTATGAGTACTTTGTCTTGATGTGACATTTACATGCATTATGAAATGATCACTGTGATAAAGCTAGGAATCATCTGTTCCCATACATAGTACAGTATTATTGACCATATCCCTTATGCTGTATAATGCAATGTTGTGGATAACTTATTTTCTAACTGGTGGTTTATACCTCTTAATACCCTTAACCTGTTTTGCTCCCTCACCCTCCTCTTCTCTGGCAATCACACTCTCTTCTCTTTAACTACAAAGCTGTTTTTCTTTTGCTTTCTTTTGTTTTGCCTTTCAGATTCCACATATAAGTGAGATTACACAGCATTTTTATTTCTCCTTTTTACGTATTTCACTTACATGATACCTGTTAGAGCCACCCACATTGTTGCAAATGGCAGGGTTTCATTTTTCAGAGTAGAGGGATATTCTGCAGAATATATAAATATATATACACATATCACATCATCTAAATTCACTCAACTATCAATCGATACTTAGGTTGATTCCACATCTTGGCTATAGCAAACAATGCTGCATTGAACACTAATGTGCATTTTCCTTTCAAATAAATGTTTCCCTTTTTGCATAAACCACACATATGACATTGCCTGATCTATCTTTAATTTCCAGAGGCACATCTATACCATTTTACATATGGGCTGCACCAATTTACAATCCCACATTTTCTCCTCAAGTTGGCCAACCCTTGATATTTGCTATCTTGATGATGATAGCTATTTGACAGGTGTGAGATAGCATCTCATTATGGTTCTGATTTACATTTCCCTGAGGATTACTGATATTGAATATTTTTAATGCTTCTGTTTCCCATCTGTATATCTTATGAGAAATGTCTTTTCAGGCCCATCGCCCATTTTTAAAACTGAGATTTTTTTTTTTTTTATGTTGAGTTGTGCAAGTTCTTTGTATATCCTGGATATTAACCACTTACCAGAGAGACTGCTTGCAAGTGTCTTCTCTCATTCAATAGGTTGCCTCTTCATTTTGTTAACATTTCCCTTTGGTGCACAAAAGTTTTTTGGTTTGATGTGGTCCCATTTCCTTATGTTTGTAGCCCTTGCCTGAGGAAACAGACCCCAAAATATTGCTAAGACTCATGTCAAGAAGCTTACTGTGCATGGTTTCTTCTCAGATTTCTATGATTTCAGGTGTCATGTTTGAGTTTTTAAACCATTTTGAGTTTTTTTGTATATGGTGTGGAAAAATAGTCCGTTTGTTTCTTTTACACATAGCTGCCCAGTTTTCCCAGCACCGTTTATTGAGTTGCCATCTTTTCTCTGTCGAACATTCGTGGCTCCTTTGTCATAGATTGGTTGACTATAAAGCATGGGTTTACTTCTGCTCTCTACACAGTGAGGGATCTAGAATAGTGAAAAGGATAGGATCTCACTCCTCTTTAAATGTTCTGTGGAGTTCACTGTGAAGGTATCTGACAGCCCTGGACTTTTGGATTTTTTGGAGTTTGTTTTATCATCAGTTCAATGTACTTATTGATAATCAGTCTGTACATATTTTCTTTCTTTTTTTTTTTTTTCCCAATTCAGTCCTAGGAGATTGTGTCTTTCCAGGGATTTATCCATCTTTTTTCTAGGTTTCCATTTTGTTAGCATATAATATAGCTGTTGTAGAATCTATCATGATCTTTGTTTTTCTGCACTTTGGCTATGCCTTCTCTCTCTGACTTCAGTAACTTGGGCTCTCTCGTGACTCTGACTAAAGGTTTATCATCCGTTTATTTTTTCAAACTGTAAACTAGTTTCATTGATATTTTTTATTTTGTGTCTATATTAATTTTTTGTACTCTGATCCTTATTCTTTTCCATCTACTAATTTTAGGATCTATTTGTTCTTTTTCTAGTCCCTTTAAATGTAAATTTAGGTTGTTTTAGACTTTTCTTGTTTCCTCAGGTAGACTTGTATGGCTATAATGTCCCTCTTAGAACTGCTTTTGTTATATCCAACAGATTCTGAATTTTTTTCCATTTTCACTTATCTCCATATTTTTAAATTTCCTCTTTGATTTTTTCCCAATGATCTATTGATTGTTTTGTTGTTTAGACAAAATTTGGCTTTTGGCCTAACATAATTATTTATTATGAAGAATGCCCCATGTTCACTTGAAAGAACTGTAATTGCTTTTTTTCTTTTTTATTGGGTAGAAAGTTCTATATCTATTAAGTGTGTCTGGTATCATGTGTGACTATGTTTCTATATTAATTTTCTGTTCAGATGATCTGACATTGGTGTAAGTGTGAGATTACAGCCTCGTTGCTATTGTTCAGTCATTAAATTGTGTCCGACTCTTTGCAACCCCATGGACTTTGGTACGCCAGGCTAGCCTGTCCTTCACTGTCTCCTGGAGCTTGCTCAAACACACATCATTGAGTCGGTGATGCCATCCAAACATCTCATCCTCTGTCGCTCAGCTCTCCTCCTGCCCTCAAGCTTTCCCACCATCAGAGTCTTTCTCAATTAATAGGCTCTTTGCATCAGGTAACCAAAGTACTGGAGCTTCAGTTTCAGTATCAGTCCTTCCAATGAATGTCCAAGTTGATTTCCTTTCCCATTGACTTCTTTGACCTCCTTGATGTCCAAGGGACTCTCAAGAGTCTTCCCCACCACCACAATTTGAAAGCATCAATTCTTGGGTGCTCAGTCTTAAGAGTTCACTTCTCATATTGTACATGTCTACTGGAAAAACCATAGTTTTGATTATATGGGCCTTTGTCAGCAAAGTGATGTCTCTGTTTTTTAATATGCTATCTAGGTTTGCCATGGTCCCTAACTATTGTTTATTGCCTCATACTACCTATATTTGTGTTAATATTTTCTTTATATATTTATATGGCAATTTACATATTTATAAGTTATATGTATTTCAATTCTGGTTGGATTTACTCATCCACCATTATGTAATGCCCTTCTTTGTCTCTTGTAGCAGGTTTTGTTAGGGTTTATTTTGTCTTATATAAGTATTGCTTTCTTTCCATTTCCATTTGTATGGAATATCCTCTTCTTCACTTCACTTCTCTTCACTTGTTTTTGTGTCCAACTAGTCACTCTATGTCTTTTGACTGAATCATTTAGTCCATTTACATAAATAGGAATTTTTGATAGATGTATATTCATTGACTTTATTAGTTGTTTTCTGTTTGTTTTTGCAGTTCTTTTTCTTTCCTCTTCTTTTACTCTCTCCCTGTGAACAGATAAATATTTTTAGTATTATGTTTGGATTCCATTCTCCTTTTAGTCTGAGTCTGCATGTATTTTAGATTTTTGGTTTGTTCTTAACATAAGATTTAGGTACAATAATTTATATATGTGTGATTATTTTAGGCTTGAATGTGTTTTAACACTTAATTTTTCTCAACTCCACATTTAATATATCTGACATCATATTTACATTTTTGTTTTGTGTATCTCAAATAGTGGGGATATATATGATTTTACTGGGGCTTCCCTGGTGGCTCAGAGGTTAAAGCATCTGCCTGTAATGCAGGAGACCTGGGTTCGGTCCCTGGGTTGGGAAGATCCCCTGGAGAAGGAAATGGCAACCCACTCGAGTAGTCTTGCCTGGAGAATCCCAAGGACGGAGGAGCCTGGTGGGCTATAGTCCACGGGGTCGCAAAGAGTCAGACATGACTGAGCAACTTCACTTTCACATATGATTTTACTACTTTTGTCTTTTATTCCTACCAATGATATTTTTCCATTCATAATCTTTATATCACTAGTCATATTATATCATTAGTGATACTAGACACAGAAAAATAGACTGGTTCCAAATAGGAAAAGGAGTATGTCAAGGCTGAATATTGTCACCCTGCTTATTCAACTTCTATGCAGAGTACATCATGAGAAACGGGCTGGAAGAAACACAAGCTGAAATCAAGATTGCTGGGAGAAATACCAATAACCTCAGATATGCAGATGACACCACCATTATGGCAGGAAGTGAAGAACTAAGGAGCCTCTTGATGAAAGTGAAAGAGGAGAGTGAAAAAGTTGGTTTAAAGCTCAACATTCAGAAAATGAAGATTGTGGCTTTTGGCCCCATCACTTCATGGCAAATAGATGGGGAAACAGTGGAAACAGTGTCAGACTTTATTTTTCTGGGCTCCAAAATCACTGCAGATGGTGATTGCAGCCATGAAATTAGAGGATGCTTACTCCTTGGAAGGAAAGTTATGACCAACCTAGATAGCATATTCAAAAGCAGAGACATTACTTTGCCAACAAAAGTCCCTCTAGTCAAGGCTATGGTTTTTCCAGTGGTCATGTATGGATGTGAGAGTTGGACTATAAAGAAAGCTGAGTGCTGAAGAATTGATGCTTTTGAACTGTGGTGTTGGAGAAGACTCTTGAGAATCCCTTGGACTGCAAGGAGATCCAACCAGTCCATCCTAAAGGAGATCAGTCCTGGTGGGTACATTGGAAGGACTGATGTTGAAGCTGAAACTCCAATACTTTGGCCATCTGATGTGAAGAACTGACTCATTTGAAAAGATCCTGATGCTGGGAGGAATTGGGGGCAAGAGGAGAAGGGGACGACAGAGGATGAGATGGCTGATGGCATCACCGACTTGATGGACATGGGTTTGTGTGGACTCTGGGAACTGGTGATGGACAAGTAGGCCTGATGTGTTGCGATTCATGGGATCACAAAGAGTTGGACATGACTGAGTGACTGAACTGAACTGAAGTTATATTTTTTTCTTTTTTTCTAGAAAAGATCCTTTATCATTTCTTTTTTTTTTTTTTTCCTTCATCATTTCTTGTAAAGTTGGTTTACTGGTGATGAACTCTTTCGGCTTTTATTTACCTGTAAAACTCTTTATGCTTCTTTCTTATCTGACTTATAAGCTTCTGAGGTAGTGCATTCTTGGTAGTAAGATTTTCCTTTCATCATATAGAATGGATTGTGCCACTCTCTTTTGACTCACTAAGTTTTCAATGAAAAGTCAGTTAAATTTCTCTTGCATGTAACTAATTTCCTTTTGCTACATTTAAATTCTTTACCTTTAATTTTTCTATTGTAATTGCAATTTGTCTTGGTGAGGATTTTTTCTGGTTCATCTTTTGGGGACTCTTTCAGCTTTCTGGATCTGGATGTCTGTTTCTTTTACCAGGTTAGAGAAGCTTCAATAATTTAAATAATTTTGCCATCACTTTTTCTCTTTCTTTTCCTTGTGGAACTCCTATAGTGTGAATGTCAGTTCCATTAATTTCCCAGATGAATCTTAACTTATTCTTACTTTTAAAAACTACTATTTTCTTTTTTTTTTCTGTTCAGCTTGGGTTCTTTCAAATACTCTGTCTTCTGCGATGCTGATTTGTTCCTCTGTGTGATCTAACCTATTATAAATTCTTTTGAGTGTATTTTTATTATAGTTATTTATTTTTCAGCTCTGTTTGATTCTACTTCAAGCTTTCTCTTTGCTGAAATCTCATAATTTCATCCATTCTTCTCTCAAGTTCAGTTAATATCTTTATGATCATTGCCTTGAACTCTTTGTCAGGTAGATTGCTTATCTCCACTTCATTTGGTTTCTCATCTGAAATTTTGTCTTTCTTAGTTTGGAACACATTCAACTGTTTTCACATTTCACCTAGTGTTCTCTGTTTCTTTCTTTTTTTTTTAAGTTTGGCAACCATATACATTTCTTGTGTATTTTTCTTTTTCTTTCCTTTTTTTATATTATAAACCTCTTTATTAGAACTGCCAAGTTACTTTTGGAGGTGGGCAGGGGGTTCAGAATGGGGAACACATGTACAGCCATGGTGGATTCATGTCAATGTATGACAAAACCACTACAATATTGTAAAGTAATTAGGGTCCAATTAAAATAAATAAATTTATGTTTTAAAATATGCCTTGAGGGGCATTCATACATTGCTGGTTGTAAGGTAGATTAGCACAAACTTATGTGCTTATTTCTATGTGTTGAGGCAATTGGTTATATTTCTGGGTCTTAGAGAAATGGCCCAATATAGGAGACATCCTATAGGCCTCAGTAGCACACTTTCTGCTCCCTAGAACTATATTCTCTAGGTATGCCCCACATGCAAGCTCCATCACCTTTCTGTTTTGAAAGGGCTAGTTATTGTAGGAGTGCTGGTAGGCAGGTCTGAGCTCCTATCCAGCTGATTACAAAGCTGTCCTTTGTGGGGTGGCTGTGTGCCCACTGGAGGGTAGGGGGTATCCCCCATGCAGGTCACTATGCAGAACAGGTGCATGTGGCTCTCTGCACAGCCCGTGGGGCTTGGGGCTGGTGTGCGCCCGCTGGAGGACAGGCCGTACTTTCACACACTGTCTGCAGAGACTGGCCAGGCTCAAGGCTGGTGTTCACCCACTTGAGGGGAGGACTGGGACCCTCTTCAGCCATCTGCACAGCTTCATGGGAATTGTGTCTGTTATCAATCCAGTGGGGAAAAGGCTAATAGGCTAGAGAAAGGATTTCCAAATGTTCTTTTCTATGTTAGTGTTATCACAGCAGAACAACCTTCCAAATTGACTTCTGCCTGCATCACTGGAGAAGGAAATGGCACCCCACTCCAGTACTCTTGCCTGGAAAATCCCATGGATGGAGGAGCATGGTAGGCTACAGTCCATGGGGTCACAAAGAGTTGGACACGACTGAGCAACTTCACTTTGTATCACCATGACCAGGGAGATTTTCAGTCACCTTTTACTTCTGTGGGAGACTCTTCAGTATCATTAAGCTGATCTGACCTAGATTTCCTTCAGGTTATTTCCTCTGTGCTGGAAGTATTTGAGACTTATATGTATCCTTTTGTTTCCTACAGCCTTCTTATGGTTCTCCTGAACATAGACCCCACTCGTTTTCAAACCCAAATGTTATAGGACTTCTCTTCCAGTGCAGGAGGTACCCAGGTTGGGGAGCTGGATGTGGGGCTTGGACCCCCTCATTCTTTCTTGGGGTCCTCTATGACTGTGGTATTCTTCCAGTTTGAGAGTCACTGACCCAAGGGAATGGGTCCTGACTAGATCATGTCTTTTCCCCTCTTCTTCTTCTGGTTCCCTTTTTACATTGAGCCTATTTGTGGAATTATTTTCTGTTAGTCTTCAGGTCATTTTCTTAGATTACTACACTATAAGTGGTTTTAATGTTCCTGTTTCCATGGTAGGAGGCAATCTCAGGGCTTTCCTAATCTACCATCTTGGCCCCAGCTCCTTTCTATTTCTTATATAATTAATCTTTATACTCAGTGTTTTTTCAACAGAAATTGAATTGCTAAAATATGTGCAATAATAACCATTCTATTTTTAATTTTTCATAGTATATAAGAAATTTTTATATTCTGAAACCTATAATTAGCCATAGAAAATGATACACTGTACTTTTAAGATTTTAGGCAGAGCTTAAGTAAATGTTGTGTGTATATATATATATGTGTGTGTGTGTATAATATATAGATATATACATATAATGCATATATTTAAATATCAATGCACTCATTTCCATGTTATAATTGCTTCTCTGTATTTCTTCATGCATATCATGCATGCATTTATTTATATGTGTGTATCTACAGATATATGGGCTTCCCTGGTGCCTCAGTGCTAAGGAATCCACCTGCCAATGCAGGAAATGTGGATTCAATAGAAGGAAATGGCAACCCACTCTAGTAGTCTTGCCTGGGAAATCCTATGGACTGAGGAGTCTGGTGGGCTACAGTCCATGGTGTCACAAAAGAATTGACATGACTTAGTGACTAAATAGCAACAATACATAGATATCAAGCTTTTCTGGTGAGTTGGTGGTAAATAATTCACCTACCAATGCAGGAGAAGCAGGTTAGATCCCTGGGTCAGGAAGATCCCCTGGAGAAGGAAATGGCAACATTCTTGCCTAGGAAACCCAGACATAGGATCCTGGTGGGCTACAGTCAATGGGGTAGCAAAACTGTCAGACATGAGTTGGTGAATAAACAACAAAAATGGATATATACCATATGCATAAACCTGCAGAAACAAATAATTAAGTAGAATAAACAGAAAAAGTAATGGTAATAAATCTATAATGAGTTATATTAATAATTTTAGAGTAAGTTATAAGATACATTCATTGTGGTAGCTTTGATAATATAATTAGTGGGTGTCCCAGTTACTGCACCTTGAAATCCATCACCACAATTTTGCAAGCACACATGTTCCACAGTCTCTCCCAGCGAAGACTTAGTGCAATAGCAATATTTGGGCAGAACTGATTCAGTTATAAGCAATTTTCTCTAGTGACCAACACTGGCTTGAAGACTTCCAGAGGGTTTACCAAAATATCTGAGACTTCACAAAAGTCTAGGATGTTTCCAGCAAGCTTTCTCTTCTTCTCTGGCACTTAGGGTGAGATTTTCATTGCCCTCTCAGCCTGTCCAACTCCCTTTTTATTTTCTTTCACATGGGTATTTACTTTAATGAAATTCTAACATATTTAATCATGCATCAGTGTTTGCTCCTCAGGGAAACTAGACTAAAACAAATTGTACAATTATCATGTACTATTAACTTAAGTTAATCATTATCAAAACACAATCTGGGGTACGTCCAAGAAAAGGTATAAGAATCAGTAAATGTGTCTTAGTATGTTTTTAATGCATTTCAGAAAAGTTACTCGTGAATACAAAAAAGAGGCTGTGCAATTAAGGAATATTTAAACAGGTTCTGCAGTTGTTCAGTTGCTCAGTCATGTTTGACTTTTTGCGATCCCATGGACTGCCAGGCTTCCCTGTCCTTCCCCATCTCCTGCAGTTTCCTCAAACTCATGTCTATTGGGTCAGTGATGCCATCCAACCATCTCATCCTCTGTCGTCCCCTTCTCCTCCTGCCTTCCATCTTTCCCAGCATCAGGATCTTTTCTAATGGGTTGACTCTTTGTGTCGGGTGGCCAAAGTATTGGAGCTTCAGCTTCAGCATCAGTCCTTCCAATGAATATTCAGGGTTTATTTTCTTTAGGATTGACTGGCTTGATCTCCTTGCAGTCCAAGGAAATCTCGAGAATCTTTTCCAACACCACAGTTCAAAGGCATCAATTCTTCAGCGCTCAGCTTTTTGTACAGTACAGGTCTCAACTCATACATGACTATTGGGAAAACCATAGCTTTGACTATACAGAGTTTTGTCAACAATGCAATGTCTTTGGTTTTTAATATGCTGAATAGATATGTCATAGCTTTTCCTCTATGTCTCTAGCATTGGTCTAAAATTTATCTTTTGTGCTATTTGGTACCAGTAAGTATGGATTGTCTTTGCAGACATATTTTAATAATTATTTAATAAAATATTCTTAATTTTAATTAATAAAGGTTAAGAATATTTTACTGGGTGCTCGGGGCTAGTGCACTGGGAGGACCCAGAGGGATAGAATGGAGAGGCAGGTGGGAGGGGGGTTCAGGATGGGGAACACATGTACACCCATGGCAGATTCATGTCAATGTATGGCAAAACCAATATAATACTGTAAAGTAAAATAAATAAGTAAACAAATAAAACTGAGATAAAAGAACAAACAAAAATTCTTAATTTTAAAAATTATAAGCATAACTGGATAGCCAATAAAAAGAAATTTAAATTACAAGTATCTTCTAAATTGCATGACCATCCTGATTATCATATAATGTTCTTTTGTATAATTATTTATAATTATTTGTATAATTTTTTATAATTACCTTTAGAAGTCTGTTGAAATTTATACAACTTCTCAGAATACTACTCATATGTTTAATTCTTTTTTCCCCAACATGTGTGTGTGTGTGAGTGTGTATGTGGTATTAAATAGTGCTATACCTTGGATACATGGGAGCGTATGGTTTTGAAAGTGGATTTTATTTTTCACTGAACACATTACAATGATTAGTGCATTATTCTTAGACAGAATCATTAATTTGTAAAAAGTGTGCTATCAGTTATATGATTTTCAAATGATTTAAATATTATAGTGTTTAAACATTTGAGTGTATCAAGTTACTTACGTAAGATACATATCCAGCAGAACTCCTTAACAAAATGTACAAATGCAATAAAAAAATACTCATCAAAAATGTAAGTCAAAACTACAATGAGATACCACCTCATGTTGATCAGAATGGCCTTCATTAAAAGGTCTACAAACAACAAATGCTGGAGAGGGTGTCCAGAAAAGAAAACCACGCTACACTGTTGGTGGGAATGTAAGCTGGTGTAGCCACTATGGAAAACAGTATGGAGATTGCTCAGAAAGCTAAAAATAGAATTAGCATATAATCCAGCAATCCCACTCCTGGTAATATAGCAGGCAAAACTATAATTCAAAAAGATACATTACACCTATGTTCATAGCAGCGCTATTCATAATAGGCAAAATGTGGAAACAGACTAAATGTCCGTCAACAGATGAATGGATAAAGAAGACATACATATATACAAGGGAACATTTCTTGCAACATGAAATAGCAAAATAATACCATTTGCAGCAACATGGATGCAAGTAGAGATTACTATACCAAGTGAAGCTGAATCGGAAAGAGAAAGACAAATGCATGTATCACTTGTGTGTGGATTGAACATATGGCACAAATGAAATTATCCATAAAACAGAAATAGACTCACACACACAGAGAACAGACTTGTGGTTGCCAAGGGGGAGGGGGGAGGGATGGGCCAGAAACTGGGAAATGAAAGCGATGGCATTGAGAATGGATAAACAAGGTCCTAATGTATATCACAGGAATGATATTTAATATCTTGTGAGAAACCATAATGGAAAAGAACATAAAGAAAGAATGTATATATGTGCATAACTAAGTCACTTTGCTATACAGCAGAGATTGCCCAACATACTTGAATAAAAAATAAATTAATAGAAAAATACTCATTAAATGTGTGTGTGTGTGTGTGTGTGTGTGTATAGAGAAAGGCAAATAGCTCTAAATCAGAAAATAAAATATCTCTCTGAGCTCTCAGTGTTACCTATTATAATCGATTTTAGTCTGCAATTAATTGAAGTTGAAATGTTAAGCATGGATTTTATTGATTTCTAGACAGTCTACTGAATCTCCATCTTTGTCTTACCCCATAACTGTTGTTCTTGTTTTGTCAGTTGTCTTTGTATTCATTTTCTACCCTAATAAGTCAAATTGCACTTATGTAGTTAGAAAAAAATTGGAGAAGGAAATGGCAACTCACTCCAGTGTTTTTGCCTGGAGAATCCCAGGGACGGGGGAGCTGAGTGGGCTGCCGTCTATGGGGTTGCACAGAGCTGGACACGACTGAAGCGACTTAGCAGCAGCAGCAGCAGCAATAGTTAGATGAAAAAAATCTATTCTTACCTTTCTGAGGAAAATTCCCATTTGTAAATACTTTTGAATTATATTGTTAGGATTTTATAAAGTTAATATCAATAAATTAGTTTTAAATTTACCACTTTAATATTTATTTTTATAATATTTTGGCATTTGTGATATTCTGCCTATGTGAAAAAAATAACTCATATACCTTGAAAAGATTAAATTTTAGCTCATAGATATCCCTGTAAGTTTTCTCAACTTGGACTTTTATGGGAAGCATTGTGTTAATTATGTATTCATTTTTTTCCATTCTTCAGATTTTATCAGATATGGCAAAGAATCTGCCTGCCAATGCAGGAAACAAGAGACATGCGGGTCCCTGGGTAGGGAAGATCCCCTAGAGTAGGAAACGGCAACCCATCCCACTATTCTTGCCTGGAAATTCCCATGAACAGAGGAGCCTGGAGGGCTACAGTCCTTGGGTCTCAGAGTAAGAGGCTACTGAGTGAATGAACACACACACAACATAAATTTAAATAGTCTGATGCTTATTTCTAATTTCAGATAAATTTCCAACTATAGGTTCCAATTGCACTAATCAAGAAATTTCTACATGTTCAGATAATTTCCAGGCAACAAAAAAATTGTATAAAGCTGAAACTACTCAGGGACTTCCCTGGTAGCTTAAATGGTAAAGAATCTGCCTGCCATGCAGGAGACCCAGGTTCAATCGCTGGATTGGGAAGGTCCCCTGGAGACGGAAATGGCAACCCACCCCAGTATTCTTGCCTGGAGAAGCCCATGGACAGAGGAGCCTGACTGGCTACAGTCAATGCTGTCACAAAGCGTCAGACATAACTGAGCAACATTCACTTTCACTTTGATTTTAAAAATTATAAAGATTTAATCTCATTGTTTGTAAATATTTGACACTCAGTAGGATTATTTTATTATTTTTTGGTAACGGGATTTCTACTTGGTTTTACCTCTCATTTGTCACATCATATGTGCTGTGTGCTAAGTACCTTTAATTATGTCTGAGTCTTGTGACCCTATGGACTGGATCTGGCTAGGCAACTCTGTCCATGGGATTTCCCAGGCAAGAATACTGGAGTGGGTTGCCATGCCCTCCTCCAGGGGATCTTTCTGACCCAGGGATCAAACCCAAATCTTTTTGCATTGGCAGGCAGGTTCTTTACCACTAGCACCACCTAGGAAGATGACTCTTTCCTGATATGAAAGTGTATATTTTCTGAAGTTTTTTACAGTGTGTAATTCCCAAAGTTAAGTATCTCTAATTTAAAATGAAATGTAAAGTAGAAGAATGTTCCAGACATGCATGTTTCATTTGCACTGATATGGTAGTTGAAATCTTTTTGTAACATAAATTCTTTGGGGAAAGCATACAAAAAAAGAATGGAGGTGTACCTAATGCTCAGTAATGTTCATACTTATGGAAAGAAAAAAAAGTGAGGGGGAAATAGTAAGAGAGACAAAATACTTATACATTTGATTTGATGCAGTATTACTGACATTAGTAGAGTGTGTTCAGCTGCTCAGTCGTGTCCGACTCTTTGTAACCCCATGGACTGGAACCTGGTAGGCTCTTCTGCCCATAGGATTTTTCAGGCAAGAGTACTGGAGTGGGTAGCCATTTCCTTCTCCAGATAGTAGAGTATGATGTTCACTTTAAAACGTATTTCTAATAAAGATGGATTATTTTTATTGAAGCCAGGAATCTAGGCAATAGATAATCAATATACATTCACTGTTTAAGAATTAGTTAGATTAATTTAATGACCAGCTAATTCTCTGCAGCCTTTTATAAATTCAACCTAAATAAGAACTGTGGATGTTGAAAGAAAAGAGGAATAATTAAGGTGAGATTAGATTGTTGCTCTTTCCTTCTACCTTACAGGAATAATGGAAGTACTATCATTTCACTCCTCAACTCTTAAAGCACAAAGATTAAAGTAGGTGTCATTTTCTTCATACCTATTCAATCAAGCTAAAAAAATGTAGCAAAAATAAAAGAGCCATTCTGATTGCTTTTCTGATAAATTCTAAAAATTGCCAGTCAGTGATTTACTGATTTTCTCATCATACAACAAGTTTTACATTCCTTAAAAACTGCATCTGTCTCTTTTCATTGTTTTTTCAGTGACTAAGGACAGATATTTGATTATTGCCTGTCTTTGTGCTCAGCTGATGTGTGTGTGTGTGTGTGTGTGTGTGTGTGTGTGTTTAGGCATAGTTAGTTGTAAGATGAAGTGTTGACTGAAGAGCTACTGGCATTCACCTTTAGAGCACCTCCAGTGTATTATTAATAGGGGCATTTACAGAGACCTTGGCTCTTTATTAATCAAAATAACATTCTTATCCAAAAGCTCTTTCAGAGAAGTTATCAATAAAGAATTTTATTGCAACATGAAATTGTACCAGACCATTAATATAAAACAAATATAGATAGCACTTACAGATTGAAATCGGAAGTGGATGGGATGTCATGAGAAAATGGATTGAAAAACGCTGAATCTCACTAATTCAATTCTTGACAGGTCATAATTTGCAACAGTGATTCTACTTACAAGAGTTCTCTGTAGTAGAGGATAGATAGATGGATGAATGACCATAAATTCTAAACATATTTGAGTTTAATACATACTTGTCTTCTCCAGCCTGTTGCCTATAGTTTTCTTTTATAGATAAAATCTTTCTTAATATGAAATATTTACATGAATATATCTAAGCCATAACTATTTGGTGTTTTCTAACTCATTGTTGCTTCTTTCACTATAACCTTAAATCTAAATTACTTCATTTTAAAAACATTTTCTATAATTATCACTCTTCCATCATCTATATCTCACAAAATGAGGACTCTCTGCAGTGCAAGTAACAGAAGCTCATTCAATTATCATGAGTAGAAAAGATTTTGGTGCTCTCAAAGAACCTAAGGCAAAGATATAAATCATATTGGAATCTACTGGGAACCAGGTATTAAAATTTCATCAAGACAGTATTTCTTCTTCTTCTTCTTTTTTTTTTTTTTTTTTTAGCCTATGCATTTCTGCTTCCTTCTTCGCTCTTGCTATAGAAAGTATCCTTTACTGGTTAGTGGAGCTGGCAGATGAGTCTCTGAGACACACTATATTGTACTGTTGGCACTAAAGATAGATTTCTCCTTTCCAGCCCACCTCTCCCCATATCTTTCTACCTCGTTCTCTCTTCTCCCATCCTTTCTCCCCTCTTGTTTCTGCTCTCCTCTTCTCCTTCTCTCTCTCGCTGTCCCCTCTTCCTTCTCCCCATGTATCTCATTTACTTTTCCTCTCCACTCCATTTTTAAAAAACTTTTAAAGCGGGAAAAAGGATTAGCCCAGATTGTGATAGGTGTCCATCTTAAAACAATTCCAGAAATAAAACATCATTTCATTTCAAATAAATGCTTCTTAGGATAGAAGACCAAATAATAGCATTTCCCAGAAAAGGTGAGTGAAACTTTGTGAAGGACTACTCTGCAGGTAAAGCACCTGGACTACACCTTAAATATATGCCGCTAGTGTGGGAAAGCTATATTCCAAAATCTTCCTCAGATTTCCACTTACTTTCAAATTTTATTAGTGTACATATTAACTATACTAGTATATTAATATAAAGTATATAAATTATACTAAATTTCAAAGTTATATATTAATTTTATATGATATTTCAATTTCTATGTTATTTAATTTCCAAAAATATAACTCTGGTGGTAAATGTTAAGTATTTTATGTTTCCGTAGATATATTAATTGTTTATATTTTGTTGTTAAGCTCTCCAATTAAATCTTTTTTTTTCCTTTCCAATTTTTGTTTTCTGTTCTCATATCCTTTCTTCGTTAATGCTTAAAATGTTAACCCACTGTTTCATTTAAAATCTCACACACGGTTTATGCCAACTTTACCAAAACCTCATTTTTAAGATGAGTCTTTGGGATTTATTATTATTATTATCACTTAAAGGGAAAAATTAATGGGGTCATTCATGCAAAATTTTGCACCCCAAGCTACCTAATTATGCTTTCTTATAGCATATTTTGCTGTGCTCCAGATTTATGCTCTTAAATAGTTCTGTAAAGTTATGCAACTCCAAATAATAGCCTTCTGAAATGGTTTTTTCCCTTAAAAAACTCAGTTTATCAAATTTAGTCAGAGAATAAACATGTCTATATCATGACAAAATCTACTAAGTCAATCATTTTATGCTTGATTATGGGAGAAAATCAAGCTTGTGTCATTGTGAAGTTTAAGTGACATAGGAAAGTACGTAGACTTTACAACTAAATGTTTCTGCCAATACAAATGTACAACATATGAGTATTTTCAGAATATTGTTTATTGAGTCATAAAATAAGTATTTTAATAGATCATATTAGCTCAAAACCCCTGGCATTGAGAAATACAAATCAAGCTCCAATAAAGCTTTTATTCTTCTTAAATAGACATTTTAACTTTATATGCCAATATTTGGACAGCCTGTGTGTATATGTATACATACAGACATATGAACACATATACGGTTGCTTATGTACTAGTTTCTGTCCAGTGTGTGTGCGTGATTAGACGCTTTAACCTGAAATGACAGTATGGGTGCTTGTGTGTTTGTATGTGTGTGTTTATATATGTACACACGCAAATGTATGAGCATATATATGACTGCTTATGTAACTGTCTCTTTCTAGTATATGATTAGTTCTTTCATGGGTCTTATAATTTGAATATTTTAATATTAAACCAGTATAAAATACAAATGATTTACTTTTATTGAAGTTCCAACAGAAAATCCTCTGTTGGCAATTTTGAAAGTGCATATAAATATTCCCAATACAAAATCTTAGCAGTGAAATCAGTTAACCACAAATTGATCTTGTAATTATAAATGCTGTATGTAGAACTCAATACATTTTTAATGCTCAAATTAAGACACACTAATTACACAGTAACTGCTAAATAAATGGCTTATAATTTAGAGCTATGCCAAAGAGTGCTATTCTGATTTAGATGCTTCTAATCATGGGGAAAACTTGCTCACCGCTAGTAAAATGTTAACTTTGATGAACAAACTGGTGATTATCCAAGAAAAGATCTACAAATGGAAATAGTGAGTTCATATAATTTCAGGTATCTTTTTTTCATTGACCTATTTTTAAGATGGTTTTTAAACTTTTTTATGTCCATTTCCTGTTTACAGGAAACATTACATTTATGCGATGTTTCATAACAATGAAAAATTCCAACTTTAAAAAGGTCTTTTAAAAAATGTCAAGTGGATTACTCAGAGAAGGAATATTTTGAATACTGATGATGTTTCTGAGCACAGTAAACAAATATCAATTTTATTCCATGTTGGTTCTAAAACATATGTGTTTCAATGTAATTCAACAGAAGTGAGTGAACTGAAGTCGCTCAGTCGTGTCCGACTCTTTGCGACCCTGTGAACTGTAGCCTATCAGGCTCTTCCATCCATGGGATTCTTCAGGCAAGAATACTGGAGTGGGTTGCCATTTCCTTCTCCAAATTCAACGGAAACATATTATGATATTAATAGTAAAGAGAAATTTTGAATGGGAATTCAAAAGTCTGCTGTGAATTCTAATTCTTAGAGGATGAAGGGTTGTATTAAAGGAGAAAAAAAGAGGTACATGGAGGCTTGTGGAGATTCATTTGGAATTTCTGAATAATTTCAGTCTATCAAGATTAATGTGACATGTGTTCCTTAAGGTTAAATTCACTTAAAATACATTGCTTTCATTTCCCTTGATAAATGTTTACCATTAGCTTTCCTTAATGTCTATTGTCCTTGGCATTGTTGTTGTTGAGTCCCCCAGCCATGTCCAACTCTTTGCAACCCCATAGACTTGCAGCAGCCCAGGTCTCCTCATCCCTCCACATCTCCCAAAGTTTGCCACCAGGCTCCCCTGTCCATGGAATTCTCCAGGCAAGAGTACTGAAGTGGATAGCCACTTTCTTCTCCAGGGGATCTTCCCAACCCAGGAATCAAATCTGAGTACCCCGCATTTCAGGCTTTAACGTCTGAGCCACCAGGGGAGCCACAAGTCCTATAATTATTAGTTTATTAGTTTTTCCTTGTACCCCACCATTGTAACTTGGAATTTCTGGGGGAATATGTAAGGACTTTCAAGATAAGGTATTTTGATGTAGTTTTTTCTTCAAAGTACGGAAGAATATCTTAAAATTATTGGTTCTTCGAGTAGTCACGTACAGATGTGAGAGTTGGAACATAAAGAAGGTTGAGCATTGAAGAACTGATACTTTTGAACAGTGGTGCTGGAGAAGACTCTTGAGAGTCCCTTGGACAACAAGGCAATAAAAGCCAGTAAACGTTAAAGGAAATCAACTCTGAATATTCATTGGAAAGACTGATGCTAAGCTGAAACTCCAATACTTTGGTTACCTGATGCAACTCATTGGAAAACCCCTGTTGCTGGAAAAGATTGAAGGCAGAAGAGGGGCACAGGGGATGAGTAGGTTGAATGGCATCATCGACTCAACAGACATGCGTTTGAGCAAACTCAAGGAGATGGTGAAGGACAGGGAAGCTTGGCGTGTTGTGCATGGGATCGCTAAGAGTCAGATATGACTTAGAGTCTGAGTAGCAACAAGTAAGGTAATTTATTGACCAAACACAGAGGAATCTCAATACACTCAGTAGCAGGAAGAATACTTAGGCTTCAGATTCAGGGATGATCTTCTAGTTAGTTATGATGAAAATGAGGTCTCCCAGTGTATTTCCATTTACTTTTACAGAAACAAAGAATGGTACAGATTGACTACAAAGAAAACTATGGGAGTTTAGTCAATAGTTATAATGCCTGCTATCAATACGAATCTGTAACATTAACAGTATCATGTGGTACATCAATAGTACTCAAGTATCAAATGAAAAAAAAAAAACAAAAAGATAGCCTCAATTACTATCTTTTAACTTTTGTGATGGAAATTCATGCTTCAATCCATTATAACTTGTTCCCTTCTCTTACCATATCAGAAGACTTTATCCAAACTAAGATTGCTAACAATTTTATAATTGATAATTCACACCCTATTTTTTGTTTTATTGAAGTATTGTTAATTTACAACGTTGTGCTAATTTCTGCTGTACAGTAAAATGACTCATTTTAAATTTTCACCTCCTTTGATTGCAGAGTGAAAGTGAAGTCACTCAGTCGTGTCCGACTCTTTGCGACCCCATGGACAGTAGCCTACCAGGCTCCTCTGTCCATGGGATTCTCCAGGCAATAGTCTGGAGTGGATTGCCATTTCCTTCTCCAGGGGATCTTCCCGGCCCTAGGTCTCCTGCACTGTAGACAGACGCTTTACCGTCTACGCCGCGGAAGTCCCATAGTATTTGGCAATTGTGAACTTCCCACTAACATTTAAAATGCTTGTTTTTTTCCTTCAGTACCACTCTTACTATTTATTTATCCTATATTTTTGTTGTTTGCTCTCTTTCAACTGCATGAACTCCAGCCTACATATGACTGAAGTTCCATCTAAGGTTTTATTATATTTTAACTTGAAATATTTCCTTTGGTTACCTGCTGCATTAATATATTTCACTCATTATCGTATATCACCAGAAAGGTATGGAACTTCTGGTGTGTATGCATGATTGTGTATGCTCACTGAGCATATGCGCTCTATAAAAGCCCATGGATTTCACAAGATTTACTTTAGGTCTATGAAATTTAGATCTATATCTCTATTGTATGCCTGTCTTCAAAGTCTGAAACTTATAATATTTGATCTTTAGCATAGCAACCTGGCAACCTGAAAACATTGCACAATTTCATTCATAGCAAGTACAAATGTGAATTTATTACTTCAAAAATATTTTCTATATTACCTTTTTCTTTAGACTTGTTAATTGAATAACCTTTCAATATACTTGTGTAGTATAATTTTTGGTGTCAAACTGAGATTTTCTTTCTCATTTTCTAACATTTTATACATTAAGTGTAAACACTATGCCTAACTTCCAATTCTTCTTGGGTAAGGACTCCTTCAGTTGCCTTATAAATTGCTGAAATAATACCCTCCTTTATCGTCTTATTGCAGATTCTACACTGACAGTAGTTCATATCAGTTCAATGATTATAAGCAAAACACAGCAAAATTCTGATGGAAGATTTTAGTCTACAGTAGAAAAACATGCCATGCTTCTTGTAGTTTCTTTTCCAGCTACTTGTGTCTCAGATCTTATTTCCATTATTACTCTAATTCTCACTATTCTCCAAATAGTCAAGCCTTTGATATCATTCTCAAGATGGAGTTACCTGTTTTTTCACCCTTGTAAATTTCTACCTGTCCTTTAAAACTCTGTTCATCTCTTATATCTTCAGTGGAATTCTTCCCCCCAATTTCAGAATAAGTTTGGTTAATCAGCCTTATAGGTTCACATAGGAAGTATCGCTATGTTTCTCAAATATTTAATAATCTGCTTTATACTTGTCAGATTCACACTTGTATGAATTGTCAAGTTAATATTTCTCATAATTCATCAATTCCTCACTATGAGTTCCTTGAAGACATTGTTTCCTACAATTCTTAAAGGTCTTAGACAATGAAATCATACACCATTCTCATCAGGTAAATACTGGTACTAAATCAGACATGAGAAAAGAAGAGAAACATAAAAGAACATCAAATAATTAGCACCTGTAATTCTCTCATATTGAAAAAGAACTCTCAATTTGAATTACTTATAGCCATCTTACTTTAAATGATGCTTATATTGTATTTTAATTTCTTCAATTAAAGAAAAAAACTTCTATTATCCTTTTAAAACTGAAGCTCAACTAACAAAGTATGAAGAAGACTGTAATTTAATAATGTAAAAATTATAATCATTTCATCTAAGAAGTTTACAGCTATCAATACATATTAAGTAAGTAAATAAGTGTTAGTCACTTAGTCATGTCTGACTCTCAGCAATCCCCATCCCTCTGTCCATGGAGTTCTTCGGGCAAGAATAATGAAGTGGGTTGCCTTTCCTTTCTCAAGGGGTGTTCCTGACCCAGGGATCAAACCCAGGTCTCCCACATTATGGGCAGATTCTTTATCATCTGAGCTACAGGGAGGAACACTTAATATAAATTTTATACAATAAAAATAATTCACATTTGTGAGAAGTAAACAGAGACATTACTTTGTCAACAAACTCCATGTAGTCAAAGCTATGGTTTTTCCAGTAGTCATGTTATGGATGTGAGAGTTGGACTCTAAAGAAACCTGAGCACTGAAGAATTGATGCTTTTGAACTGTGGTGTTGGAGAAGACTCTTCAGAGTCCCTTGGACTGCAAGGAGATCCAACCAGTCCATCCTAAAGGAGATCAGTCCTGAGAGTTCACTGGAAGGATTGATGTTGAAGTTGAAACTCCAATACTTTGGCCACCTGATGCAAAGAACTGACTCACTGATGCTGGGAAATTAAGGCAGGAGGAGAAGGGGATGACAGAGGATGAGATGGTTGGATGGCATCACCAACTCAAAGGTCATGGGTTTGGGTAAACTCTAGGAGTTGCTGATGGACAGGGAGGCCTGGCATGCTGCAGTCATGGGGTCACAAAGAATCAGAAAGGACTGTGTGACTGACTGAACTGAAGTTATCAAAATAAGGTAGGTTCTTTTCTGACAATTAAATTCACTGGCTTGACCAGTGTGCCCTTTAATACTTGTGCTCTCAGTAGACTACTATAACCTATGTGGAAAATATGTTGTTAGACACCTAATATCCTAAATTTGGCACTCCTGGGAGAGAGCAGAGTATTAAGAAATAAAACTAGACATTTGCAGAATTTTTTTGAGTTATCTGAAATGTTCTTTATTATTATTATTATTTTTACTTTACAATGTTGTATTGGTTTTGCCATACATCAACATGAATCTGCCATGGGTGTACACGTGTTCCCGATCCTGAATACCCTCCTCCCTCCTCCCTCCTCCCTCCCCATATCATCACTCTGGGTTCCCTGGTGGTCTAGTGGCTGAGAGTCTGCCTTTCATTGCAGAAAATTTTAATTGATTCTTTAAGTCTCAAAAACCTCGGTATGAAAAGCTTGGAAAAATGCTTAAACCAATTATTATTCTTTTAAACAAAGAATAGGATTTTCCCTGGTGGCACAGTTGATGGGAGTCTGCCTCCCAATACATAGGATGCAAGTTCAATCCCTGGGTGGGGAAGATCTCCTGGGGGAGGAAATGGCAACCCCCCCAGGAGCCTTGCCTGGGTAATCCTACGGACAGGGGAGCCTAAAGGGCTACAGTGCATGGAGTCACAGTCGGACAAAACCTAGCAACTAAGCAGCCTCACATAAGACATGAATAAATTCCTAGAAGCTTATATCCTACCAGGACTGAATCATGAGTAAGTAGAAAATCTGAACAGTCCAATATCAAACAAGGATAATCAGTAATTTAAATCAGTAATTAAAAACTTCCCACATAGAAAATCTCTGAAAAGATTGTTTTCTTGATGAATTGTATCAACTTTTAAAGAAGACTTAACAGCAATCTTTCTCAAATGCTTCCAACAAATTGAAGAAGAGAACACTTCCAGATTGATTTTGTGAAGTCAGCATTAGCTTGATGTCAATGTCAGACAAGAATACAGGAAAAGAAAGCAACTGTCCACCATTCCTGATGAAAATAGATCCACAAATTGTCAACGAAATATTAGCAGAATGAATTCTAGTGCACATTAAAGGGTTTACACAGAATGAGTAAGTAGGATTTATCCCTGGCACATAAAGTTGATTCAACATAAGGCAAATAAATATATGTGATGTAACACATTAGAAAAGGAGAGAGAAAAGTCATGTAATCTCCCTAGTAAACGCATAGAAAGCACGGGCCAAAACACGCCTTACATAGGAATGATCCTCATCAAATTGGGCATAAGGGAACATGTTGTTCAGCTGGTAAATCACGCCTCCCTGTGTGCCACCATCTCCCTGAGTTTGCTCAAATTCATACCTCAACACAATAAACCCATACAGGACAAACCCACAGTTAATATTCTCAGAGGTGAAAGGTTAAAAGCTCTTCCTCTAAAATCAGGATCAGGACACGTGTACTTCCTCACAGTACTCTTTTTCACTGTAGAACGGAAAGGTCCAGCTAGAGTAATAGTCAAGAAAAAAATAAATAGAATGTATCTAAATTGGAATGATGAAGTAAAATTGTTTTTATCTATAGATGCTATCATCTTATATATAGTAAATTCTAAAGACCCAACTGAAATAATGTTGAAAATAACCAATGAAATTAGCAAAGTAGAATCTGTAAAATAAAAATACAAAAGTTAGTTGTATTTCTATACACTAACAACAAAAAATCTGAGACAGAATTAAAAATGCCACTTACAATAGTATCAAAAACAATAAAACACTTAGGGAAAAAAAATTAACCAAGGAAATGAAAGACCTGTATACTGAAACTTTTAAGACTTTATTGAAATAAAATTGAAGAAAACACTATAAATGGAAAGATATCCCATGTTCACTATCAGAAGAATTGATATTTTTACAGTGTGCATATTACCCAAAACTATTTATAGATTCAATGCAATCCCTAATAAAATTCAAATGGCATTTTTTACATAAATAAAATGAGCAACCATAAAGTTGTATATTACCACAAAAAAGCCCAATGACCAAAGTAATCCAGTTAAAGAAGAAAGAAGCTAAAGACACCACACTTCCTGATTCCAAACTATATTACAAAATTTTAGTATTTAGAAAAGTATGTCACCAGCATAAAATCAGACACATAAACCAATGGAGCAGAATCAAAAGCCTAGACATAAATTGTTGCTTATATGCTGCAAATAAAAATCACAAATATTTGACAAGGAAGTCAAGAACACCTAACGGGGAAAGAATAGTCTTTTCATCAAAAGATGTTAGGAAAATTAGATAACCATATGCAGAGAAATGAAATTGAATATCTATCTTACACCACTGATCTACATTAACTTGAAGCAAATTAAAGACTTACACGTGAGTCCTAATACCATAGAACTTTTAGAAGAGAGCATAGAGAAGACAATACCTGACATTAGTGTTCAATATTGTTTGTTTGTTTTTAAAAAAGGATATCAAAAGCATAAGCAACAAAAGCAAAAATCTACAAACAAGACTACATTAAACTAAAACAAACAAACAAACAACCAACAACAAAAAAAAGAAACTTCTGTACAGAAAAAGAAACCATCAGAAAGCTAAAAAATAGGAAATAATATCTATAAATCATATATTGAATACGGAGCTCATACCAAAATATACAAAGGGGGGCTCATATAACATATCAACCACAAAACAATTTGAACAAAAGATGCTCAGCATCACTAACTGGGCTTCCCTGGTGGCGCAGACTGTAAAGCCTGCAATGCAGAGACCCAGGCTTGACCCCTGGGTCAGGAAGATCCCCCTGAGAAGGGTTCGGCAACCTATTCCAGTATTCTTGACTGGAAAACCCCGTGGACAGTATATCTTAGCAGCTAAAGTCCATGGGGATGCAAAGAGTTGGACAGGACTGAGCAACTAACACTTTCACTTAACACTTTCATCATCACTACCTACCAATGAAATGCAAATAAACATCGCAATGAGCTATCACCTCATATCTGCTAGAATGACAATTATTAAGAAGACAAGAGATAGCAAACATCGTGAAGGATCTAGAGATGAGAGACTCTTAAGCACTGTTGGTGGGAATGTAAACTGGTTCAGTCACTATGGTAAACAGTATGGTAATTCATCAAAAAAATTACATATAGAAATGACATAAGACCCAGAAATTCCAATTCTGGGTATATATGCAAAGAAAATGAAAATGAAAACAGGATATTTAAAAGATACTGATACTCTCATGTTCCCCTGTGTGTGTGTGTGTGTGTGTGTGTGTATACATGGGCTTCCCTGGTGGCTTAGATTGTAAGGAATCTGCCAATACAGGAGACACAAGTTTGATCTCAGGGTACAGAAGATGCTCTGGAGAAGTGCATGGCAAATCACTCCAGTATTCTTGCTTGGAGAATTCCGTGCAGAGAGGAGCCTGGTGGGCTACATTCCATGGGGTCACAAAGAGACACAACTGAGCAACTAATATTCTCACACACACACACACACACACACACACACACACAGTGAAAACGGAGAAGGCAATGGCACCCCACTCCAGTACTCTTGCCTGGAAAATCCTATGGACAGAGGAGCCTGGTAGGCTGCAGTCCATGGGGTTGCTAAGAGTCAGACACGACTGAGCGACTTGACTTTCACTTTTCACTTTCATGCATTGGAGAAGGAAATGGCAACCCACTCCAGTGTTCTTGCCTGGAGAATCCCAGGAATGGCAGAGCCTGTTGGGCTGCCGTCTATGGGGTGGCACAGAGGCAGACACGACTGAAGCGACTTAGCAGCAGCAGCAGCACACAATGAAAAAGAATGAAATCCTCCCATTTGAAAAGCATGGATGAACTTTGAGGGTGTTACGCTGAGTTAATTCAGAAAGAAAGACAATACTACAAGATGACATTAGTATGTGGAATCTGTAAATGATGAACTCCTAGAGTAGAAGGGTGGCTAGCAAGGCCTGGGATTGGTGGAATCAAGGAGATACTGTTAGGTGCAACACAAACTTCCACGTAATAATGCACAGCATAGATACTATAGTCAACAATAGTTTATTGTATACAGAGTTGTTGAGAGACTAGATGTTACATGTTCTTGCCATAGAAAGAAGTAATAATGTGCTCTGATAGAAGTGTTAGCTAACATTATGGTGGTTACTGTATTGCAATATATAACTGCATCCATTTGACACATTTTTACATCTTACTCAAAAAATAATAGTAATAATAAAGACACCAAAAATGGGAAACACAAATGAGTACAATTTTAGTTGTGTTCTTCTTAAAGTTAAATAAAACTAGCTTTTTAAAAAATTAAAAAAAATAAAGCTCTAAGTCTTACAGCCAACTTCTCTCAAAGTCCATTTAACCACCTTGTAAAGTATTTGTTAAAAACTTACAAAATAAATTGTATTTGCTCTGTACAAAGAAAAAAGTCAAACTTGACTAATTAAAAAAGGAGCCAAATACCTTAACAGATAACTCACCAAAGAAGACACATAGATGTCAAGTAAGCTTGTGAAAAAGGTGCTCCATGCCTCATGTCATCAGTAAAATGCAAATTAAAATGGGATATCACTACACACTCATTAAAATATGAAGCAGCGGGGACATCACATGCTGGCAAGAATGTGCAGCAGTAGTGATTCCCATCCATTGATGGTGGGAATGCAAAATGGTAACTCACTTTGGGAGACCTGTTGGTGGTTTCTTACAAACTAAACATACTATTGCTATAGGACCCAGCCATCCCCTCCATGTACTGAGACTAAGGAGGTGGCAAATCTATGCCCTTAAAGAAATACGTACCCAGATGTTTACAGCAGTCTTCTTCACAAGTGCCGAAACTTGGAAGCCATCAAGATGTCCATCAGTGGGTGAATGGCTAAAGTATGGTACATCCAGAAAATGAATATCATGCAGATATAAGAAGAAAGGCGCTAACAAGTCATGAAAAAAACGGAGGAATCTGAAATGCATATCACATAGGATAGCATAATATAGTATAAGAATATGGGAGGGTATAGATTACTAATTTTTACATTTTATAGAGCTGATGCATATTGGTAATATGTGATAAAATGCTATTCTACTATTAATCTTTATAATTAAATTAAAACATCTTATAAAATTCTAAGACTTTTTAAAATGAATACTTCCATGTTCCCCACCCTGAACCCCCCTCTCACCTCCCTCCCCATTAAAAAAACACCACAGTAAAAAAAATAATAATAATAAAATAAAATAAATACTTCTCAAATAACTACAAAAATAAATCAATAAAGCAAATGAATTCTGCGTTAAAATAAAATAAACCCATTGCAATGAAACAGAAATCATAAAATCAAACAAATATGAGCAACTATATCATCTTGTCTAGCATGGCCCAAGTGACTTGAAATTTCATAATATGTTCAGAGATTTCAAACTGAATATTAAAAAGGCATACATATATCGCTGTTATTCAGTCAGCCAGCTGTGGCCAACTCTTTGAAACAATGGGCTGCAGCACACCAGACTTCCCTGTCTCTCACCATCTCCTGGAGTTTGCCCAGGTTCATGTTCGTTGCATTGGTGATGCCATCCAACCATCTCATCCTCTGATGCCCCCCTCTCTTTCTGCCCTCAATCCTTCCCAGCATCAGGGACTTTTCAAATGAGTCATATGCATGCATCAGATGACCAAAATACTTGTCATATACATTCTACATATACAGATATAAAATAAAAATCCAATATTAAAAAGCTATATCCAGAAATTTCAAAAATAAACTAGATTTGGCAGTAACAGGAATGAACAGGCAGGGTTTTGCTGGGAAAGGTATCCATGAGTGATTAATGACAGTTATCTTAATTGAACATAAGACACATTGAAAAACATCACAAGTACAGTAAAAAAACAAAGTGTCAAAATATATAAATAAATAAATTGTTAAGAAATTGCATAAAACTGGAGAATTTTTCTATCACTTGTCAGAGAATAAATAAATAATTCCAAAGGATCTAATTAAGATAAATTATTTCAATAAACCCAGGTCAAAGACTCATCCTACAGTATGAGAAATTTTGTTTTCATTTGAATACCTTTGTGGCATTTGTACTATTATTAAAATTCAGATCACAGAAAATCTCAATAAAAAATGAAATTAGATGTTTAGGAAACATTCTCAGACCTCAATATGAAAATGATTCCACAATAAAACCACTAACTTTGAAATTAATTAGTAAATAAATTGCTTCTATTAATATAAATTTGCAAAAACACGTATGTTACTATGTAAGAGATCCTACCCAACATAATGAGAAAAATGAGAAATAAAAATTGTAAAAACCTAAACATAGTTCTAGTCCATGAATTTCTAATATGAACGACTGGTGAAACCAGAGCTGAATGAGAGCATTTTTGTATGAAGCCTTGTTTACTATTTTAACTTTACGACCTGGGCCATTTAGCCTACCTCTCTGAGCTCCAATTTCCTCTTCATTCATGCAAAGGCATTAGCAATATTTGCCTTCTAAGTTTATTTACTTTGTATTTATTTTAAATACAAAGTAAAATGTGTAAATTGCTTAGAATGTTTTTTTTTTTTTTGCCCATATAATTATTTTATTTGGTTAATTGCTGTCAAGTCAATTAACAGTCATTTTAGTATTATTATATGCTTGTTCTCAATCTGGGCAATTGAATCTTTGTTTATAAATAGAGTATCTCAATAATTTTTGACACTATGTTACTAAGATGATGATACATTAAGAACTGCCAGTAAGTCTCTATTGCTTAGATAGCCAGAAGTACTCTGGTTCATTTAATGTCTGAATCAGAATTTTATTTTCTTTTTCATAAATTCTGGCAGCTACCCAGGATACATCCCTAAGTGTAATTCTTTTTGAATTTTATAATTATTTGAATAAATCAAGTCATATTTTATTGATTGCTATCAAAGAATCCTCTTTTGATCAAAAGTCGTACCAGACTAGATCCAGGCAAGGCTGAAACACCACTTTGACTATTGAAAAATCATAAAAGACATGGAATAAGAAGCCTTCAGCCACTGACATGCTATGGTAAAATAATGTAAGCAGACTGAGAATGAAATTTACAAGGATTAGAAACTTTCTTCACCAGTTTAATACAAATGCTTTCAGTTAAGCTGACATTGATATTGTCCATTAGGCTGAATGATTTGCTGCACCAGAACACTGGATAACTTAATGTGATAAATTCAAATCCCCAGGTGGCAGAGTGGTCAAGAATCTGCCAACCAACACAGGAGATGCAAGAGACATGGGCTAGATCTCTGGATAGGGAAGATCCCCTGGAGTGGGAAATGGCGATCCACTCCCTTGTTCTTGCTTAGAAAATTCCATGGACTGAAGACTCTGGTGAGCGACAGTCCATGGGGTCTTTTGCAAAGAGTCGGATCTGACTGAGCACATAGGCAGATGTAATCTAGACCTTGTCTCAAGGAATAATCACTCTGAAAGAATCATTTAACTGCTTTGGTGATAGGCTCGAGAACACAAACATTCAGAACTAAATAAGTAAAGCTACTTGCCAAATAAGCCTACCTATTTAATTTACAATTTCATCCTGACTTAAGGAGAAAATTAGGGAAATCTAAATATCTGGTTCAATTCCCAAGTCAGGGAGATCCCCTGGAGGAGGAAATGGCAGCCCACTTCAGTATTCTTGTCTGGGAAATCCCATGGGCAGAGGAGCCTGGTGGGCTACAGTCCACGGGGTCACAGAGAATCAGACCCGACTGAGAGGCGAAGGTACAGCATGAGGTCCCCCCACAACACTGTCCTCTCTTTCTTCCCTTATGATCCACTATGGTGAGGAAGGTGGCAAAATTCAAATAAACAGATCAAACCAAATTTGCAGTTTTCTTTAGGCCTGGAAGGCTGGAGAGAAGGCAACAACTGAATGGGATTCCAAGGAGGAAAGAATGCCACTGCGCCTGACAAGAAAAGCGATCTTAATTGCACTGTCATCTCCAAATATTTGCAACCCTATCAACCATAGCCCACCAGGCTTCTCTGTTCCTGGGATTCTCCAGGGAGGAATGCTGGAGTGGGTAGTCATTCCCTTCTCTAGGGGATCTTCCCAACCCAGGGATCAAACCCGGGTCTCCTGCGTTACAGGTAGTTGCTTTACCAGGAGGGAAGCCCCAGAGGTAGTGGTTAATTACAAGACAAAATGCATAACAGGAGTTGGGGTGGGCAAGGATCTTTGGAAATAATCATATTAATTAATAAAGATCATAATAATTAATTATGGGATTCATAGTACTTAAATCTCTAGGAATATCACAGACATCTCAAATGATTTATATGCAAAAAAATGACAGAAAGGATAATAAAAATGTACCAGGTTCAAATATGAATAATCAGATGTCTAAATGACAGTACTAAGCCAGATGCAGTCTGCCCTATTCTTTACATGTGTTTAATTCAGAGTCACAGAGTACATAAATGGTTTTCTTGTTTTAAGGATGGAACTTATTAAAAACATTACAAGCATGTACCTACTGCAAGACTTTACCTTCATTCCATCAAGTTATGAATACATATAACCATTTACCTAAACAACCAGTGACTAAGGACTATGAATACCCCAAGCACTGATAGATTACTGCACATCACTTCTGAGCTAATTCATATGCCTGAGAACCTACAGAAGTTGTAATATTATTTTCCACAAAAGAAAGATGTTTAAACTAAGTTTGTACTTTGACAGCTCAGTTGCATTTTATCATTGTTGGTATGATCCTGAAATGTGTTTCAAAATAATATGAATCATGTTTATGCACAAGCTAACTTAAAACATATCTCAAGGTACAAGATTTTCACTTGAAAGTCATTTTATTTAAGTATTTATTTATTTAAATATTTAATAAGTATTTATTTATTTATGTCATTTAAGCTAGCAGCAGCATAGAAAATGTATAATGAGAATTTCAAATTGAACATTTCTATGTTCTAGGGGAAACTGGAAGTAATGTGAGGTTGAAGGCACAGGTATGACCGATAGCATCAAGAACCGCAACCTCGAGGGACTCAATAAGATATTGTTGGTAAATTTATTCAGTGTGTGTTTATTGAGATCCTACTAAGTGCTAAGTGTGTTCGAGGTGCTTATATATATCAGAGAACTTGACGAGAAACAATAAAGGCCTTGTCTCCAAAAAGAGAACTTTTTCAGTGCAGAGATATGAACAATAAGTTATATATTGTATTGCATTGGAAAGTAGTAAATGCTGTGGAGAAAAATTAATATAATTAATGGGGAAAACATGTACAAATGATGGAAAATTTACAGTATCAAATAGGGGATGACTGAGGATGTGTCATCTGAGCAAAGATTGGAAGAATTCAAAAGATGAAACTTTGCAAATATTTAGGGAAAAAACATTCCAGGTAGAGGGAATGTCATTGATTGTAAAACAACATTTATACAAGTCTTTTCTTAATTAACCTAAGATGAATATTTAATTGTATTTTACCAAAAACTGGGGCTATAGAAACCATAGCTAAATAAAACTATATACCAATGTATATATGCTTCTAACATCCTATTATTATTCTATGTCAGAAAAAAGATACATTTTTACTGTTTGTTTATTGAAAAATAGTCTGCAGATATTTATCATTTCTTGATGCTTTTGAACTGTGGTATTGGAGAAGACTCTTGAGAGTCCCTTGGACTTCAAGGAAATCCAACCAGTCCATCCTAAAGGAGATCAGTCCTGGATGTTCATTGGAAGAACTGATGCTGAAGCTGAAACTCCAATACTTTGGCCACCTGATGCAAAGAGTTGACTCATTTGAAAAGACCCTGATTCTGGGAGGGATTGGGGGCAGGAGGAGAAGAGGACGACAGAGGATGAGATGGCTGGATGGCAACACCGACTCAAAGGACATGGGTTTGAGTGAACTCCGGGAGTTGGTGATGGACAGGGAGGCCTGGTGTGCTGCAGTTCATGGTGTCCCAAACAGTTGGACATGACTAAGTGACTGACTGAACTGAACAGAATCAGCATGTTGAATAGGAGAGATTAATGTATTTACAGAAATATCACACTCAAGCCCTCGTCACTTCTCTGTCATAAGCTTATTAACAATTTGGTGTGAATGTCATTTTGTAAAAATTAAGGTGTTTCAAAGGAAGGCAGTACAAGTAACATCTCTAGGTGTTAGCTTGTTACTTGTGGTACGGTGACATTGACCATTAAGCAATTTTTAACACTGGTAAAAAATTCTTAAACACAATAGGCTTAAATAAATGGGTATAAATCTCTTAAATGGTTATAAGTCTCCTACGTAAAACATGGTAAGCGTGGTCGGAGGAGAGCTGTGTTTCCTCTGCCCATCCATTTTGGGTATGTTAGAGACGCAATAAAGATTTATCCTCACAGAGTCAAATCTTGAGTAAAGATTCCTGTTCCTCTTACTTTGCATCCATGTTAGGCATCCCATCACGTCCTACTTAGAAACTATGTCAAGATAACAAGCAATTCTTATATCCAAGGTAAGTTTCAGAGGCTGAGGGCCCATTAAGTTGTGGTAGTTCAGCAAATTCCTCTCATGAGCCTAAAGCTATCCAGGGCAAATCCTTGGAACCTATGAATGTCTTAGTAATTAAGAAAAAAAAATCTTTTACAGATGTGGTTTATCTGAGGATTCTGAAATGTGTTAATTTTGCATTATGCAGGGGAACCCTAAATCCAATGACAAGTGTCCTTACTGCAGACAGATAGAAGGAAGATGGAGACAGAAAGAGAATACACACAGGAGGTAGGGGCAGTTTGACCGTGGAGGCGTGTAGGGGAGATTCAGGCATGGGCCAAGGGTATCTGGCACCACCAGAAGCTTGAAAGGCCAAAGAATGGAAAGCACCCTGTTGTTGCCAGAGAAGGGGCTGCCCTAGACACCCTAACGTCCAACTCCTGACCATCCCCAAGGAAAAGAGTTGCAAAAAAGGAACACGGCCATCTGAGGAGTCCTTACAAATAGCTGTGAAAAGAAGACAAGCCAAAAGCAAGGAGAAAAGGAAAGATAGACCCATTTGAATGCAGAGTTCCAGTGATTAGCAAGCAGAGATAAGAAAGCCTTCCTCAGTGATCAGTGCAAAGAAATAGAGGAAAACAATAGAATGGGGAAGACTAGAGATCTCTTCAAGAAAATTAGAGATACCAAGGGAACATTTCATGCAAAGATGGGCTTAATAAAGGACAGAAATGGTATGGACCCAACAGAAGCAGAAGATATTAAGAAGAAATGGCAAGAATAGAAAGAAAAGCTATACAAAAAAGATCTTCTGACCAAGAT
The DNA here is from genome assembly GCA_006408695.1 of Aepyceros melampus. Taxonomy (NCBI): domain Eukaryota; kingdom Metazoa; phylum Chordata; class Mammalia; order Artiodactyla; family Bovidae; genus Aepyceros; species Aepyceros melampus. The sequence goes on along the minus strand of SJXQ01006966.1, from coordinate 273,423 downwards.
AATCATGATGGTGTGATCACTCACCTAGTCAAGTGGGCATTACTAAGTATCACTACGAACAAAGCTAGTGGAAGTGATGGAATTCCAGCTGAGCTATTTCAGATCCTAAAAGATGATGCTGTCATGTATGGCAAAACCAATACAATATTGTAAAGTAATTTGCCTCCAATTAAAATAAATAAATTTATATTAAAAATAAAAAAATTAAAAGTTAAAAATATAAGTGCTGCACTCAATATGCCAGCACATTTAGAAAACTCAGCAATGGTCACAGGACTGGAAAAGGTCAGTTTTCATTCCAATCCCAAAGAAAGGCAATGCCAAAGAATGCTCAATCTACCATACAGTTGAATTGATCTCACATGCAAGTAAAGTAATGCTCAAATTCTCTAAGCCATGCTTCAATAGTACATTAACTGTGAACTTCCAGATGATCAAGCTGGTTTTAGAAAAGGCAGAGGAACCAGAAATCAAATTGCCAGCATCCACTGGATCTTTGCAAAAGCAAGAGAGTTCCAGAAAAACATCTATTTCTGCTTTATCAGCTATGCCAAAGCCTTTGACTGTGTCAATCACCAAAACTGTGGAAAATTCTTAAGAGATGGGACTACCAGACCACCTGATCTTCATCTTGAGAAACCTATATGCAGATCAGGAAACAACAGTTAGAACTGGTCATGGAACAACAGACTGGTTCCAAATAGGAAAAGGAGTCCGTCAAGGCTGTATATTGTACCCTGCTTATTTAACTTATATGCAGAGTAGATCATGAGAACGCTGGGCTGGATGAAGCACAAGCTGGAATCAAGATTGCCGGGAGAAATATCAGTCACCTCAGATATGCAGATGACACCATCTTTATGGCAGAAAGTGAAGAAGAGCTAAAGTGCCTCTTGATTAAAATGAAAGAGGAGAGTTGAAACCATTGGCTTAAAGCTCAACATTCAGAAAACTAAGATCATGGCATCGGGTCCCATCACTTCATGGCAAATAGATGGGGAAACAGTGGAACCAGTGACAGATTTTATTTTGGGAGGTGGGGGCTCCAACATCGCTGCAGATGGTGACTGCAGCCATGAAATTAAAAGACACTTACTCCTTGGAAGACGAGTCATGACCAAACTAGACAGCATATTCAAAAGCAGACATTACTTTGCCAACAAAGGACCATCTAGTCAAGACTGTGATTTTTCCAATAGTCACATATGGATGTGGGAGTTGGACTATAAAGAAAGCTGAGTGCCAAAGAATTGATGCTTTTGAACTATGGTGTTGGAGAAGACTTTTGGGAGGCCCTCAGAGCGCAAGGAGATCCAACCAGTCCATTCTAAATAAAATCCATCCTGAAGATTCATTGGAAGAACTGATGCTGAAGCTGAAACTCCAATACTTTGGCCACCTGATGAGAAGAGCTGACTCATTTGAAAAGACCCTGATGTTGGGAGTGATTGAAGGCAGGGGGAGAAGGGGAAAACAGAGGATGAGATGGTTGGATGGCACCACCAACTCAATGGACTTGAGTATAAGTAACTCTCCGAGCTGGTGATGGACAGGGAGGCTTGGCATGCTGAGGTTCATGGGGTCACAAATATTCGGACATGACTGAGTGACTGTACTGACTAACTGACTGAATGACCTTCATAACTGTGAGCCAATATACTTACGTTCTTTAATTCACCAAATCTGTGGTATTTTGTTATAGCATTCCAAGGAAACTATTATGGGAATAATAGTATAAATATTGTTCAGATTTTTTTTAATTTTCATGTTTACCTGAAATTTTGAAGAAAATATAATTAATGTGGGAATTTAGGAATCAATTTTTTTCATAATTTTAGAATTACTGAAGACAGTTCAGAAAATGTTTATAACTGTAGCAAGTACCCATATATCTGTGTGGGTACAGTTTTCCATTTTTCACATTAAAGATGTTTTGGCAGAAACATTTCAAAAGTGGGATACTGAAGTATTAAAATCCCATAATTTAAATCATGAAGGGAAATATTTTACCTTGTTGCATATCTTTAACCGATTTTTGTAAGTTTAAGTTAATGAAGGAGCATAAAGAATACTCTTCAGAATACAAAGAAAATTGGGGTGAAATAGAATCAGTTCAGTTCAGTTCAGTTCAGTCGCTCAGTTGTGTCCGACTCTGCGACCCCATGAATCGCAGCACGCCAGGCCTCCCTGTCCATCACCAACTCCCAGAGTTCACTCAGACTTGCGTCCATGGAGTCCGTGATGCCATCCAGCCATCTCATCCTCTGTTGTCCCCTTCTCCTCCTGCCCCCAATCCCTCCCAGCATCAGAGTCTTTTCCAATGAGTCAACTCTTTGCATGAGGTGGCCAAAGTACTGGAGCTTCAGCTTCAGCATCATTCCTTCCAAAGAAATCCCAGGGTTGATCTCCTTCAGAAAGGACTGGTTGGATCTCCTTGCAGTCCAAGGGACTCTCAATAAGGTTTGATAAATAACCCCTAAATCATAGGAACTTTGCTAAACTCCTTCACATACTACATGTTTTCATCTCATTTAACTATTATCATAATCCTAAATGTAAGCAAGTGTTGGTATAAGACTAAAAATAATTATTTATTTTATCTGGGTTGGTAATTTTTGATTCAGCATTAACAATTGAAAAAAACTCACTATTACTAAAGTTCTGTTCAAAATCATGATATCAGACAGAAACATTTTAATCAAGTTTAGTGAGTCAAAAGATATCTAAAACATAGGATCCATCTAGACGGATTCAGTAAGCTGAGAATACATAAGTGGAAAAAGCTGAGAAGTATGATAAAGAGTAAATTTTCCCATATTCAAGCTTCTGCACTCATCATACTTGATACCATTGGGATAAACAGCCTTTGACAGCAGAATAGAAAAAAAATCCTTCTTCTTTAGCCTGACTTCCTCCAGAGAAAGTCATAAGTATGTATTTCTAATACATAGTCTGAGATACACAAATCATGGAAACTGTGATTATAGGATCAAAAAATGTTTGAAAATCAATGATTGATCTATGACTGTTCTCCTTTCCTTCTGGAGAGTCACAGTGAATATCACCAATTTATAAGCCCTGAAAATCTGTTAGGTTAAAAAAAAATCTTGTTTATTGTTATCAACTTATCCTAAATGTATTTGGCCATGTATTCTTTTTTTCATCTAACATTTGTTTTCCAGAGGAACTCACATTGTATGTAATTGGCAGCTCAGTCATTTCTGACAACATGCAGTAAGAATGATTCAGAGGACAGTACTGACCAGAAGTGGTAAAAAGCCAAAAGTAAGCATGATACTCTAGGTTTCTGCTATTCAGGATATATCTTAATAAACAAAGCCATGGCAAATTTATAGTACAATGATTTTTAAGGCTTTCAGGCCTATAACAAGCCTAAGGTACAAAAATCAAGAAGGGCAACACAGTTAATTATTTTATAAGAGATTAAAAGAAACTGATATAAAACAAAAATACCCAAGACACTCCTGTATTCTGTCCTCTGGAAACAGCATGAAAGCTGCTGCATAAATTTATAAAACAAAGACATCCAACCACCCAAATATAATTATAAGGTTTAACTTCTCTTTCTCCTTCCTTCCCTTCTTCTTAAAAAGGAAAGATGAATTCAATTAGCACTCTATAGGCTTAAAATCTGGCAAAACTATATAGTGACTTTTTTATTTTTCTAACATAAGAAAAAAAATGATCAAAGTACAGTTTCTCAAATTAGATGCATTTACCAAAAGTAAGATGTTATTTTTCCCCTGTAGTTTAATCTGGCACATCAGTAACAAATTTTTTTATTAAAACTGAACTTCACAGGGAACAGACTAATTAAAAACCCTTTGTCCCTTTCTGCCCCAAAGAGGCATTACTATCTAAATTTTTTCCAAGCTTGATAGTATACTCAAAACAGTATATTGAGTAGGAAAACAAAACAGAATCTAAAATAGAACCTAAGATACAATTTCGCACATCTGTTCCTGTGGGTGTTCTTTCATTCTTTCTCATTTATAATTAATGAAAAATAATGGTGCTGACACAAGTTAATTACTATGAAAAATTACAGTTTATGCTATTCATTATAATAATGGCAAATTACTTGAGATTTTCAAACACTGTTCCTAAGCAATTAGAAGTGTTCATAAGGAGTTCACCTGTGAAATTTTTTCATCTGCGTTTGCATTCTGTGAAGTGAAAGAACACCCAATGTTTTTCATTAGCAGCAGAGATAACACAGCAAGAGATATTAATCATAGAGCTCTGTACCTGGGAAAACATTTAAAACAAATTGGGATTGTGTAGCTGAAGCAGAGGTCAAAACAATACACAGAGATATTTATTATAACCGAATTTTCTTAACAGGTTCAAAGGGACTATTAAATCTGTTTCATTTAGTAACAATTTGGTATAGCTAATTAGAATTACTATCTTGTCCTAGTTTACCAAAATATTACATTACTGATTTAAAAATTAGAATTAATATATTTCTAATTAGCACATGCAAATTAGGGGATTGTCCCTTCTCAAACTTGCTTCTCTTATAAATCCATATATTGTAACACTAATGCAATAGTCCTCAGGTTATTAAGAATAACTTATGACTAAAAAACACTAATTAGGCTTAATATGCCTGTGTAAATGAGCTAAGTGAAAAACATCCCTGTGAAATATTTGCTTTGCTGTAGTTTCAATAATAACATAAACAGAGCGGAGTTCATTTTGTCTTGCTTAGCTCAGTGACAATGCTGCTGTATATATACACCTATTTTGTTTTGCTTTTTTTGTTTAATTTTTCATCCAACATAATAGAGAAAAAAAGAAAATATTTCAAAACAGTGGGAAATGACCTAAATAATTTTAATATTATGAACTCTATATATTAATATTATAAACTAGTTTCTATATAATAGGTCTTTCTCCATGAAACGGCTTTCTCTTTTATGATTACAAGCTCATCAGTCCAACAATATGAAAAATAATCATTTAATATATATTTTCTCTAATGGCACTAGGGTAAAGCATCTTTATTTGCATATAAATAAGTTTATAATGTCTTTCCTAAAAGTTTTGAATTGTGCAGTATCTCCTGGATAAGACTCCCTGTGTTTCAAAACTCCAATCCTTGAAGTTCAAAATTGAATAATGTATACAATGCTACCTGTTATTACTTCAAAAATAATATATATTTCATTTATACTTCTAAACTCTTTCCAAAATACAAGATGCAATTTAATCATCAAAAACAGTTTAGACTCATCTACCAGCTTTATAAAGCAAATCCTAGAAACTCAGACAGGCAAGAAATTTTGCAATATAGTATTTACTTTAAATGAAACTAAATCTGAACCCCAGCTGATCAATCCACCATGCTGAGAGCACTTGGTTTAAGACGTTTGGAAAGTTGTTCAAGGATCTGGGGTGGTGGAGTAGCCTTATGATCGTCAAAAATCAGAAAAGAGCTGCAAGTCTCCAATCCATAATAGTCAGACTGCCATGGTCATTGTGGAAGTCTCTGTGACCTCAGGAAGTGGCGACAGTCATTCCCTGAAAGATGGGGGCCTGGGAGTTTTGAAGAAATCCTCCCATGTAGCTTTACGTTTGTGAGAGGCTTGGGCTCTGGAGGAGCGGAGGCTTCCACTCACCAGGACACTAGCCCTTGTACTTGACTGCATCCTAAAGAAAAAGATGCCTTTTTAATACGAGTGAAGTTACCCCAGGTGTGGGCAACGGTTGTGGCAAAGCTCCCTGAGCATGCCACACAAAAGCTTCCCTTAAAGTCCTGCCTCTGTCCAAGTTGCCCCTGCAGAACAGGATACAGGGCTCCGCTTTTGGGAGCGCCTGACATGCTTGCTTCCCTCCCAGACTTGAGAGCCATCCGCTTGCTTTCCTCCAGAAGCATCCATAATGCCCTTCCCGCACAATGCATTAGGATTTGTTTACACATGCACACACACACACACACACAAAGGTCTGGCTTTCAGCTTTTCCACATAAACCTCACCAGAGACCATTTAAATACTCAATAAATTTTTCTTTCACTAAGTAAGCAAATGCTTTCCTCATGAAAGCTACATACTGCACACATATATTAAAGGAGTTTAATAAGGGAGGAGGAGGACTGGAGAGAGGGGAGCTCACAGGTATAGAATGCTATGTTTCGGGTGCCTGATATTACTTACCTCTTCTAACATCCTCACTCTGCTTTCAGTGTCATAATTCTTTTTCTTTTTTTTTTTTTAAGACAAGGAAACTAAAATTCAGTAAAATGAATGAATGAATTAACCAAATCAATTTATGCCTTGTTGCTAGGAACACAACTTCCACCTAAACTGTTTTTTCTCACTCAAACTCCACAACATTTTCCCTTTACCAATGTTCCCAAAATTTGATTATTTGTTATATACAAAACTCAACAATTTCACCATGACACTGGACCACCGGAATATCTCATACGTTTCCCAATTGCTAAGTGGAGAGTCAAAGTACCCTCTCCGGAATGTACTCTCATCCCCATGGACAGATGACTTATCCATAAGTCAGAACCAACCAGTTGCATAGAAAAGACCCCCATCTGACTCTGTTGCTCCAGAACCCCTCTGCAGTCTATGGAATGTAAACACCCCAGAAAGAGATCATAATTGCAAAGAAAAGAAAGAAAAAGTCAAGCCCTCCATTTTCCAGATCCTCTGAATTTCCTCTGTTTTTTTTTTTTTTTTTTTTTTTTTGAGAGATACACCTTATACCACATTAGAGTTGAAAAGCTGTATCATAGTTTTTGAGATTAGGAGTCCAGGTAGTAAGATTTGGAAAACTGAGAAACAAATTCCTCAACCATTTCATAAACAAAGAAGAAGGAGAATCTAAAAGAAGTGGAAAACAATACAATGAGGAACTTACAATATCGGATTAAAACAGCAGACTCACTGGATGGGCACATGCTTTTATAGCTGGCGTTAGGAAGGCTGGCACTAGGAAACAGGAGCCAGAGTACGGGAAATTCAGGGCTAGCAGAGAGGGCTAGATGCCTGGCGAGAGGTCGGTGTGGGGTGTTTTAATGGAATAACCTGCTGAAAGCAGAGGAAGTTCTGACAAAGATAAGAATTTGAGCAGAGAGGCACACTGCATCCAAGGTGAAGGACCAGGAATGGGAGGCTTGAAAAATTCTTTAAAGAGCTGAGGAATGGGAAGCAAACCTAAAAATTTAAAGACAGGAATGCCGAGAGAAGAGTCGCTGAGAACTGTGAAGCTGTATGGGAATCCCCGACGGCTCAGCAGGAAAAGAATCCACCTGCAATGCGGGAGACGCAGGAGGAACAGGGTTGACCCCTGGGTCGGGAAGATCCCTGGAGGAGGAAATGACAACCCACTGCAGCGTTCTTGCTTGGGAAATCTCATGGACAGAGGAGCCTGGTGGCCTAGAGCCCATGCAGTCACCAAGAGTGGAAAAGGACTGAGCAACTAAGTGTGCCGACATGAAGCTGTTATGCTGGGCTCTCAAGTCAGTGAGCAAGATGACCACTACTTCCAGAAAAATGCTGGGACCCGTTAGGTCAGGCATGAGCAACGATGGGCAGCCTAGGTGATCTCTAAACCCCACCCCAGACGGGCCCCAAGACAGCCTGGGAGAGCTCACAGATATGCTGCAAAAGAACCACAGAGATTTTTCCAATGATGCACACAACCTAGGCACATAGTGGGTAAAACTAACCACAGGGGCTTCTCCAACTCTGGCACACACACCCCTGATGCACAGCTGGGTCCTCAAGTGATTTTAGGCAGCTAGGAGCCTATTAAGGGTTCCCAAATATTCTATGCATTCATATATATATATATATGATTTTAACAGAGTGAATTATGTTAGTCGCAACTGTCAGTTCATGCCTGCTCGATGAATATGCACAAACCCTGTCTTGAAAATTTCTGTAACTCATCATTCTGGTTCCAGTGCTTCTCTTGGCTTGGCCCGCCTCTCACTTGAGGTGTTCTTCCTGTTCTTTCTTCAGTGTACTTGCTTTTGCAATGATTAAGAAATGCCTGACATATTTGATTGTAACTTTTCATGATCTAATTAAATATGAGACTATTATTTAAATGTAAAAATTAAACATGGAAGAAATGAAGGAAGGCAGGAAATGAAGGAGTGTGGAACAAACAGGAAAAGGGAGGAAGGAGGGAAAGAAAAGGGCGGGAGGAAGAGATAGGAAAAGCAGCAAGTTTACCTACAGAATGTAAATAACAGGAGATACGGCTTTAATTATTTGTAAGGAAAAAACTAAACTCCTAATTACCTTTCCATTTTAGGCTAAATATTCAATTTTAAAAGATTAGCAAGTAACCTGTTTCACTTTGTTGGCACCAGTTGCATGGAAGAAAATAAAATGTATTGAACTCAATAATATATTACTGCTGAATATACTATTCATTTTGGTTTTCAAAGAAAAGAATGCTCAGGCAAACACAGCAGGTTGTAACAGAGGGCTGCGATCAGTTCTGTGTAAAGCTGCCTTGAGTGAAACAGTTGAGCTCATGAGTGGTCTCTAACACACCTTCATGACACTAGTGCTTTTATTCCATTTTCCAAGGTTTTGCTAAGATAGTGACTACTGAACTTTTGCTCTAACCAAACAAACTCTATTTGGGATAATTCAGTTCAGTTCAGTTCAGTGGCTCAGTCGTGTCCAACTGTTTGCCACCCCATGGACTGCAGCACACAAAGCCTCCCTGTCCATCACCAACTCCCAAGTTTACCCAAACTCATGTCTGTTCAGTTGGTGATGCCATCCAGCCATCTCACCCTCTATCATCCTCTTCTTCCCCTGCCTTCAATATTTCCCAGGATCAGGATCTTTTCAAATGACTCAGCTCTTTGCATCAGGTGGCCAAAGTATTGGAGCTTCAGCTTCAACATAGTCCTTCCAATGAACATTCAGGACTGATTTCTTTTAGGATGGACTGGCTGGATCACCCTGCAGTCCAAGGGACTCTCAAGAGTCTCCTCCAACACCACAGTTCAAAAGCATCAGTTCTTCAGCGCTCAGCTTTCTTTATACTCCAACTCTTACATCCATGCATGACCACAGGAAAAACCACAGCCTTGACTAGATGGATCTTGTTGGCAAAGTAATATCTCTGCTTTTTAATATGCGATCTAGGTTGGTCATAACTTTTCTTCCAAGGAGCAAGTGTCTTTTCATTTCATGGCTGCAGTCACCATCTCAAGTGACTTTCAGTTAAGTTCAGTTCAGTCAGTTCAGTTGCTCAGCCATGTGTGACTCTTTGCAACCCCATGAATCACAGCACACAAGGCTTCCCTGTCCATCACCAACTCCCGGAGTTCACTCAGACTCACGTCCATCCAGTCCGTGATGCCATCCAGCCATCTCATCCTCGATCGTCCCCTTCTCCTCCTGCCCCCAATCCCTCCCAGCATCAGGATCTTTTCTAGGTCCTATTCTATTGTTTTCCTCTATTTCTTTGCATTGATCACTGAGGAAGGCTTTCTTATCTCTCCTTGCTATTCTTTGGAACTCTGCACTCAGATGCTTATATCTTTCCTTTTCTCCTTTGCTTTTCATATCTCTTCTTTTCACAGCTATTTGTAAGGCCTCCTCAGACAGCCGTTTTGCTTTTTTGCAGTTCCTTTTTTTGTGGCTCAGATCATGAACTTCTTATTGCCTCAACTATTCAGTTCAGTTCAGTCACTCAGTCGTGTCCGACTCTTTGCGACCCCATGAATCGCAGCACGCCAGGCCTCCCTGTCTATCACCAACTCCCGGAGTTCACTCAGACTCACGTCGATTGAGTCTGTGATGCCATCCAGCCATCTCATCCTCGGTCATACCCTTCTCCTCCTGCCCCCAATCCCTCCCAGCATCAGGATCTTTTCCAATGAGTCAGCTCTTCGCATGAGGTGGCCAAAGTACTGGAGTTCAGCTTTAGCATCATTCCTTCCAAAGAAATCCCAGGGCTGATCTCCTTCAGAATGGACTAGTTGGACCTCTTTGCACTCCAAGGGACTCTCAAGAGACTTCTCCAACACCACAGTTCAAAAGCATCAATTCTTCGGTGCTCAGCCTTCTTCACAGTCCAACTCTCACATCCATACATCACCACAGGAAAAACCATAGCCTTGACTAGACAGACCTTAGTCAGCAAAGTAATGTCTCTGCTTTTTAATATGCTTTCTAGGTTGGTCATAGCTTTTTTTCCAAAGAGCAAGCGTCTTTTAATTTCATGGCTGCACACACCATCTGCAGTGATTTTGGAAACCAAAACTTAAAAGTCTGACACTGTTTCTACTGTTTCCCCATCTATTTCCCATGAAGTGATGGGGCCAGATGCCATGATCTTCATTTTCTGAATGTTGAGCCTTAAGCTAACTTTTTCACTCTCCACTTTTACTTTCATCAAGAGGCTTTTTAGTTTTTCTTCACTTTCTGCCATAAGGGTGGTGTTATCTGCATATCTGAGGTTATTGATATTTCTCCCGGCAATCTGGATTCCAGCTTGTGCTTCTTCCAGTCCAGTGCTTCTCATGATGTACTCTGCATATAAGTTAAATAAGCAGGGTGACAATATACACCCTTGACATACTCCTTTCCCTATTTGGAACCAGTCTGTTGTTCCATGTCCAGTTCTAACTGTTGCTTCCCGACCTGCATACTGATTTCTCAAGAGGCAGGTCTGGTGATCTGGTGGTATTCCCATCTCTTTCAGAATTGTCCACAGTTTATTGTGATCCACACAATCAAAGGCTTTGACAGAGTCAATAAAGCAGATGTTTTTCTGGAACTCTTGCTCTTTTGATGATCCAGCGGATGTTGGCAATTTGATCTTTGGTTCCTCTACCTTTTGTAAAACCAGCTTGAATATCTGGAAGTTCACAGTTCATGTATTGCTGAAGCCTGGCTTGGAGAATTTTGAGCAGTACTTTTCTAGCATGTGGGATGAGGCAATTTATAGGCTTAATCACTAAAGAATACTTCTTACTATCTATTCTAAAATCTTACTGTAATCAGAGCACATGTATTACCCATTATTTTTTTTTTAATCTACTGCTTAAGAAAGTGTATGAACACTGAAAAACTGATCCTACAATGATTTTTGTAAACTAAAAAATGGGGATTTAAAGAGTTTATACATGGTTGTATTTACCTAAATCTCCCCTCTAGGAATATCTGATAAGGGCTATTAGACAATGCAACAACCATCTTGGAAATTGCTCCAAAATGAATATTTTAAAACATGACAATGAATGTATACTTTAAGTCAGACAAAAGAAGATACCCAGGAGTTCATTATTATATTTAAAATTTTAAAAATCAGTCATGATTTAACTCTAAAAACTTCCTACTTGGCTGCTCTATCATAATGTTTCTATCTGTCTTGAGAGCCTCAAATACATCAGCTTAATTTTCTGGAGTTCATAATCAGCTGTCGCTACAAAACACATGACTTAATTTTCCACTGAAGTTTAATATTTTCCTTGGGCCTCTCTCACCTCATGCCCTCTTAAAAGGCATTTAAATTATAAAGGAAGAAGTAAAATTATCTGTTTTCATGGGACACGATCATATACATAGAAAAGCCTAGAGATTTCACTTTAAAATGAAACAAAAGTTCTTAGAACTAATAAGGTCACAAAGTTGTAGAATATAAAATTAACAGAAAAATCAACTATTTTTATACATTAATTTTGAAACTATTCACAAAGATATCAGGAGAGGAATTCTGTTTACAATAGCATCAAAAAATGTTCACTTTGAAAAATAAATGTAATAAAGTGTATATATATATATAAACAACTAAAACTACAAAATGTTGAAAAAACATTAAAGAGACTTCAAGAAATGGAAAGACATTCTGTGTTCAGGGATTGAAAAATATAATACTTTAGAATGTGATATACTCCAAATCAATTTACAAATTCAATTCAATACCTATCAGACGCCCAGTAGTGTTTTTTGCAGAAGTGAAAAATTCATTCTGAATTTCAAATGGAATTTCATTGGACCAGATAGCTAAAACAATCTTGGAAAATAGCAAATTTGAATTTCTCATACATCCTGATTTTAAAATTAAAATCCCATGGACGGAGGAGCCTGGTAGGCTACAGTCCATGGGGTCGCAAAGAGCTGGATGCAACTGAGTGACTTCACTTTCACTTTTCACTTTCATGCATTGGAGCAGGAAATGGCAACCCACTCCAGTGATCTTGCCAGGAGATTCCCAGGGACGGGGGAGCCTGGTGGGCTGCCGTCTATGGGGTCGCACAGAGTCGGACAGTACTGAAGCTACATAGCAGCAGAAGCAGCATACAGTTAAAGTATTTAAAACAGTATAGTAATGGCATAAAGGCAAACATTTAGATTAACAGATTAAAATAAATGCTCAGTAATAAACCCTTATACATTCAAATGTTTCAACAAGGTGGGCAAGATCATTAAATGTAAAAATGACAGTGTTTTCAAACAACAGTATCAGGAAAACAATATGCGCAGGCAAAAGAATGAGGTGGTCCTTCCTTCGTGAGTGAGCGAAAGCCATGCAGTCATGTCTGGCTCTTTGTGATCCCATGGATATACAGCCCATGGCATTCTCCAGGCCAGACTACCGGAGTTAGTAGCTATTCCCAAAGTGAATTATTTACATTGGCATATATATGATCAACTAGTTTTGAAAAAATGCCAATGTAAATAATTCACTTTGGGAAAGAGTTTTTTCAACAAATTACAGTGGAACAAATAAATATCTAAACACAAATATACTTATAAATACATTTACATACACATTTGACATATTGACAAAAACTTGATTTTACCACACATCGTGTACAAAGACTAATTCAGAATATGAGACCTTAAGCCTAAGTATTAAAGATAAAACTTTAAAACTTCTAGAAGAAAACAAAAGAGAAAATATTATATATATCTTGGTTTAGCAATAGATGAGAAATCTTAGAGGAGAAAAAGAAACATGAACTATAGAAAAAATTTGATGACAAATTGGATTTTTCAACTTGAAAACAATTTTACACTTTATAGCAAATTTAAGAAATTAAATATTCAAGCAACTTATTGGTAGAAAGAATTTGTAGACATAAATTTAAGAAAAGACATGGGTCCAGGATACAAAGAGCAGTAAAAATTTTAGTATGATAATGCAGTGACAATCACTCTAATTAAAAAAAAAATATATATATATATATATATATATATGGACAAAGGACTTGCATAGACTTGAAAGAGGATTTATAAATGGAAAATAAGCAGAAATACAGATACTCAATTAGTACACACAACAGTGGTAAAATGTCTGACAATACTAAATGCCTCATTAGTTGATAGAGGGAATGAAAAAATAGTACATTTGAAAAATACTTTGGGATACTCTTTAAACATATACTCCCCTAAACTCAGCAAACTCACTCTTTCTGATCTATTCAGAGTCAATGAAAATATTTGTCCACAAAAAGATTAGTATGCAGTCATAGCAGCTTTACTCATAAAACCTCCAAACAGAAGCAATCCAAATGTTCATCCGAAAATGAGAAACACAAGCCTGGTGTGTCCACGATACAGAATGCTTCTTGGCAACAAAAAAGACCAAACTGCAGATACACACAACTTGAATGAATCTCAGAATCATTAAGCTAAGTGAAAGAAACTAGATACAGTACTATATGTTTTAAACTACAATTTATATGAAATTAATGATAAGGCAAAATTATAGAGCATAACAGTGTTTTAGAGAGGCTAATAGTTGAGGCTTCCTGACATGCATACAGATTTCTCAAGAGGCAGGTTAGGTGGTCTGGTATTCCCATCTCTTTCAGAATTTTCCACAGTTTATTGTGATCCACACAGTCAAAGGCTTTGGCATAGTCAATAAAGCAGAAATAGATGTTTTTCTGGGAACTCTCTTGCTTTTTCCATGATCCAGCAGATAGAACTGGACATGGAACAGACTGGTTCCAAATAGGAAAAGGAGTACGTCAAGGCTGTATATTGTCACCCTGTTATTTAACTTATATGCAGAGTTCATCATGAGAAACGCTGGACTGGAAGAAACACAAGCTGGAATCAAGATTGCTGGGAGAAATATCAATAACCTCAGATATGCAGATGACATCACCCTTATGGCAGAAAGTGAAGAGGAGCTAAAAAGCCTCTTGATGAAAGTGAAAGAGGAGAGTTAAAAAGTTGGCTTAAAGCTCAACATTCAGAAAACGAAGATCATGGCATCTGGTCCCATCACTTCATGGGAAATAGATGGGGAAATAGTAGAAACAGTGTCAGACTTTATTTTTCTGGGGTCCAAAATCACTGCAGATGGTGACTGCAGCCATGAAATTAAAAGACGCTTACTCCTTGGAAGAAAAGTAACCAACCTAGATAGTATCTTCAAAAGCAGAGACATTACTTTGCCGACTAAGGTCTGTCTAGTCAAGGCTATGGTTTTTCCTGTGGTCATGTATGGATGTGAGAGTTGGACTGTGAAGAAGACTGAGCACCGAAGAATTGATGCTTTTGAACTGTGGTGTTGGAGAAGACTCTTGAGAGTCCTTTGAACTGCAAGGAGATCCAACCAGTCCATTCTGAAGGAGATCAACCCTGGGATTTCTTTGGAAGGAATGATGCAAAAGCTGAAACTCCAGTACTTTGGNTTTTCCTGTGGTGATGTATGGATGTGAGAGTTGGACTGTGAAGAAGGCTGAGCACCGAAGAATTGATGCTTTTGAACTGTGGTGTTGGAGAAGTCTCTTGAGAGTCCCTTGGAGTGCAAAGAGGTCCAACTAGTCCATTCTGAAGGAGATCAGCCCTGGGATTTCTTTGGAAGGAATGATGCTAAAGCTGAAACTCCAGTACTTTGGCCACCTCATGCGAAGAGCTGACTCATTGGAAAAGATCCTGATGCTGGGAGGGATTGGGGGCAGGAGGAGAAGGGTATGACCGAGGATGAGATGGCTGGATGGCATCACAGACTCAATCGACGTGAGTCTGAGTGAACTCCGGGAGTTGGTGATAGACAGGGAGGCCTGGCGTGCTGCGATTCATGGGGTCGCAAAGAGTCGGACACGACTGAGTGACTGAACTGAACTGAATAGTTGAGGCAATAAGAAGTTCATGATCTGAGCCACAAAAAAAGGAACTGCAAAAAAGCAAAACGGCTGTCTGAGGAGGCCTTACAAATAGCTGTGAAAAGAAGAGATATGAAAAGCAAAGGAGAAAAGGAAAGATATAAGCATCTGAGTGCAGAGTTCCAAAGAATAGCAAGGAGAGATAAGAAAGCCTTCCTCAGTGATCAATGCAAAGAAATAGAGGAAAACAATAGAATAGGAAAGACCAGAGATCTTTTCAAGAAAATTAGAGATACCAAGGGAACATTTCATGCAAAGATGGGCTCAATAAAGGACAGAAATGGTATGGACCTAACAGAATCAGAAGATATTAAGAGGAGGTAACAAGAATACACAGAAGAACTGTACAAAGAAGATATTCACAACCCAGATGATCACGATGGTGTGATCACTCACACTCACCTAGAGGCAGACATCCTGGAATGTGAAGTCAAGTGGGTCTTAGGAAGCATCATGTGAGCAAAGCTAGTGGAGGTGATGGAATTCACAGTTAAGCTATTTCAAATCCTGCAAGATGATGCTGTGAAAGTGCTGCACTCAATATGCCAGAAATTTGGAAAATTTGGCAGTGGCCACAGGACTAGAAAAGGTCGGTTTTCATTCCAATCCCAAAGAAAGGCAACGCAAAAGAATGCTCAAACTACCACACAATTGCTAGTAAAGTAATGCACAAAATTCCCCAAGCCAGGCTTCAGCAATACGTGAACTGTCGGCTTCCAGATGTTCAAGCTGGTTTTAGAAAAGGCAGAGGAACCAGGGATCGAATTGCCAACATCCACTGGATCATCGAAAAAGCAAGGGAGTTACAGAAAAACATCTATTTCTGCTTTATTGACTCCAAGCATAGTCAATTGTGTGGATCACAATAAACCGGGGAAAATTCTGAAAGAGACGGGAATATCAGACCACCTGACCTGCCACTTGATAAACCTGTATGCAGGTCAGGAAGCAACAGAACTGGACATGGAACAACAGACTGGTTCCAAATGGGAAAAGACATATGTCAAGGCTGTATATTGTCACTCTGCTTGTTTAACTTATATGCAGATTACATCATGAGAAATGCTGGGCTGGATGAAGCACAAGCTGGAATCAAGATTGCCGGGAGAAATATCAATAACCTCAGATATGCAGATGACACCACCCTTATGGCAGAAAATGACAAAGAACTAAAGAGCCTCTTGATAAAAGTAAAAGAGGAGAGTGAAAAAAGTTGGCTTAAAGCTCAACATTCAGAAAACTAAGATCATGGCATCCGGTCCCATCACTTCATGGGAAATAGATGGGGAAACAGTGTCAGACTTTATTTTTTGGGGCTCCAAAATCACTGCAGATGGTGACTGCAGCCATGAAATTAAAAGACGCTTACTCCTTGGAGGAAAGTTATGACCAACCTAGACAGCATATTAAAAAGCAGAGACATTACTTTGTCCACAAATGTTCGTATAGTCAAGGCTATGGTTTTTCCAGTGGTCATGTATGGATGTGAGAGTTGGACTTTGAAGAAAGCTGAGCACTGAAGAATGAAAGCTGAGCACTGAAGAATTGATGCTTTTCAACTGTGGTGTTGGGAAGATTTTTGAGAGTCCCTTAGATTGCAAGGAGATCCAACCGGTCCATTCTAAAGGAGATCAGCCCTGGGTGTTCAATGGAAGGACTGATGCTGAAGCTGAAACTCCAGTACTTTGGCCACCTCATGCGAAGAGCTGACTCATTGGAAAAGACCCTGATGCTGGGAAAAATTGAAGGCAGGAGGAGAAGAGGAAGACAGAGGATGGTATGTTTAGATGGTATCACCAACTCAGTGGACATAGGTTTGGGTGGACTCTGGGAGTTGGTGGACAGGGAGGCCTGGCTTGCTGAGTTTTATGGTGTTGCAAAGAGTTGGACATGACTGAGTGACTGATCTGAACTGAACTGTTAATTGAGGAGGAAGGTTAACTCTAAGTGGGTATAGAGAAACACTTGGCATGATATATATGTTCTATATCATTATTGGTGTTAGTTGTGTTACTTTATGCACTTGTCTAAACTTGCAAATTTGATTACATACATTGTTTAAAAGTATCCTGCAAACAAGGACTAGTTACAAAGTCAGACTAGAAATAAGAGCTTTTTCACAATGTTGTTTTGAGTCATATAGTCATTCTATTATATTATTGTGATTTTTCATTGTAAATACACTTTTTATGCTTTAAAAAATGTTCATAAATTATACTGGAGAAGGAAACGGCAATCCACTCCGGTGTTCTTGCCTGGAGAATCCCAGGGGCGGGGGAGCCTGATCTATGGGGTCGCACAGAGTCGGACATGACTGAAGCGACTTAGCAGCAGCAGCAGCATAAATTATACTGCTTACTAAGTAAAATTCTGAAAAATTACTGATTAAATTAAGGTTTGAGAAAAATATTTTAAGTAAAAATAGGCTGAAATTGAAATAATGTGAGGGATTTTTTTTTTTTTTTAGTTTGCTAAAAAGTGAAAGAAAATTAGTTTAAACGTTTTAATGCCTGGTTATGGAAATTTCAACTGAAACAAAGATAAACAGTAACAACACAGAAACATTATGAGTTTGTGAAGCAGTGCCTAAAGTTTATAATGTAAAAGATTGGAATTAAAGCATTGATTTTAGTACTGTATATTGCCCCCAAACACTGATGCATTTCAATCATGTTATTAAAAAATCCAGTCAAGATTTTTTAAAAAAAGTGACTTCCTATGACCTTCTAACTTTTTTCCCAATGGTCCCAGCATTGTATATCATTCAGAAACATGTAATTGAATAACTGGGATACATTTGGCTAAGTGGTATTTTATTTCAATGCTACAGTTTCTAAGGAAGTTGTAAAAGTTATTGAAAAACTTGTCTTTCCTAAAGATTAAACATGTTGTGTGATTGTATCATAATCATTTTAATATTCCCCATATTAGATCTTTCACCATTGATCTGATCAAAGTCAGAGCATGGTAATAACATCATATTTCATAGCTTGAATAAACCTAGAGTCACCAATCAAGAGAGTTCCCTTTGCTAGCCAAAATTTTTTGCTCACTGCTAATATTTATTGGTGCTACTTTTTGAAGGAAGGATTTATTAGCATTTATATTACTGTGATTTTTATCAACATTTAAAATGACTATCTAGACCTTTTACTAAAAGAACTCTGTAAGACAAACAGATTGTGTAACACACATCTCACCCAAGGGGAAACAATGATAATAACACAGTTAAAAAAACAAGGGATATAGCTAGAATTTCTACTACCTATGACAAAGGGTGCATTTAGTAGAAAATATATGTTTTCAACATTGCTGATTTTTTCATTCTTTTTTATTTCTTTAATTTTATGAGTGAGAAAATGTGAACCCTCAAGTAAAGCAAGAATTATAAAAAATTTGGTATGATACAGTTAACATTAAACAAACTGGAGATATGTACAAAGGAAATAAAGCTTGGGCAATAACTGGGAGAAACATTTTCTCCTTTGAAGTAATAAGACAAGCCAACAACAACAAAAAATAAGCCACAAGCCAGAAGAATTTATGAATAAACATAAGAGAAAATCAAGAGAGAAACAGGAGCACAGAAGAAGGGAAAGTGTCTCTGAATAAGACGGAAAAGGTTGGGCAGAAAGAAAAGCTTTAAAGAAAGTGCCACGTGTATGGAGTGATGGGAAATAGAACCCTGTGTATGCCAGGAAAAGGGCTCCTGTGTTGTGAACTCAGTGGAACTCAGAAATGTCCCTCCTTGTTCATTCTTTCCTTCCTTTAGAAGATCTATGCCTTCTAAATAAGACTCACTTTAATGTATTTATTAAAACTTTATTTATGACATTTAATCATTTGCAGTTGCTGAAAAAGTATTAAATATTAAGGCAAATTTAAAATTTATGCAAAAAAGGAAAAGAAAAAACATATCACCCATGTTAACTACAATGACAGCTACTGTTACATCTGATATATTTTCTTTCTAACTTTTTTCTATGCATTTGTTTATACAGGTGGAATTTTTATGCTTCACTTTTTCTTTGATAGTGTATCATATATATTTTCCCCTGAAGAAATCCAAATAACAGGAAATATTTAGTCAAAATGAAATGACAGCCCTTTCCACTTCCTTTTCGCTTCAGAATTCAAAAACAAAAGCTTATTTTCTGTGGATTCAAAAAAGGAAGAGACGAGAAGGCAGCAGAGGTCTTTGGACTTGAATTGATCAGTTTTGTAGTTTTAATGCACTGCTATCTTCTCCTTGCATATAGAAAAAGCGATTTTGATATGAACATATATTTCAAGAATTATTCTAATACTTTATTAGCAATAGTGTAATTTCACCCACAAGCATAGGTTTCTTTCAGGTGTCACGTAGGAGTAAAAGCAACTCTATTTCACCACAAACAGATAATCACATGAGCAAAGGCATCATCTTTATAATATGATGTGCAATAACTGTGCAATTGTTTCTATGAAAGCCATAAAAATACAGTAAAGTATGAGAATCTCAAAAGTGTGAAACCTGAAGCCTGATTCATAATGCCCCCCAGGAGTCACTGCACTGGCGCTGGGTAGACCTAAATTAGGGCTTCCCTAATGGATCAGATGGTAAAACATCTGCCCGCAATTCAATCCTTGGGTTGGGAGATCCTCTGGAGAGGGGAATGGCAACCCACTCCAGTATTCTTGCCTGGAGAATTCCATGGACAGAGGAGCTTGGCAGTCTACAGTCCATGGAGAAGTAGAAGAGCCTGGTGGGCTAGAGTCTATGGAGAAGTCCATGGACAGAAGAGCCTGCCAGGCTAGAGTCCTTGGGGTTGCAGAGTCGGACAGGACTGAGCAACTAGCACTTTCACTTTTACCCTTTCAAATGGGAACTCAGTGATCACTAAATATTAAGCATAGATTAACAGTTGAGAAAGTTAAAGATGTAGCAGGCAGAATTTATCCTGAAAAGCTGCTTTTCTTCACTCCCCATCTAGCTAAATTTCCACTCCTTGGTGACAGTGGCTGAGTCTCTTTCAATTCACTGTGGGAGCAACTGTCTCATGGAGGAGAGTGGGAATACAGAGCAATCTGGAAACACAGTCATGAAGAGTAGCTCAGACTTATTCACCTTGAAGTGAAGTGACGTGAAGCAAAAGTCATTCAGTCATGTCCAGCTCTTTGTGACTCCATGGACTATACAGGCCATGGAATTCTCCAGGCCAGAACACTGGAGTGGGTAGCCTTTCCCTTCTCCAGGGGATCTTCCCAACCCAGGGATCGAACCTAGGTCTCCCACATTGCTGGTAGATTTCTTTACCAGCTGTGCCACAAAGAGCTTAACCAAAATATATTAACTCCTCACTAATTTATTATTACAACTATTATTAAACAATTTGTCCATTGTTTATGGCAGGAATGTCAAATAGTTTTTGTCTCATCAGAAGCTTTGAACAATTATTGTTGATTGGCTGCTGGGAACATTATGTTAAGGAGGACTGAAAAAATACCTTGAATGTTCTGCTAAATTGGTACAAATCAGAGGAAGGAATGTTCTAAATATTTCCTATATTTGACTCTGATGCAATTTTAGGAAGATTAAAATAATTACTTTTAAGTTTGGCACATGCAGTGGATCAATGTGTTGTTCTTCTGATGACTAATGACTTGTCATCAACAAAAGAATAGTGGCATATATACCGTGGTTATTTAGGTCACACTCCATACAAAAAAAAAAAAAAGCCACTTCATTAGGACAGAAATTATGTTGTGGGCTTTAAGTGCTCAGAAATGAGTGAGATGAATTGATTTCTCTGAGGCAAACCCTGGGAGGAGAAACGGAGCTAACGGTGGACTACAGACAGGAAATCGTCCTGACAGTTACGGGAGGTGGAGAGGGATGCGTACATGTGCTGTGCCAGCTGGTCTCTAAGCGAGCCTTCCCTCAATGTCCAACTTAACTTATATTCAGAGCACAGAAGCGAGACCAACAGGAAGGCGAGCACAGTCAAATACAGTGTCAACGTCCCCCAAGTCTCAAAAGACAGATTCATGTTCACAGTTCAACAACTAGTTATACCGTCATGTGAAGATGATGTAAATATCACAAAAAGAAGAAAGGTTTGGGATAACTTATTTGCTGACTTGGATATTGTAAACAATTCCTAGTTTGAAGAAATCTAAAACATATAGCTTGGGTATAGGTAATAGCTACATCATTTTCATATAAGATAAATGTGAAGTAATACTAGAGTCAGCTATATTTTATGTGAATTTGCTTCTATTTCTGATCGTGCATTTTTTCCTAGAGTAGTCACATTAATTACTTTAATTGCCTTTAGTTTACAACTTTCTCAATTTTTGTTTCTTTTAATATAAGAAAAAATATTTTCTCTTAAGTTGTTAATAGTGAAAATGCCATAAAGCAGCATTTTAAAAGAAACAAAAGTCACTATGGTAACTAAACAGATTATTTCAATAAGCTTTCCTTAGTCCTAAAACCCATTTCTATTCATCATGTAACTCTTTTCCTAATGACTTTTTGAATTTAAAATTTAAAGCATAGTTGCTGAGGAACAATACTTACAAACTGATTGCTTCCACAATAGCATTTATTTAATATATTCTATTTGATACAGATTTAAACAAAATACCTTCACTTTTTCTGAATACTACTTCATAATAGGTGTCAACCATTCCAGTATGTGGTAATTTTATTCGTGATCCTAATCTATTCCATATTTCCCAAAGATTCCTGAAATGCTTCCCATGTGAACATGAAGATTAATATAATATTAGCGCTTTTTTTGTTTGTTTTATTTCCTCAAGATGAAACGAAAGCTCTGTACCTTGCAGCTGGCTCAGCCCTCTAGATAAATGACTCTTTCTTGCCTGCCAACCTGTACATACTCATTAAACTTAGAATGTGGAGCCAATTTAGTCCATAAAAAGAAAAAAGGTAAGTGAAGAAGAAAAAAGAGAAAAGCATGCCATGGATTGGGTACCAAAAACGCTGTCTTTGGCAGGCAAAGAAGTAAATGGAGCTCAGCTGCCAGAACAAAAGGTGTTATTCAAAGTGAAATTACTGTACCTTAACCCCGGCTGCACTTTGAGGAGGACCTCTGCTTCCTAACTTGAGAAGAGGGAAAGCAAATATTGAGAAGCAGCCTCTAACACTGAGACTAACCAGTGACATGCATCGCATTCAGTTTACCACATGGAAATATTTCTTTAAAAATGAATAAACGAGAGAAAATGAGGAAGTGGAGTCAATTCCATAGAGTATTTAGAATATTTTTGTTAGTTTTGTTAATTAAAACATGCTTCTGATAATCAGAGAAGAGGGGAAAACACACAGAAGTTGAAGCTAATGTTTATTTTACTTAATAGTATAGGTTTCTTTTTTCAGAAGTGTAAGAGTGCAAATATGAGGTGAATAGTGGCCCTGGCATCCTTTGCCAATTTAAAAATCCTTGGTGCATAAGTAAACATCCAGAAGTACATTTTTTTCTTAGTAATAGTATTATCTTCCACTCTGGTAGGTTAGAACATAAAGAGAGAGACAAAGGAGAGACAGCTATCTTGTCATTTAAGATAATCTAAAAATATGTATGCAGAATAAATCATTCTTCCCTTGGGTACTTGTGGAGTCATTGATTATGAAATATTATTCAAATGGCAACAATCTAATTTTAATTCCAAAGTTGACAGTTGGGGCGAAAAGGGGGTGCAAATTGTGCTGCTCCTCTTAACCCAGACACTTAAGCTACTTCACAATAAACACTTGCTCTACAGGATGTTACAAGACTCAAAGACTGTCTTTTTTTGTTTGTTTTGCAAACCAGTTTATTTATTTATTTTAATATAAATTTATTTATTTTAATTGGAGGTTAATTACTTTACAATATTGTATTGGTTTTGCCATCCATCAACATGAGTCTGCCGCAGGTATACACGTGTTCCCCATCCTGAACCCCCCTTCCTCCTCCCTCCCCGTACCATCCCTCTGGGTCATCTCAGTGCACCAGCCCCAAGCATCCAGTATCATGCATTGAACATGGACTGGCAACTCGTTTCATGTATGATATTATACATGTTTCAATGACTCTTTTTGAAAGATCCTTGAGGCTAGATAAGCTACTGTTCTGTATGGAAGGAGCCAGTTGGATATAAGTAGAGAGTCCTAGAGATCCAAAGAAACTAACTAATACCCCCATGTAAAGTGTTTTTAGGCAGCCAATGTTTGTTTGGGAAATTTCTTCTTGGCCTAAGAGAGGGTACCTCTCTGTGAGTCATTTCAAAACCTATGATTTACCCTGGATGCCCCAAGCATATACACAAGAGGAGTCAAGAGAGTTCAAGGAGTGACACTTTATCAGTGGTTCCTGGGTAAACAAAATGTGAAGTGTGACTTTTATGATTATACAATTTGTAATACTAACCAGCAGAATGTGCATGTCGCAAAAAACAGGATGGAATAGACGTTTGAGTGATTTATGTTTCAAAAAGTTACACTGATTATATTCATTTACCACCTATTTTTTAGTCCTTACTGAAATTAAAATATGTTTAAGAGTTGTCTTTATGTTCTCATATTTATTACTATATATCTATTTTAGTACTTTCCATAGCATCCATTAACGATAGGCTTTCCTGTGATGGACTTTTAGGCCATCTGTAGATACTTACCTACTTAGCATTATGAAACAAATACACAATTTAAATATTTTTGCATATAAACTTGAAGTTCTTTTGAAATTTCCTCTTGATTGACCTCCTTTCTTCATTATGTCAGGAAACCCACCAGTATACAAAGTCAGCTTTTCTCCTCTTCACTCATATCCCCACAAGAGCAACTAATGGGCTTCCTAATCTGGAGGGAGGCTTAATAGGTAACAAACCAATGTGAAAACAACTCGGGAAATACACCCAAACCAACTAGAAAAATCTATCATTCTTTGTTCTTAACTCCTCTGGCAAGATCCCACATTCTTAACGATCCAACAAGAGGAACCATACTTTAAGGAGGAAAGCACATATAAAGTGGGAAAGAGATTGAACAAGCAAAAAAAAAAAACCTTTAATGCTTGATGAAACAAGAGATCTTTCACAATTTTTAAATCATTATGATAGGTAACAGCGTAATTTTGAGAAGATGAAAAGGATGCTAAGATAAGTCTCTTTAACAAATAAGAAACAAATAATCAGATTTATGATGATTGAAATAAATTGAAAAAAATTATATGACACAATGTTAAAGAAACATTCAAGAATACAGATCAAATGGATAAAGAAATAAAGCAAAAATATTTAACATATCTGAATGTATTTATTATATATATAAGGAAAATAAAGACACACAGTACCATATTAGCAGTTTTGATTTTTAAATAATAGAAGATGCAAAAAGAGAAAATGAGAGGTTATACACCTTGCAATAAACAATAGAAGTTTTGCTTTAGAAAGGATAAGATAAGATACATAAATTTTATATTGGAGAGATCTACAAGATATAGACAAGAATTAAGGAATGAAAATTTACATCCCCAGATTTCTGAATCAATACTTTAAACACTCGGATTTTTTACAGGTATTTAAAAGATTAAAGCATTTTTCTTACAGAGTTTAGTTTTATTTTGGACATAGGGAAATAAGGCATAAGAAAATGTGATAAAATTTTGGTGGTGCTAACATGGTTTCCCTGCTTTCTCACTGTATATATCAAGGTGAAGTCGCTCAGTCGTGTCCGACTCATTGCGACCCCGTGGACTGAGTGTACTAGGCTTCTCTGTCCATGGGATTCTCCACGCAAGAATACTGGAGTGGGTTGCCATTTCCTTCTCCAGGGGATCTTCCCGACCCAGGGATCGAACCCGGGTCTCCTGCATTGGAGGCAGACGCTTAAACCTCTGAGCCACCAGAGAGAGAAAGAGAAAAGTGAAGAAGCTCAAGCCTGATGCCTACTGAATGTGATAAGATGGTTAAAGTACATACAGAATGTGGTAGAATGGCTAAAAAGATATAGACAAGAATTAAGGAATGAAAATTTACATCCCCAGATTTCTGAATCAATACTTTAAACACTCGGATTTTTTACAGGTATTTAAAAGATTAAAGCATTTTTCTTACAGAGTTTAGTTTTATTTTGGACATAGGGAAATAAGGCATAAGAAAATGTGATAAAATTTTGGTGGTGCTAACATGGTTTCCCTGCTTTCTCACTGTATATATCAAGGTGAAGTCGCTCAGTCGTGTCCGACTCATTGCGACCCCGTGGACTGTAGTGTACTAGGCTTCTCTGTCCATGGGATTCTCCACGCAAGAATACTGGAGTGGGTTGCCATTTCCTTCTCCAGGGGATCTTCCCGACCCAGGGATCGAACCCGGGTCTCCTGCATTGGAGGCAGACGCTTAAACCTCTGAGCCACCAGAGAGAGAAAGAGAAAAGTGAAGAAGCTCAAGCCTGATGCCTACTGAATGTGATAAGATGGTTAAAGTACATACAGAATGTGGTAGAATGGCTAAATGAAATGAAGAATGGCAAGTCACTTTGAAAGCATGAGCCTAAGAGAAATGATGCCTTTAAGACCCAATCCATTTAAGAACTGTCTATATTTATATTTGTATTGATACTTGACACCATGTTAGTTATTAGTTTTAACTGCTTACATAAACAGTTAAAATAGTATTCAGGTTATTAAAAATTGCATATTATAGAAAGTTTAAGGAAGGAATGAAAGAAAGCATATTTGATATTTTGGTTAATATTTGCCAATTATTATATATAACACATAATAATGTGATAAGACATTTTATTTTTTGTATCCATATGGATTCTAGATAAAATTTAATGAATATAGCTTGATTTTGGAGAATGCATAAGCAATTTTTTTTTGCTTTTTTTTCCTACCCTTTTATAGTATTCCATTTCAAGATGAAGAAGAAAATAAAATCTACAATTTTCTTTAGCAGACCTATTTTTTTACACTCTAGATTGCTTAATCTCTGTTACAGAAGCAAAAGACAAAAAAGAAAAGAGATTTCAGTAAAAAGTATAATAGATATGATTTCATCATGAGAAAATATGTTTTTAAATAAGACGTTATACATGTCAAGATGAACAAGTTAAACTAATGAAAAGAAAACCATCTCCATATATTATAAACTAAACGAGCTATACGAATATCACTGAAGTAAAAAAAAAAAGTATTTTACCTCACCTGCTTTCTAGTACTGTCCAAATCAATTGCTCAAAATTAAAACTGAAGGAAAAAAGTGAAAAGATAAAAGCTGGATTTTCCACTTCCTCCACCAAATTATTGTCATAAATATCTCTTCATTAGTGAAAGCGAAGTCGCTCAGTCGTGTCTGACTCTGTGCGACCCCGTGGACTGTGGCCTACCAGGCTCCTCCGTCCATCGGATTTTCCAGGCAAGGTGCTGGAGTGGAGTGCCATTTCCTTCTACAAGAAAGGAATGTACAGTTTCTCAAAGAAGTCTTTAGCAACTACATTTGGTCCATGAATATCTCCCATTAGTGGTAGGAATCCCAAAATACTATTTTCTAACAACAACAAAAAATTATCAATTAGTATAGTTCCAACTTTTAAAGGGAAAACAACTGATCACTGTCACTTATTTCCTTTAAGAATATATGAAATTAAGGAACTTTGATATCAGTATGATCAATAGCTTTCTATTTCTTCTGTTTCTATAGACATTTTCATTGATTTATCTATTTAACTGTGATAAATGCTGTAGCTAAACTTGGTCAACACTGGACATCTCTATGGTTAGATAAAGGTGAGACAAGATAGGAAAGTTTCTGGAGATGTCGCAGAATTGCTTTCTGCTCTCTGTTAATTCAACCCATCTGGGTAAAAATATATCAATGTGAATTTACACAGCTGATGAATTTCCTGTTTTATAAGTTATACCAAAGCAAAGTTCAGCATTCTGGTCTTCCATGTGAAGAGGAATCATCTTATCTGCCCACAGAAAATATAATCTCACAGAGCATCTTCTTAAGTAAACCAAACAAAGCAGATATGGAGCCTGGTGTTTCTTTTGGATTCTAAGTCTCATTTTATTTGTTTGGAGCTCGAGGAATCTGAGGAAGTACTTGTTTTCATGAATGGCTAGAGATAATGTATTTATATCTATCTTTTTTATATGAACTATCTTTGAAGCAATGTTAACTTACACATATTTTTATTTTATTTTTCATCAACCATTTACATCTTATCAAGCCTAAATACAATTTTGCCTCTCCCTTGCAGGTTTTGTTCATAAGTTTTTTTGTTTGTTTTTTTTTTGCTGGAATTTCTCTTTATAAGAAACAATAAACATGAATAAATCACATGCCATTTTTTTTGAAGATAAGAAATTACTCCTGCCTATAAATACTTTGTGATTTAGTTGCAGAAAAGAGACAGACATGCAATGAAAAACATTATAACTAGCAAATGCTGTAGAGAGAACATGAATGGTTGGGGCCAGAAGTGGTCTATGAAGTCTGAGGAAATTATCCCCAAACTGAAGAATTCAGGGAGGCTTCATCTCAAGGATTGTATCAGGGTAGGAAGCAGTGCTTTACAAAAAATCTCTTAAGAGGAAGATTTCTGTACTGTGCTGATTAGACCACCTGAATCCCAGGGTTTGTGAAGAATAACAGGGTGATCAAGACCTGTGTTAAATAAGGCTGACTTCTAAAAAGCCTTGGGAAATTTTGGGAGAAAAAGACCAAGAAATATAGACATACACCATATATATTTCAGAATACTTCCTTTGCCCTACTTGATTAAGCATCAAATGATACATTTTATTCAAGAATTAGGCAAATATTGTATGTCTTATGCTTTGTATTTTTCTGCTGATTGAGCAATCTCTAAACTTAATAAGCTTTTCTAAGAGTGATATTTTGATATTTAATTTTAATAAAATAATTTTGTTCTACTGGTAACATATACATTCATTATTATAAAATGTAAAGTCTTTCTAGTTTATTCTGAGATTAAAATGAATATTCATATTCATTTTTGTACTTACAGTTTTCTTACTTTGCTTTACTCTCAGTTTAAAATTGAACATACATATTTCAATGTAATTTTGTAAAATATTGGAAAAAAGTCTAAATTCTTTCTCAATTTTAAATACAATCATGGAAAGTTAATTTTAGAGCATTAAATGTTTTAAAACTTAAGCACAAAATATATCAAAAAGTTAGAAATGTATGACAGGCTTAAAGTTAAGGGTCACTAAGAAATGTGTCTAATTTTTTAGACATTTCTTTAAGTAATATTATTTCTAAGAAATTTACCCTAAGATCTAATTTTTAAAGATACAAACTCTTTTAACAATTTAATAGTTGTCTCGGTGGAGACTTGGTATGTGGAAGTTTCATAAAGAGAACAGAACAATAATTATAAAAACAAACAAATAAATCCCTGATAACAATAAAGAATGGCTACCAGAAAAACTGGACTCAAGATTACAAAAGTTGTCTGGGAAATAAAATATCTAAAAATATAATTACAAATTAATTTTGAATTTGAAATATTTTGTCAGTCACGGTGTCTTGAGATATGAGCAAACTGACATTCAGCTCTAGGTTCTATATTGAAAGTTAATTTATTAATAATGATGAAAAATCTTACAGTAATAATAATGGCAAGTAATAAAGATTTGTCTCTGTGAAATATTTTCCATTCTTAAGGTATTTTTGGAAACAGTATCTTACTGATTTGTAGAAGTAAAATTGTAAAAGTCCTATCTAGACAACAAGGAAAATCAGAGATGTTAGGAGGAAAGTAACAATTATTGAGTACCAAGGATGTTTCATGCTTATTATACTATTATTGAATTAATTGTATTCCTTATTTAATTTAATTAATTCAATAATAGTATACAGTCATTGAGGCAACTTCAGGTCAGGGCGTTGCCCCAGTTAGCATATCTGGGCAAGAGACAAAATTGGAAGTTGCTCAGCGGTGTTCGACTTTTTGCGACCCCATGGACTAGTCGATGGAATTCTCCAGGCCAAAACACTGGAGTAGGTAGCTGTTCCCTTCTCAAAGGGATCTGCCCAACCCAGGGATCAAACCCAGGTCTACCAGGCAGGGTATGCCCTGAAAATTATTTTACCAAGCAATATTGATGATAAATTTATTCTGTAAAACTGTAGCATAGACTTTTGCAAAGATTGCTATTTACCATTTTGTTTTTCCTTTTTCACCCACAAAAGTATTCTTTACTTCACCAAGAGTAATAAGCCTGTATTTTCTAAAATCCCTTTTATATTGAAATGTCCACATAACACAGCTCTCATCAATAGGATATACATGAAAGTTGTCAGCCACTAAAAAGAATGACCTAATGCCATCTGCAGCAACGTGAATGGACCTGGAGATCATCGTACTAAGTGAAGTAAGCCAGACAGAGAAAGACTAATATCGTGTGATTCCATATGATATCACATATATGTGAAATCAAAAAAAATGATACAATGGACTTCTTTATAAAACAGAAATAGAGAATGAAGTTACGGTTACCGGGGGAAGGTGGGCGTGGGATTAGATTGGGAGTTTGGGATTGACGTGCACATTGATATATTTAAAATAAAATGCTTTTCTATGGAAAAAGAAAAGTTGTTGACTACACCATTGACAAGCTCTTTAAATGGCAGGAGTGAAGGGATGGAGGGTGATTAACTCCAAAGTTGTGGGACATTTTCCCCTTGCTCTTCTTGCTGTCAGGAAAACTGATGCAATGCCCAGAGATGAGATACCATCTTGGAACTACAAGTCAATGGTCACAAGTTGGCGATAGGTGATTAAAACATCAGGAGAGCCTAGATCTCTGACAGGGCTGCGGAGTCGCCACAGTCTCAGGCTGCCTTTAGCCAAATTGCTTACAACAAGGACAAAAATAGACAAAACATGAATTACTCAAGTCAAATTTTCTTCAGAGTTACAATTTATAGACTAACATGAAACTCTTAATTATATCTCAATGTACAAGAAATGTCTCTCAATCATTGTGTTTATGTGGCAGAAAACATCCACTTTTTTTTTTTAAGGTTTGTCCAAACAATTCTGTTTTTTCAATTTCTGGAATTTAACAATACAAAGATATACATGAGATTTGTTCTTTATCATGTAATTAATCCTTGCTTCAGGTTTCTACTGATCATCTTAAAGAAAAAAAAAGTCAATTTTAGGAAATATACCTAAGTTAGTAACAATGATGAAAGTACTACAAGTATGAAAGTGTTTGGGTCCTGAATGACTTATTCTATCATCTTAGAATGTCTATGAATTAGATACAACCTGTCACAGGTACCATGAAAGTAAAAGGCCATGGTACGTCAACCTTCTGCAATCAATTTTTGTGAGGGATAAGAGTAAACATTCTATAAAATTTCATGGAAACATTACTATATAGATAAGAATGTCAGTATTTCACAGCAAAATTATATTGAGTTACCATTATTTTAGCATAATGTTTTTACAATATTGATAGAATTTTCTTAATATCTTCNTGGTGTTCCCATCTCTTTCAGAATTTTCCACAGTTTCTTGTGATCCACACAGTCAAAGGCTTAATCATGTTAACCTTAGGTTAAATAAATTATTTTCTTGATTGTAACCCACTACACCCTCACCCTACAGGAATGCACCTTTATTTAGAGGGTGGTGCCTGGTTTAAGAAAAAACACCCTTGGAAAAAATAAGTTTTTTTGGTTAACTGACCATTATCAGAAAGAAAGGGTCATAAAATGTCAGCAGGCCTCATGGCCAGAAGATGATTAAAACCCCTAAGACCTTTTTTTAATACATTTATGTGAAGCACCTGATTTTGATAAAGATCAGGACTGCTGACCCCCTCATGACTCAAAAATTTCCATTTGTCTCTATGTGTAACAAAAGGTATATAAGCAAACCTGAAAATAAAGAAAACAGATCAGTTTCCGGAAAGACTGATTCCCCCATGTCATTTCTTTCTTGCTCCCCGTTTTTCTGGCTGAATTCCCATCTGGAGCGTGGGTGCCCACCACGTCTACTTACTTGCCCTGGCTTTCAAGTTCCACGCGAGAAGGAGCCCAAGGAGGGGCACCTTCTGATATTCAAGTGGCACCGGTGGCCCAACATAGATGGTGCAAATTCCTTGTCTTGGAATTTTATTTGTATCCCACGTAAACCAAGCTATGCAGCCTCTTTTTCCTCACTAATATTTCCTTCTACACTATCTGTTTCTAATCTCTCTATATATCTGTAATTAAATAAGATTTTTCCTAGGATGGCGACTCCGTCCCTACTTCGAATTACCCTGGATCCACCAGGGCTGGACCCTGGCAATAAAAGACATACAAACACAGGTCTCCCGCATTGCAGGTGGATTCTCTACCAGCTGAGCCACAAGAGAAGCCCAAGTATACTGGAGTGGATAGCCTATCCCTTCTCCAGCGGATCTTCCTGACCCAGGAATCAAACCGGGGTCTCCTGCATTACAGGTGGATTCTTTAACAACTGAGCTATGACAGAAGCCCCAAAAGACAAATATGATAAATAAAACATTTTTAATCTTACAGTTCAGGACCTTGAAACGTACAGTAGCACAGTGGAAGACCTGATATACAAAAGTTGGCACTGAATGAACAGGTAAGAGATACTGACCGGAGGAGAGAGAGGAGGTAAGAGATGGCAGAACTGAAGGAACATCAGCAATAGGAGATGGAGGGCAAGCTACAATTTCATTCATGCTTGACATTGATGGAATGAATGCATGTTTGCATCCTAGAAAGTTTGCCACTTGAAAGTTCATATGTTTGGATTTACTATACTAACAGAAAGTTTATCAGTTCTCAGTTTGCCAATCTCAGTTTGCCAATCTTGGGGCCCTTTCATGGGTTTTAGAAAATGATGAGATTTTAAAATATTTAAAATCTGAAAATTTTTAAATCTTTTGATCATAGGCACTCATTTGGCTGAATTTTGTTGTTTGGGAGCTTTGCACATTTCAAATATTTTATTTAACTCAATAATTAATGAAGGTACTAGTAGAAGTTAAAATTATCTCAAAGGAGAATTCCATGAACACACACACACACACACATAAATGAGGGATGAAATATATTTGCTAACAGAGACAAAATCACTCAATTGTGTTTGACTCTTTGCGACCCCACGGACTGTAGCCTACCAGGCTTCTCTGTCCATGGGATTCTATAGGCAAGAATACTGGAGTGGGTTACCATTTCCTTCTCCAGGGAATCTTCCCGACCCAGGGATCGAACTCAAGTCTCCCGCATTGGAGGCAGACGCTTTAACGTCTGAGCCACTAGGGACTGTCAGTACCATATAGGGCAGAGAAATAAAATATTTTGAGGGTATCTTTTCCATAGGGAAGAAGTCGTAAGACAAAATCTTTTGGTATTTTTGGTGACAAAGATGTTTAGATTACAAAGATGTTGAGTTTTCCATAACTTCTATCCATGTAATATTGTGAAATGGTCTAAGCAATCCAAATGGTAAAGGTTGTCCACAGCTCTGGAGTCAGATGATCCCTGGAGGGTCCACTGGACAAGATACCAGCACTCCAATGAAAGAACAGTCAGAAAACTTTATTTTCCTACTGGTAAGTCTTGGATAATTTTCCTGGCAAATGAGGTAAAAATTAAAAAGACTCTGAGTAAGTAGTTGATTTAATAAGACTATAGTTCTGAGGCTAGAGTAGCACCTTATTTATACTATGCAACATGCAAAGTTCTTTTAATATATTATCTATTTTTAACCTTTTGACCCTGTGAACTATGTACTATCATTTCCAAATTACTGATCGGAAACTGAACACGAGAGATGGAGTTACTTGTTTTGAGGTCACACAGCTGGTACACAGCAGACTGAGGTAGTAAACAGCAGCCAGGAGGGAAGATAAAACCTTTTATTTATATTGGGCATAGATTTGGTTGGAAAATGCCATTTTCCCAAGCAAAAAGGGGTGAGGCGTAACATCTTTTAGCTTGTAAATCAGATGCGGGTTCAAATATTGGTGTCTTGTTTTACCAGCTTTGTTAATTTGGACCATTAATTGCCTTCATTGATAAATGCTTTGTGTACATCATTGATCACCAGGTGGGCACACAGGCAACACCCCTGTAAATGGTCTCTGTCATTAGCATTACCCAGTTTGATAATCCCTAAGTGCAGTGTTCCCGTCCTGATGGTTCTTACCATGGGAGGCACATCACTCACAAAGCTGAGGATACAGACCTTATATCTGTTTCTTCTGAATATGCATCAGACAGTAGGATTTCTTTCATGCAAAGGTCATTTGAAAATGGCTTGGATCTGAAATTTTGTATGTTCTCTAACACAAAGGATTATGCTAGGGCATTCTGTAAGATTGCTTCTAGTACAGAGCCATTCTAGATGCAACGTTGAGATATCAGTGAGATATTTTGGGGTTACTGGTATCTTCTGTGGAGCACATGAGCCCCAACCCTTAATCCTTTAAGTAAACTGCTGTCTGACAAAGATCCAGTCCCCATGACAATGCTGCTGTTAGACTGTGGGTACTTTTGTTCAAGCAGCAGCCTGCCCTGGGACAAAACCACCTTTAAGTTTCCTTTAAAAGCACAAACATTTAAAGATGAAAGAAAAAATTAAGCAGAAGTTAAGAGGAAGCTGAAGTACTGAATATCAGTGTAACTGTTTACCGAATGATTTT
Source organism: Aepyceros melampus (assembly GCA_006408695.1). Taxonomy (NCBI): domain Eukaryota; kingdom Metazoa; phylum Chordata; class Mammalia; order Artiodactyla; family Bovidae; genus Aepyceros; species Aepyceros melampus. The sequence continues at coordinate 239,580 of SJXQ01006966.1, read as the reverse complement.
GGTTAAGGCACAGTCTAAGGAAATGGGTGTTGAAATATGAGAACCAAGCTGAGCAGGGACCTACAGGAACATAGTGACTGATCAGAACCCAGAGCAAAGGGCTGAGTGAGCCATCCTGGGTAATCTGCTCACTCTAGCCACTATGGACTGCTTCCCACTGCCTCCCCTCCATCCCTGGAGTCTCAGCAGTCATTTACTGCCTCTTGGAAGAAACCAAATGGGCATCTGATAATGCAAGGATGAGGGAGGGAGCTGGTTTCCATCCATCTCAGAGAAATAACTATATGTCACACATGGTAGAAGATGACAGTGCTGATGCTGATGATGGTGGCTGGTTTTTACTGAGTTTTCACTGAGAGTCAGTCACTGCCTCAGCATGTACTCATGCCCCACATTTGTAGGGTGCAGGGTGAGAGTACAAATAGCAGACATATGCTCTGTGTTTGTGTATTAAAAAAACAAAACTATTAATCAAGCTAGGTAGGTAGGTAGGTGAAGTCGCTCAGTCGTGTCTGACTCTTTGCGACCCCATGGACTGTAACCTACTAGGCTTCTCCATCCATGGGATTCTCCAGGCAAGAATACTGGAGTGGATTGCCATTTCCTTCTCCAGGGAAATCTTCCCAACCCAGGGATCGAACCTGGGTCTCCCGCATTGGAGGCAAACGCTTTAACCTCTGAGCCACCAGGGAAGACTAGCTAAACACTTAAAATAAGACTGTTCTCCTATTTGTCAAATAGGAGGACATAACATAATCCTCATAACAACCTGGGGAGCTATAAGGCTCAGACTCTGACATTCTATGGATCACAAGGGCCCAGGAAAAGGCAGCCTCCATCTCACCCCTTTCTCCTCCCACTCACTGTGTGACACTTGAACACCTACATCATAAGGCCAAACCTCCCCCATCCCCCAACCCCCACAACCTTACTAACTGCCAATTTTGGATCCTCTTCGGAGGAGCTGTGCTGCCAACATTAGGGGTGAGCCTTCAGGAGGATGAAAGCAGAAAAGAAGGCAGCAAGACCCTGCAAGGAAGTGTCGGACATTTGGGTAGGGATCTGGAGTTCCAGAAGGGGTAACATGAACTGGAGACTGGCAGGGAGAGACCACTTCCTTGCCTCTTCTTCACTCTTCCCAGATTCCTCACATTGTAAGAGGCCAGAGGGAGTCTCTGAAGTCTAAGGCCCAGGGACATTGTGCCTGGGTTTGAGGTACAATGGCTTTAATGCATCCTGAGCTTCCCTTGTGACTCAGCTGGTAAAGAATCTGACTGCAATGTGGGAGAACTGGGTTTGATCCCTAAGTTGGGAAGATCCCCTGGAGAAGGGAAAGGCTACCACTCCAGTATTCGGGCCTGGAGAATTCCATGGACTGTATAGTCCATGGGGTCACAAAGAGACAGACACGACTGAGCTACTCTCACTTCACTTCACTTCTAATTTAAAATTTTAACTACTCCTAACCAAATTCAGACTTAAATTGAAGAAAGTAGGGAAAACCGCTAGACCATTCAGGTATGGCCTCAATCAAATCCCTTATGATTATACAGTGGAAGTAAGAAATAGATTTAAGGGTCTAGATCTGACAGATAGAGTGCCTGATGAACTATGGAATGAGGTTTGTGACATTATACAGGAGACAGGGATCAAGACCATCCCCATGGCAAAGAAATGCAAAACAGCAAAATGGCTGTCTGGGGAGGCCTTACAAATAGCTGTGAAAAGCAAAGGAGAAAAGGAAAGATATAAGCATCTGAATGCAGAGTTCCAAAGAATAGCAAGAAGAGATAAGAAAGCCTTTTTCAGCGATCAATGCAAAGAAATAGAGGAAAAGAACAGAAGGGGAAAGACTAGAGATCTCTTCAAGAAAATTAGAGATACCAAGGGAACATTTCATGCAAAGATGGGCTCGATAAAGGACAGAAATGGTCTGGACCTAATAGAAGCAGAAGATATTAAGAAGAGGTGGCAAGAATACATGGAAGAACTGTACAAAAAAGATCTTCACGACCCAGATAATCATGATGATGTGATGACTAATCTAGAGCCAGACATCTTTTTTTTAATTAATTTTATTTTTTTAGTTTGTTTTGCTTTACAATACTGTATTCGTTTTGCTACACATCGACATGGATCAGCCACGAGTGTACATGAACTCCCAATCCCGACCCCCACCTCCCCGCTCCCGCCCCACAGCCTCTCTCTGGATTATCCCCGTGCATCAGTCCCAAGCATCCTGCATCCTGCATCAAACCTGGACTGGCGATTCGTTTCACTTATGATATCACACATGTTACACTGCCACTCTGCCAACCCATCCCACCCTCTCCCTCTCCCACAGAGTCCAAAAGGCCGTTCTATACATCTGTGTCTCTTTTGCTGTCTTGCGTACAGGTTTATCATTACCATCATTCTAAATTCCATATATATGTGTAAGTATACTGTATTGGTGTTTTTCTTTCTGGCTTACTTCACTCTGTATAATCGGCTCCAGCGTCATCCACCTCATTAGAACTGATTCAAATGTATTCTTTTTAATAGCTGAGTAATACTCCATTGTGTATATGTACCACAGCTTTCTTATCCATTCATCTGCTGATGGACATCTAGGTTGCTTCCATGTCCTTAGAGCCAGACATCTTGCTGAGAGGGATTGGGGGAAGGAGGAGAAGAGGATGACAGAGGATGAGATGCTGGATGACATCATGGACTCGATGGACGTGAGTCTGAGTGAACTCTGGGAGTTCATGATGGACAGGGAGACTTGGTGTACTGTGATTCATGGGGTCGCAAAGAGTCGGATACGACTGAGCGACTGAACTGAACTGAACTGAACTGAACCTCCCATGAACTTGTAGTTATTATCTGCTTGCAGATGAGGTAACTTAGAGGGGTCTATAATTTTCCCAGTAATTGTTGTTGTTCAGTTTCTCAGTTGTGTCCAACTCTTTGCAACCCCATGGACTGCAGCATGCCAGGCTTTCCTGACCTTCACCATCTCCCGGAGCTTGCTCAAACTCGTCCATTGAGTGGGTGATACCATCCAACCATCTGATCCTCTGTCATCCCCTTCTCCTGCCTTCAATCTTTCCCAGCATCAGGGTCTTTTCTAATGAGTCAGATCTTCGCATCAGGTGGCCAAAGTATTGGAGTTTTAGCATCAGTCCTTCCAATAAATATTCAGGGCTGATTCCCTTTAGGATTGACAGGTTTGATCTCCTTGCAGTCCAAGGGACTCTCGAGTCATCTCCAACACCACAGTTCAAAAGCATCAATTCTTTGGCACTTTTTTATGGTCCAACTCTCACATCCATACATGACTGCTGGAAAGACCATAGCATTGACTATATGGCCCTTTGATGGCAAAGTAATGTCTCTGCTTTTTAATATGCTGTCTAGGTTGGTCATAGCTTTTCTTCCAAGAAGCAAGCATCTTATAATTTCATGGCTGCAGTCACCATCTGCAGTGATTTTGGAGCTCAAGAAAATCAAGTCTGTCACTGTTTCCATTGTTTCCACATGTATTTGTCATGAAGTGATAGGACCAGATGCCATGATCTTAGTTTTTTGAATGTTGAGTTTTAAGCCAGCTTTTTTTTTTTTTTCACCTTCATCAAGAGGCTCTTTAGTTCCTCTTCACTTTCTGCCATAAGGGTGGTGTCATCTGCATATCTGAAGTTATTAATATTTCTCCTGGCGATCTTGATTCCAGTTTGTTTCATCCAGCCCAGAATTTCTCATGATGTATTCTGCATTTTGGAGAAGGAAATGGCAACCCACTCCAGTGTTCTTGCCTGGAGAATCCCAGGGACAGCAGAGCCTGGTGAGCTGCCATCTATGGGACCGCACAAAGTCGGACATGACTGAAGTGACTTAGCAGCAGTAGCAGTAGAATTCTGCATTTATAAAGTGAATAATCAGGGTGACTTTATACAGCTTTGACGTACTCATTTCCCAATTTTGAACCAGTCTGTTGTTCTATGTCCGTTTTTCTAACTGTTGCTTCTTGACCTGCATATAGGTTTCCCAGGAGGCAGATAAGGGGTCCGGTATTCTCATCTCTTTAAGAATTTCCCACAGTATGTTGTGATCCACACAGTCAAGGCTTTAGTGTAGTCAGTGAAGCAGAATTAGATGCCCACTAACTGTAGGATGAAATCATGGCAGTCTCACCTCCAAAGCCTGCCCCAACACAATACATAACCTAGAGATGTAAAACTGAGATAACTTTTTCAAACCCACTGAGATGAGATATGGGAGATATGGTTTAAAGAAACTGTAATTAAAATAAAATAACCACTACTCAGTTTTGAAAATATCTTTATGGGAGTCTCATGGCTTAAAACCCAAGCATAAATAACAGAGATTAAGACGGTTCACCAATAGGAAAGATATTTCAATGTCTGATTTAATCCAGACTTCACAAGCCCAAGGTATTGACAGAAGTATTCTCTCCATCTGTAGGAGCAGGGCCTCTTCTTGAAAATGGGAATTCAAGTGAATAAGAAACAGTGTGCTTTTCTAGCCCCTTGGGATATGAAACTAGACTTCAGCTGGTTCTGATTGTGAGGAAAACTCTGGGCTCTGGCCAGAGATCTTTGTCCAGAGCACAAAAGAGCCTGTGAAAACCACCGACACAAGAGAACCATAAATAAACTCTGGTTGCAAATGTTTGGTTTTGCTCCATATTAAGAATATGGATATAAGATGCATTGCCAAAGCACTTCAAGAAACACACTGCAGTCTCAGGGAATGAAGCTTGTCTCTGGCACATGAAGATGATCATTCCTTTGCAGGCCAACAATGCCTCTAATGTTGAATATGACTGTGTCAACAGGCTGTTCAGAATTCAGCACTTAGAATAAGTAAGAATTCTGTGCTTCTCTGGCTTATACATTTATGGTACATATTAAAAAAGGGATTTATCATGACAAACAAATTAGCAACATTTGATAGTTCAAGTTAGAATAAAACAAATTGTCTAGCTAAGTTTTAAAATCTGTCATCTTAGAAGTTTGTGAACATTTAGCTTTTGTATAAATCATACAATGACACTTTCATTAATTATCTCCAGAAGCTTTTAAGCAATAAAAGAACAATGATTTCTATTCTAACTTACATAAACAACTTTCTAATTTTGGGTCAGGCATATTATGGTTTTCATGATCTTGCTGTGGCTTCACTTTTCGATTTAATTACCTGCTGCTAAAAGAGCCTCTTTCTTCCACAGATTACTGAAATCCTACCTTTTTGCATGTTAATAAGTTCGCAATCTGCTGAAAGTACCTATAAATAACATTAATAACATGAGACAGATACAGTTTTACCATCTTATTGTTTAAAAAAAAATCACAGGAACATTTCCCAGATTAAAGGACACTAAAGAGACGCTACAAATACATGCAATATTCAGTGTTATCCTGGACCCTGTACCAGAGGCAACAATGCTATAAAGGACATTATTGGATCAACTGACAAAATTGGAGCACAGGTGGCATGTTAAATGTGTGTGTGTGTGTGTGTGTGTGTGTGTATGTGTAGAAAATGAGAGAATACAAATAATAAAGAAAATAGAATACAGTGTTAAGTATTAGAGGTGAATCTGGTTAAGACAATATGAGTTTCCTTTTATTATTCTCATTTTTGCATTGTTTTGGTAAGTTGGAGATTATTATTTAATAGGAAGTTTTTTAAATGGCATGTTACAAAGGAAAAAAACGCTTAGAACATTTTCCCCCTGGAAAATTCTTTCATGCATATTCACAAGCTTAGATATGTACTATAAGTAAATATTTAATATTTACTTTCCTTGCCCTACTATAATCCTATTAGTTTCAGCTGAGTCTGGGGAAGCCTGGCCGAGTCACTATGGCAGCTGGCAACAGAGCCGGAGACATCAAGATGCTTGGGCAGACAGAGGCCAGAGCATGGCCTCCCCCATTCCTGGGGCTGTTCCTCCCAGCACAAAGGCTTCCTATACTGACAGGTGCTAAGTGGCTGCTCTCAATCAGCACTGGAGTGACTGAGCAAGTAAATAAACAGTGCAAGGAGAAGGATGGGTCTTTTAACTAATTTCATATCAAATGTAAACAACTGACTTCCACTTCTAGGAGAATGGAATACACATGCTTTTCCCTATTCTGCTTGTTAAGTACAACTAAAATTCCTAAGCTTTATAAACAAAACAAGTAAGATTCTGAAAGATGGTAAGAAGAAGGCAGACTGTCCAGGGACTTCAAGACCCAGGGAATGGCTGGTGATAATTTCCTGGGCTCTTTCCTTGCCTTTTGTATCCCACTTTAGAAATGGGGAAACCAGCAACTTAGAAATGCTAACAGTACAGACACAAAATGTCCACCAAAATCTACCCTCTCCAGCCTAAGGATCAAGAAGGGGCAACCTGGCAAGACAGGACACTATGAGATAATAAGTACCCTACTTTGGCCAGAAATCCCAGGCAAAAATTGTCACTACCAATTTAAAAATGGAAATATAGGTGACGTACAATATTATGTTAGTTTTAGGTGTACTGCATAGTGATTTGATATTTTCATACATTATGAAATGATTACCATGACAAGTCTAGGAACCATCTGTCCCACTTTTTCTTTCTTTTTTTTTTTGTCTTATTTGCTCTCATGCTCATGAAAACTCTTTCATGGGCCTAACCAGTATTTGGGAATAACTGAGTAAGCCCAAGGCTCTTGTTTTACAGATGAGAAAATGACTGACTTACTGAAGGTTGCTAACCAGTCAATGGCATGTTGGGGCACAATGATTCAAAAGTTCAATGTTCTTTTTACAACATTGCTAAGTAAAATTTCTCATCATGTTAAATGAACATTATTTAATCTGAATTAACCATCTCTCTTCTCTAGAATCACTGAAACTTTGAGAATCAGAAGTTCATATCCAAAGATATATCATTAGATGGGATCTCACATATTAGATACCAAAAGTAGTGTGACTTTAATAGCAACATCCCTGGTTTTGCAATTCCAATAAGTAAATACTGTAGAATCATTTTAGTAGAGATTCTTATTTGATAAAAATTTTATTTTTAAATTGAGCAACATGATTTGAAGATTTTACTCAAAGCTGAAAATAACAGAGGCTACTCTTTTCAAATTTTTTCATATCTTATGTGCATGCAAGCTAGGGGACTGAGCAGTCAGACAGAATCTTTTTGTAAGTTTTGGGCTATTTTTAATTTTTATTCCCTTTCCCTAACAACATTATTCAATTTCCACTACCATATTCTATGTTATTTTTGAGCAGTTCTATCTTGAGATATAGAGAAGCTTTTCTCCTTCCAGTCTATTTTCTACATTTTTCTCATTCATGTTTTCCTAAAGTAGTTTAGGAATTTGCTTTTGGGCCATGAAGTGAATAAACCACTCTTAATTTGTCATGTGAATAAATAGCTGATCACATGCTATGACTTTATTTTGAGAGCTCCATCAGCTATTTCTGTTTCATTAATCCTAAGGAATTTTAAACATTTGACCCATTCTAACATGAGTTTGATAAAAGACAGAAAAGGAGCATAAATATATTTTATTCTTAGGGAAAGAATAAGAGATCAAAACTTTCAGAAAGAATAATACATGCCACAAAGTCTCCTGCTTATTTAAAAAGGGCACCCATAATCTATGCTCTTTTTTTCTGCCTATTTTTCTCCCCCATAATAAACTGTTTTCTTGGTTCTGGAAACTCTATATGAGAAAGTTTAGACTGTTCACTTTCAAATCTTTGTTACACAAAACTAGACCACTAGGATTTTGATGTCAAGATACTAGGAGTATAAAATTTTGATCACTTAACAGAATTAAAAAAAACTGAAATATCTCTCTAAATTTTATTGTTTCTCACTGATGAAAGAAATCAAGGATGACACAAATAGGTGGAGAAACATACCATGCTTGTGGATTGGGGGAATCAATATAGTAAAAATGAGTATACTACCCAAAGCAATCTATAGATTCAATACAATCCCTATCAAGCTACCAAAAGTATTTTTCACAGAACTAGAACAACTAATTTCACAATTTGTACAGAAACACAAAAAACCTTGAATAGCTAAAGCAATCTTGAGAAAGAAGAATGGAACTGGAGGAATCAGCCTGCCTGACTTCAGACTATGTTACAAAGCTGCAGTATCAAGACAGAATGACACTGGCATAAAGACAGAAATATAAATCAATGGAACAAAATAGAAAGTCCAGAGATAAATCCACAAACCTATGGACACCTTATCATTGACAAATGAGGAAAAATATACAATGGAGAAAAGACATTCTCTTCAACAAGTGATGCTGGTAAAACTGGTCAACCACGTGTAAAAGAATGAAACTAGAACACTTTCTAATACGATACACAAATAAACTCAAAATGGATTAAAGATCTAAATGTAAGACCAGAAACTATAAGACTCTTAGGGGAAAACATAGACAGAACACTCTTTGACATAATCACATCAAGATCCTCTATGACCCATCTCCAGAGTAATGGAAACAAAGACAAAAATAAACAAATGGCACTAAATTAAACTTAAAAAGCTTTGCACGATGAAGGAAACTATAAACAAGGTGAAAAGAGAGCCTTCAGAATGGGATAAAACAATAGCAAATGAAACAACTGGCAAAGAATTAATCTCCAAAATATACAAGCAGCTCATGTGGCTCAATACCAGAAAAACAAACAACACAATAAAAAATGGGCAAAAGAGCTAAAGATACATTTCTCCAGAGAAGACATAAGACATACAGATAGCAAATAAACACATGAAAAGATGCTAAACACCACTCATTATTAGAGAAATGCAATCAAAACCACAATGAGGTATCATCTCACATGGGTCAGAATGGCTATCAAAAAGTCTACAAACAATTAATGCTGGGAAGATGTGGAGAAAAGGGAACCCTCTTGCACTGTTGGTGGGAATGCAAATTAGTACAGCCACTATGGAGAACAGTGTGGAGATTCCTTAAAAAACTGAAAATAGAACTGCCATATGATGCAACAATCCACTGCTGGGCATACACCCCAAGGAAACCAGAATTGAAAGAGACACATGTACCCCAATGTTCATCGCAGCACTGTTTACAATAGCTAGGACATAGAAGCAACCTAGATGTCCATCAGCAGATGAATAAAGGAAGTTGTGGTACACATACACAATGGGATATTACTCAGCTATAAAAAGGAACTCATTTGAGGCAGTTCTAATGAGGTGGATGAAACAGGAGCCTATTATACAAAGTAAAGTCAGTCGGAAAGAGAAAGACAAATACTGTATATTAACACATATATATGGAATTTAGAATGATGGCAATGATGATCCTACCAGCAGGGCAGCAAAGGAGACAAAGATGTAAAGAACAGACTTTGGGACTCTGTGGGAGAATATGAGGGTGGGATGATGATTTGAGAGAAGAGAACTGAAACATGTATATTACCATATGTAAAATAGGTGATCAGTGCAAGTTTGATGCATGAAGCAGGGCACCCAAAGCCAGTGCTCTGGGACAACCCAGAGGGATAGGGTGAGGAGGAGGTGGGAGGTGGGGTTCAGGATGGGGGGACATATGTATACCTGTGCCTGATTCATGTTGATGTATGGCAGAAAACCATTACAATATTGTAAAGTAATTATTCTCCAATTAAAGTAAATATTTTTTTAAGTTTGATCATTTTTCACTATTAGACAGAAATGTACTGTATAATGTAAGAAATCTGTCATTAAATACCAGTTAACATTCCAAACTCTGCTATTTAAGAGCTGTGTGACTAGGCAAGTTACTTCACTATTCAAAACTATACATTTCTCTTTTGTATTACCTATCTATAGCCTAACAATGACAAGCAACAATCATTCAGTCATATCTGACTCTTTGCAACCCCATGGACTTGTATAGTCCACGGGATTCTCCAGGCCAGAATACTGGAGCAGGTAGCTTTTTCCTTCTCCAACAATGACAGAAGTAATGATAAATATCCAAAATCTATTAAATGGCATTCCAGATATTGTTTAGTGTTAATATTTTACATTCAGCAAAATGAAGTTTGAAGCTATCACAGCTAGTGTTTAAGCTGGAATTCAAATTCTGAAATCTCTGACTCTAAAAGCCATGCTGAAAAAGATGACTTAAAATGAGTAATTGTATGAGGCAATAAATATAAAATGCATGGCATATCTGACATATATAAGGGCTCAGTAAAACTTTGCTATTTTTTGTCAATATCAAATGAATGTTTCAATTAATAAAAGGGAAATTAATATAATAACATTTTAAGGGATACTACTGGGCTTCCCTGGTGGCTCAGAGGTTAAAGCGTCTGCCTGCAATGCGGGAGACCCCGGTTGGATCCCTGGGTTGGGAAGATCCCCTGGGGAAGGCAATGGCAACCCACTCCAGTATTCTTGTCTGGAGAATCCCATGGAGGAAGGAGCCTGATAGGCTACAGTCCACAGGGTCGTAAAGAGTCGGACACGACTGAGCGGCTTCACTTTCACTTTAAGGGATACTACAGCTTATACAGTGTTCTGCTTACACACTGACAATGACTAGATTCCTTAGAGACACATGGAATGACATTTACTTTTGTTGCTCAGATTCTAATATTAACCACCTACTTTAGAGTAGGTAGTCTATAAATATCAGTTGAAGTCAAAGCTGTCCAGAATGATCATGAATATTCATTGCAGTCATATTTAATCTATCACAATAGTCAATTGGCATTTATTATGGCCATTATCAATAATGGCAATGATCTAATAATAAATACCTGCATACTGTTAAAAATTAAACCTTGTAAGGTTTAAAGTCTTATGAGACTTCCTTATCTTTAATTTTTAAAGAAGAGAATTTCATTAAAACTAAGCTCCTCAATTAAGCACAATTAATGATTTTATGTAAATCAACACGTTTCTAGACAACTACTTTAATTACTTTTCAGAAAACATAGAGGTTTGGTCAAAAACTTTGTGTTAAGCTGTTGCTGCTAAGAACCTATATGTATTCAAATCAATATTTCAAATTTCCTGGAAATCTTGCAATTGTACAAAACATTAAAAACTAAAGTGGATGAACCTGAATGTAATCTTGTATAAAAGTTTGTGAGGTTATTCTTAAAGCTGCTGTAATAAAAACCTTAGCTCCACATGGGTTTAATTGTTCCATGCACAAAGGTTTTTCTCTCTGGACAAATAGATATTGGTGATGGAGGGCAGGTCTCATTAAAAAAGAAACCAAATATAGTAATCATTTAGACATGTAAAAAACATTCTGGGCCACCACAAAACCCACCCTGAAAAAGAGTCTGGCTGGAAAGAACAAGAAAACCAAGAATAACAAGTCAATTAAAATTTCTTTATGCTTCAGGGTAGCAGATTGTAATTTCTAAAAACGACCATGGCAATATTTCTGGTCCCACATGTTTCATCTTGAATTTGAGCAGGGCTTTGTGGCAGCCAGGATCCATGGAATGTGGCAGAAATGATTCTGTATAATTTCTCAGGCTAGACCATAAAAGAGACATGCTTCTGCCTGACTCCCTGTCTCAGGATGCTCACCTTGGAATCCAACCACAATGTGTGAGGAAGCACAGGCCACAGAAAGGAGCCACCCATAGGTGACACAGGTGACAGCTCGAGCTGAGCTCTCAGCTGACGATAGATATCAGCTGCTGGCACATGAAGAAGGAGCCTTTGGGTAATTCAAGCCCAGCCTTCCAGCTGCCTGGCTAACACCTAGTGGAGCAGAGATGAGCTCATCCCATGGAGCTGCCCACCTCACAGATTTATGAGCAAAGTAAATGTCTTTGTGAGCCACTGCTTTTGTGGTCTGTTACTCAGCAATAGATAACCAGAGCATCTAGTTTTTGAAAGCATAATCATGAAATACAAGTGAATTTCCATTGAATTTTTTAAATTTAATTTTTTTTAACACCAAAAACATTATGTATTGGGGTATAGCAGGTTAACAATGTTGTGATAGTGTCAGGTGAATAGGGAAGGGATTGGCCACACACACTCATGAGTTGGGGCTAGGTCAGCACAAAACCCTAATCAGAGAGATGGCCTTCCCTAGCCCCTGTTCTTTGCTTTCTGCCCCTTTGAACACCCTAGTCACCAGGCGCTCGTTCTCCTCAGCAACAAAGCAGTTGGAAAAGCCAATCACATGAAGGTACAAGCAAAAATTTAAGTTGTTGTCTTCTCATCAACAAGATGAGTTATGTGGCTGTGGGTGTGGGGTTGGGGTGTTGGGAGGACAAAGAGAAGCAAAATATATTATCATATGTGAAATAGATCTCCAGTCCAGGTTCGATGCGTGAGACAGGGTGCTCAGGGCTGGTGCACTGGGATGACCCTGAGGGATGGGATGGGGAGGAAAGAGGGAGGGGCGTTCAGGATGGGGAACACATGTACACCCATGGCTGATTCATGTGAATGTATGGCAAAAACCACTACAATATTGTAAAGTAATTAGCTTCCAATTAAAATTTAAAAATAAAAAAAATAATAAATAGAAGTTAAGTATAAAGAGAATTAATTAATGGCTGTTTCAGTTGCCCAGTGTTTAAGCTGGAGAGTTGTCTTGGCACTTTTCAGATTTCACCAGGAACATTTAAGGCAGAAGCTCCAGAAAGTACAAAGACAGGGAGACTTAGAATGCAAAAGTGTTTTAAGAAGCCATTCTGTATTTGTTGAGTGTACTGTGACGAGGGAGGAATAGCAGGAAATCAGACTAGACATGTGGGCGGGCAACTGAAAGGGAGTGTCTCACATGCTCTGTAGCGCCTTCAGCCCTTTCCTTGGAATCATTCATAAGCTACAGAAGAGTCCCACGAGCAGTGGAGGAAAATGTCCGGGTCCAGGATCAGCATACTGGGAATCAACTCCTGGCTCTTCTGTTTCAGGTGCCTGATGAGGCTCAGGGCTCAGTGAGGCTAAGTGATTGCAAAGATTCTCCAGCTCTGAGAGTTCACCTTATCTAAGCTATAAGGTGTTACTCTGAGACAGGGGCGAAGGAAGTGGAGATTGTACAGCATGACTGTGAGCTATAGGGCACCATGTCTACACTTTACAGGTTCCTCCCTGATGGGGGAGGAACAGATCTATGCTTTTCTTTATTTTTAAAATATTCAAGACCATGACAAAATACCCACACTCCATGTGGTTAATTTTGAAAACAATAATATTCACCAATGCTTCTTTGTTCATAACACTATTTGCCCACCTCCCTCCCCAAGTTGGATTTAAAATATTTAAGATGATATTTCTTTAAATTGCACATGCATCTGCCAGGTAGAAAGTTGGAAAATTAAGCAAAAATATGTCACTGAGATAAGTCTGAATTTCTAAGGACAAGAAAGACTGGGAAAGGAGCCCAGTTTTGAAACTGGGGAATCAAACATTGGCTGAACTTTTTTGTAGCTTATTTGACAAAATTTTCTAAAAAAATTATAGCTTATTTTAACCAAATAAATTGCGGTGAAACTCAAACACAATACAAACGACCATAAACAAGGTATTTGTGACATATTCCAAAATAAACATAGTGCATTTGTTTCTAGGAAAAGAGACCAAAAAAGAAAGGTCCATATTCCAACTACAAGGAATGGAAGAAACATGAGAATTAAGGCTGCTAATGGCACTGACACCAATGACACACAGTATTTCTGCCTTTGATTACCTATGTGGCTTTAGACTTTCTATACTTTCTATCACATAGTGCATGTTTTAAAATACCATAATTATAGACCTCGTCTGCCTCCTAGCAAACCTGTGAAAACAACTGGTGAGATATTAAGATTCCCTGCAGCAGGTATCACTGAGCTTGAATTTCATTTTCTGGCTGCGGTGGGTCATTCTGAGCTGTAAGGAGGTAAATACATTTTCTCAGCACTCCTGTTAGAGTCTCTGGGGTGATGAGTGTCAGCACAGAAAGCAGCTCAGCTGCCATTGGTGCAGCCGTGCATCTGACCAAGCAGCAAATAGAACAGGAGTGGCCTTGCTTGTGCTGTAAATGACCACAGAGGAAACCCAGTCTGGGCTTGCATGCTCAGCTTCTGGGGCATGGGGCAAGGTGGGGGAAATAAACACATGCACACACACAGAGGCAGTCAGACAGATTCACAGCCATACACATAGTCACAGATGTGCACAAAGACACACACACACATGCAGATAACCACGCATACCCACAAACAAGAAAGAGACAGAGTCATACACACCCACACTCTTGTATGTGAAGACAAATACACAGATACAGGCCCAGTCCCCACACATGTACATAAAGATATACACACAGATGCACACACACACACAGACAAGACAGACATAGACACACATGTGTACACAGACAGATGCACACAAATACACACACACTCCCCATACACACACACACACTGCATACACCTACACAAAGATAGACACACACAAAAACACATGTACACACACGATACCTTCTTTCCAGATGCTGCTGTGGTAGGCAGTGTGGAGGTGAGTGTACATGAGAGGAGGCCTCTTGCCCACCCGGTGCAGATGCCCTCCCCTGCAGGCTGTTCATTATAATCATTTCTAATATAACACGTTTTAACTCTAAATGGGATCCTCATGCATTTGGGGCATAGGGGTACTTCTCACAGTTCCACATATAGCAGCTATGTTTTGATCCTAAAGATGAGTTTGGCAGCCCTAGGCCCTAGCTGTCTGGATCTAATTTATCAATCTTCCAGGAAGCTGATGACAGTCAAGCTCCCCACTTCAGCCCTGGATTAAGACACTTGCCAAGCTGACAACTGGCAGGGCTGCATCTCTGCTTACTTCGACTCCCTGCTGCCTTCACAGCAGAGCATTTCACAGATTCAGAAAACTCATAATCTTTCCCACTGACAAGTATTAGACTCAGCCATCCAGGAAAGGAGTGCCCAACAGGTGTGGAGACAAACCGGAAACAGCCAAATCTGCAATTAGGGGTCCCAGCATCTCTGTTTGGGGCTTCCTCTCCTTTCTACCTGTCCCCTGGGAATAAACATACTGTGTCTTTACTCACGCTTTCTGTTATAATCCAGAGTGAAACGTGGTAGACACAGATCTAAATTTACGGGTATTTTTTATCACTGTGTTTATGTTTTTATGCTTTGTAAGACAGTTGGCTGCTGCTGCCGCTGCTAAGTCGCTTCAGTCGTGTCCGACTCTGTGCGACCCCATAGACGACAGCCCACCAGGCTCCCTTGTCCCTGGGATTCTCAAGGCAAGAACACTGGAGTGGGTTGCCATTTCCTTCTCCAGTGCATGAGAGTGAAAAGTGAAAGTGAAGTCGCTCAGTCGTGTCTGACTCTTAGTGACCCTATGGACTGTAGCCCACCAGGCTCCATCCATGGGATTTTCCAGGCAAGAGTACTGGAGTAGGGTGCCATTGATTTGGAGTAAATAAATCATGGGTATTTCTGGTCTCCCAGTCATCCTTTGAGATTGGTTTTCTTCCCCACCCATGGTCGAGATTCGATGCCCATCTCCTGGATACTTCCTCCATCCTCTACAAACTTCTATCATTGCCCTTAACCCCCTGTTTTGTATCTGTATGGCTGTTTTTCCCATTACACTTGAATTCCTTAGGGATATGCCC
The DNA here is from genome assembly GCA_006408695.1 of Aepyceros melampus. NCBI lineage: Eukaryota > Metazoa > Chordata > Mammalia > Artiodactyla > Bovidae > Aepyceros > Aepyceros melampus. The sequence continues at coordinate 223,942 of SJXQ01006966.1, read as the reverse complement.
AATGTATTAAAATCTGTCATCACAGGTCCAGGCACATACAAAATAGGTACTCAATAAAAAATGTGATGTGTTGGGAAAAATTCACAACTAACGCTGCATGTTTATCACTGGGATTATTTTCAGGCACACGTGTGACTTTACAGGTCTTCCCATAAAGCTAATCTATCACTGATAACCCACAAATACCACAGTAGATGGGACATGAAGCTGAGGTATCAAGTTCTTAGGGCTTGAGCACACAGGAATGTCTCAGACAGTCTGAGAGATTTGATGCTTCTAGGAGAGTTTTTCATCGTGATAAAATGTGTGCTGTCTGAAATTTTTAAATTATATTCATTACTCTTGTTACTATTTGTTTTCTTTTCATGCTTGGAATAATCAGCATTTCAGAGACATTTACTGTTTTAATTATAAAAATAATCTTAAATTAGAAAATCTTAAGTCTTTTCCAGCTGAAATCTGTATACATATCTGATTGCACAGTCCTTTGACATTCCTGAGAAATGTATTCTAACCCGTTACATGGGTGAGGGTGTTGAACTATTTTTAATTCTTGGGACTGTTAAAAGGATTCAATAAAACAAAGAGTATAAAAAACTTTTAGAAATTAAAAAAAATGGGTCATCAGATAGGAATTTGATAGTTAAATGCATTCATGTGTGAATCTTGAACATGGCAATCCAACTTCATGCCAGGTACAAAAAAGAATGCTAGGTTCATCCACATAAGCACTGTGATGGAGGTAAGTATTATTATTACCATTCAAAACTGATATATATATTAGAGCTTTGGGTCCCTCACAAATAATTTTAATAACAAATGTCAAGCCAGCAAATGAAAAGACTGTGAAAGGTCTGAAAACAGAAAAACTCAGGAACTGCTGTGTCCCTCTTAAAAATTTTCCACAGTCCAATCCCTTTCCTGTCTTAAACACAGAAAATGAAACAGGGAGTTTTTAATAGAGTAAATCAGAGGGTCAGGTTTATTTAAAACAGCACAGAATTTTGAATCTAAGAAACTCTTTATACATGTTAATACTACCAATGGTGAAGTTAATTAGGATTACAACAAGCCTTTACAATCTACAGATTTTATAATTTATAGTTATTTGAACTTTTCAAAGGCCAACTTCTTTTGCAAGAGGCACACCCCCATGCAGTAATGTTCAAGGAGCTGAATGCAGAGGAAAATTCTGAGGGTTCATATGCTATTTTACATTTTTGGTTTGGAGTTCTGACATAGATGTTTTACATTGTGCTTTTGGTTTGTTTTGTTTTTAATTGGCAGTCTTAAATCTCTCAAAAACGAGGCCATGAGTTAAAAATTATCTCATAAAAATTATGATCAGTGCATTTTATTGTGTGTAATTATACCTCAACTAAAAGTAGAACTCTTTAATCTTATAAGAATAAAAATTTACTTTTCTAAGTTAAGCGGGGTGGAATACTGCAGCTCTAAGATTGTGTTTTTACTATAAACATGAAGGAACAATTTTATGAACAAAAATTTCTACTATAAACATAAATGAACAAGCTCTCTTTGGAAATGTGGGATACATTCTGCTTATATGCTTTCAAATATTCAAAGAAAAACAAGTCAAACCCCCTTTTAAAAAATCACTTCTTTGGAAGCAGCAAGATAGGAGAAACACAGGGGCTTATGTTGAACTCCAGTTACGGTGTGAAGCAAGCAATTGCTAGAAGGAATAGGGTTTCAGGGAATTACAAACATAAATAAATCTTATTCCAATTGGAAAGAAACCACTATAGGGCTTTACAGACATCTGGGGGGTATCTGACAACACGAACTTTCTCTCTCATCTATGGTTATGACCAGGTGTGGGAAAGGAAGTAGAAAACTTGTGTGTGTGTGTGTGTCTTAAGAGAAGAATGGAAAAAAGGTGATGGATGGAAAGAAATGGTTGGCTTTGATGACCTATAAGATCCCTTTCACATTATCTATTCTATATGTGCTGTAAGAGGTAGATTTGTCACAGGAAAAACAAACAAAAACTCAAGACTCCTAATAAATTGCAAATGATAGGAGAAGAGGAGAAAAATTATCATCTCTCAAGTGTTTACCATATGCCAGATGAATCCTCATAGTAATCTTACCAGGTAAGTACAATTATTTCTATAATAAAGATGAAGAGATTACAGCTCAAAGAGATTTAATAACTTAAGCAAGAGGCAAGTTCACCCAAACGATGAGAGGCAAGGCCAAGTTTCAATCAGATGTCTGGCTGACTCCAAAGCCTGTACTCTTCCCACAGCTCATCCAGCATTGAGCCCCAAAGCTACTCCCAAATATGGGAAGAAATTCTAGCCTTTCCACTGCTTTACTGCCAGCAGATGAGATGCAGTGATCAGAGGCTGCCAGGTAAGACTCAATGATGTTTTAGGACTATGTCTACTCTCTGGGTCTCTAACATGGGGAATCAACTGCTTCACTTTGCCAACTGAATGTAGGCAAAGCTATACCTAGGCAGATGCAATTCCATTATTTTGTATGGATCACCTGCTTATTCTAGCACTGAAATAATACAGACCCATGTTATGCACTAGTCAAAATATGTTACCTTAGGAGTAAAAAATTACATACTAACATCCTTCTCTCATTTATACATTTATTTTATTGGAGTATAATTGCTTTACAATATTACATTAATTTCTGATGTATAAGGAAGTGAATCAGCTATGTGTGTGTGTGTGTGTGTGTGTGTGTGTGTGTGAGCATTCAAATGCTTCTCCCCGTCCCCAGTTTATTTCAACTTACACATTTAAATGCTTTGTTGAAATTGCACTTTTCAGTAAGAAAAGCCAGAAAACGCTGGAGAACATTCACATTCCAGGGACCACAGAGGGCCCATGAACAAACCACACAGTTGGAAATCAGCCAGGTGGGTCAAAGTTCTCCTTACACTTTAAGGTCATACATATTCTATTCCTTGTCATCACAACCACAGTGTTTCTCTTTAATACAAAATTCTATACTCCAAAAAATTTTTTATAACTACTCAGTATTGTAATCTTATCATGACCTCTCAAGCTTGTATTTGCTATAAGAAATTATATTTTCCACTGAAGTAATAAAATATTTGTAATAGAATTCTGACTTTGTTCAAATTAAGTAGTATATAAACTCATAAGCCTTGTGCGAATTCCTCTATTATTATATAGAACATTTATTCATTCGTTTAACAAATAATTTCCAACCACCTAGTCTGTGCAAGGCCCTATCCTGCCAGCAGGGAGGCAGAAATGAATAAAGTCCATAGACATCACATACTAGTGAAGAGCTAGACAACAAAGAAACTAACATATGCATAGTAAAATGTCAGGTAGTTGTAAGCACTATGAAGAAATATCAATTAAGGTAAGACTTTGCAGGGTGATGGAGGACGTTATTTATTTATTTTAAAAATGTTTTAACTTTTTAATTTGTATTGGGGTATAGCTGATTAGAAAAAGCAAGAGAATTCCAGAAAAATACATGCTTCTGCTTTACTGATTATACCAAAGTCTTTGACTGTGTAGATCACAACAAAATGTGAATTCTTCAAATGATGGGAATGCCAGACCACCTTACCTGCCTCCTGAGAAATCTGTACGCAGGTTAAGAAGCAACAATTAGAACTGGACATGGAACAACAGACTGGTTTCAAATCAGAAAGGACTATGTCAAGGCTGTATATTGTCACCCTGCTTTTTAAACTTATATGCAGAGTACATCATGAGAAATGCTGGGCTAGATGAAGCACAGCTGGAATCAAGATTGCCAGGAGAGATCAATAACCTCAGATATGCAAATGACACCACCCTATGGAAGAAAGTGAAGAGGACTAAAGAGCCTTTTGATGAAACTGAAAGAGGAAAGTGAAAAAGCTGGCTTAAAACTCAGCATTAAAAAACTAAGATCATGGCATCCAGTCCCATCAATTCTTGGCAAATAGGTGGGGAAACAATGGAAACAGTGATAGATTATATTTTCTTGGGCTCCAAAATCACTGCAGATGGTGACTGCAGCCATGAAATTCAAAGATGCTTGCTTCTTGGAAGAAAAGCTATGACCAACCTAGATAGCATGTTAAAAAACAGAGACATTACTTTGCCAACAAAGGTCCGTCAAGTCAAAGCTATGGTTTTTCCAGTAGTAATGTATGGTTTTTCTGTAATGAGAGCTGGACTATAAAGAAAGCTGAGAGCTGAAGAATTGATGCTTTTGAACTGTGGTGTTGGAGAAGACTCTTGAGAGTCCCTTCAACTGCAAAGATCAAACCAGTCCATTCTAAAGAAAATCAGTCCTGAATAGTCATTGGAATGACTGATGCTGATGTTTCTCTGGCGCTCTTTTGCTTTTTAAATGATCCAGTGGATGTTGGCAATTTGATCTCTCATTCTTCTGCCTTTTCTATATCCAGCTAGAACATCTAAAGTTCACGGTTCACATACTGTTAAAGCCTGGATTGGAGAATTTTGAGCATTGCTAGTGTGTGAGATGAATACAATTATGCTATAGATTGAACATTCTTTGGGATTGGAATGAAAACTGACCTTTTCCAGTCCTGTGGCCACTGCTGAGTTTTCCAAATTTGCTGACATACTGAGTGCAGCACTTTACTAGCATCATCTTTTGAGATCAGAAATAACTGCAATTCCATCATCTTCACTAGCTTTGTTTGTAGTGACGTTTCCTAAGGCCCACTTGACTTTGCATTTCAGGATGTCTGGCTCTTGGTGAATGATCACACCATTGTGATTATCTGGGTCATGAAGATCTTTTTTGTATGGTTCTTCTCTGTGTTCTTGCCACCTCTTCTTAACATCTTCTGCAACTGACTGAGCAACTGAACTGAACTGTTAGGTTGATACCATTTCTGTCCTTTATTGTGCCCATCTTTCCAAGAAATATTCCCTTGGTATCTCTTTAATTTTCTTTAAGAGACCTCTGGTCTTTCCCATTCTATTGTTTTCCTCTATTTCTTTGCATTGACAACTGAGGAAGTTTTTCTTATCTCTCCTTGCTATTCTTTAGAACTCTACATTCAAATGGGGAAAACTTTAAACTTTCCTTTTCTCTTTTGCCTTTAGCTTTGTTTCTTTTACAGCTATTTATAAGGCTTCCTCAGACAACAATTTTGCCTTTTTGCATTTCTTTTTCTTGGGGATGGTCTTGATCACTGCCTCTTGTACAATGTCATGAACCTCCGTACATAGTTCTTCAGGTACTCTATCAGATCTAATCCCTTAAATCTATTTCTCACTTCCACCGTACAATCATAAGGGATTTGATTTCAGTTCAGTTCAGTTACTCAGTCATGTCCGACTCTTTGCAATCCCGTGAATTGCAGCATGCCAGGCCTCCCTGTCCATCACCAACTCCCAGAGTTCACTCAAACTCATTTCCATCGAGTTGGTGATACCATCCAGCCATCTCATTCTCTGTCGTCCCCTCTCCTCCTGCCCCCAATTCCTCCCAGCATTAGGGTCTTTTCCAATGAGTCAACTCTTCACATGAGGTGGCCAAAGTATTGAGATTTGATTTAGGTCATACCTGAACGGTCTGGTGATTTTCCTTACTTTCTTCAATTTAAGTCTGAATTTGGCAATAAAGAGTTCATGATCTGAGCCATAGTCAGCACCTGGTCTTCTTTCTGTTGACTGCATAGAGCTTCTCCACCTTTGGCTGCAAAGAATATAATCAATCTGATTTAGGTATTGACCATCTGGTGATGTCCATGTGTAGAGTCTTCTCTTGTGTTGTTGGAAAATGGTGTTTTCTATGACCGTTGTGTTCTCTTGATAAAACTCTGTTAGCCTTTGCCCTGCTTCGTTTTGTACTCCAAGTCCAAATATGCCTGTTACTACAGGTATCTCTTGAATTCCTACTTTTGTATTCTAGTCCTATGTAATGAAAAGGACATATTTTTTGGGTGTTAGTTCTAGAAGGTCTTGTAGGTCTTCACAGAACTGTTCAACTTCATCTTCTTCAGCATTAGTGTTCAGGACATAGACTTGAACTACTGTGATATTGAATGATTTGCCTTGGAAACAAAGAGATCATTCTGTCATTTTTGAGATGGCCTCCAAGTAAGCAAAGAAGAACTAAAGTGCCTCTTGATGAAAGTAAAAGAGGAGGGTGAAAAAGTTGGCTTAAAATTCAACATTCAGAGAACTAAAATCATGCCATATGGTGTCATCACTTCCCATGGCAAATAGATGGGGAAACAATAGACACAGTGACAGACTTTATTTTTTGGGGCTCCAAAATCACTGCAGATGGTGATTGCAGCCATGAAATTAAAAGATGCTTGATCCTTGGATGAAAAGTTATGACCAACCTAGATAGCATATTAAAAAGCAGAGACATTACTTTGCCAACAAAGGTCTGTCTAGTCAAAGCTATGGTTTTTCCAGTAGTCATGTATGGATGTGAGAGTTGGACCATAAAGAAAGCTGAGAGCCAAAGAATTGATCTTTTGAACTATGGTGTTGGAGAAGACTCTTGAGAGTCTCTTGGATTGCAAGGAGATCCAACCAGTCAATCCTAAAGCAAATCAGTCCTGAATGTTCATTGGAAAGGCTGATGTTGAAGCTGAAACTCCAATACTTTGGCCACTTGAAGTGAAGAACTGATTCATTGGAAAAGACCTTGATGATGGGAAAGATTCAAGGCTGAAAAAGAAGGGGACGACAGAGGATGAGATAGTTGGATGGCATTACAGAGTCGATGGATATTGAGTTCGAGTAAGCTCCAGGAGTTGGTGTTGGACAGGGAAGCTTGATGTGGTGTGGTCCATGGGGTCTCAAAGAGTCAGACATGACTGAGTGACTGAATTGAGCTGCATTTTGAACTCCTCTGTTGACTATGATGGCTACTCCATTTCTTCTAAGGGATTCTTGTCCACTGTACTAGACATAATGGTCATCTGAGTTAAATGCACCCATTCCAGTCCATTTCAGTTCACTGATTCCTAAAATGTGGATGCTCACTCTTGCCAATTCCTGTTTGAACATTTCCAGTTTACCTTGATTCATGGACCTAACATTCCAGATTCCTATGCAACATTGCTCTTTACGGCATCAGGCTTCACTTCCATTACCAGTCACATCCACAATCGAGCATTGCTTTTGCTTTGGCTCCGTCTCTTCATTCTTTCTGGAGTTATTTCTCCACTGATTTCCAGTAGCATGCTGGGCACCTACTGACTACTGGGGAGTTAATCTTTCAGTGTCATATCTTTTTGCCTTTTCATGCTGTTCATGGGGTTCTAAGGCAAGAATACTGAAATGCTTGGCCATTCCCTTCTCCAGTGGACCACATTTTGCCAGAACTCTCCACCATGACTGGTCCATCTTGGGTGGCCCTACACAGCATAGCTTATAGTTTCGTTGAGTAAGACAAGGCTGTGGTCCATGTGATCAGATTGGTTAGTTTTCTGTGATTGTGATTTTCATTCATTTTGTCCTCTGATGGAAAAGGATAAGAGGTTTATGGAGGACTGAAGGGGAAACTGGGTCTTGTTCTGATGGGCAGGACCATGGTCAGTAAATATTTAATCCAATTTTCTGTTGATAGATGGGGCTGTGTTTCCTGTCTGTTGTTTGACCTGAGGCCAAACTATGGTGGAGGTAATGACAATAAAGTTTCAGTTCAGTTGCTCAGTTGTATCAGACCCTTTGATACCCCATGGACTGCAGCACGCCAGGCCTCCCGTCCATCAACGACTCCCAGAATTTACTCAAACTCATGTCCACTGAGTTGGTGATGCCATCCAGCCATCTCATCCTCTATCATCCCCTTCTCCTCTTGCATTCAATCTTTCCTACATCAGGGTGTTTTCAAATTAGTCAGCTCTTCGCATCAGGTGGCCAAAGTATTGGAGTTTCAGCTTCAACATCAGTCCTTCCAATGAACATTCAGGACTGATTTCCTTTAGGGTGGACTGGATGGATCTCTTTGCAGTCCAAGAGACTCTCAAGAGTCTTCTCCAACACCACAGTTCAAAAGCATCACTTCTTTGGCTCTCAGCTTTCTTTATAGTCCAACTCTCGCATCCATACATGGCTACTGGAAAAATCATAACCTTGATTGGACAGACCTTTGTTGGCAAAGTAATGTCTCGGCTTTATAATATGCTGTCTACATTGGTCATAATTTTTCTTCAAAGGAGTAAGCATCTTTTATTTCATGGCTGCAGTCACCATCTGCAGTGATTTTGGAGCCCCCCAAAATAAAGTTTGTCACTGTTTCCAATGTTCCCCATCTATTTGCCATAAAGTGATTGGACTAGATGCCATGAACTTTGTTTTCTGAATGTTGAGCTTTAAGCCAACTTATTCACTCTCCCCTTTCACTTTCATCAAGATGCTCTTTAGTTCTTCTTCACTTTCTGCCATAAGGGTGGTGTCATCTGCATATCTGAGGTTATTGATATTTCTCCCAGCAATCTTGATTCCAGCTTGTGCTTCTTCCAGCCCAGCGTTTCTCATGATGTACTCTGCATAGAAGTTAAATAACAAGGTGACAATGTAGTTTTGACTCACTCCTTTTCCTACTTGGAACCAGTTTGTTATTTCAAGTCCAGTTCTAACTATTGCTTCCTGACCTGCATAATGGTTTCTCAAGAGGCAGGTCAGGTGCTCTGCTATTCCCATCTCTTTCAGAATCTTCCACAGTTTACTGTGATCCACACAGTCAAAGGCTTTGGCATAGTCAATAAAGCAGAAATAGACGTTTTTCTGGAACTCTCTTGCCTTTTCGATGATCCAGCAGATGTTGGCAATTTGATCTCTGGTTCCTCTGTCTTTTCTAAAACCAGCTTGAACATCTGGAATTTCATGGTTCACATAGTGCTGAAACGTGGCTTGGAGAATGTTAAGCATTACTTTGCTAGCGTGTAAGATGAGTGCAATTGTTGCCATAGTTTGAGCATTCTTTGGCATTACCTTTCTGTTGCATTGGAGTGAAAACTGACCTTTTCCAGTCCTGTGGCCACTGCTGAGTTTTCCAAATTTTCTGGCATACTGAATGTAGCACTTTCACAGCATCATCTTTTAGAATTTGAAATAGCTCAACTGGAATTCCATCACCTCCACTAGCTTTGTTTTTAGTGATGCTTCCTAAGGCCCACTTAACTTCTCATTCCAGGATGTCCGGCTCTAGGTAAGAGATCAAATCATCATCATTATCTGGGTTGTGAAAATCTTTTTTGTATGGTTCTTCTGTGTGTTCTTGCCACATCTGCTTAATATCTTCTGCTTCTGTTAGGTCCATACCATTTCTGTTCTTTATTGTGCGCACATTTGCATGAAATATTCCCTTAGTTTGTCTAATTTTCTTGAAGAGATTTCTAGTCTTTCCCATTCTATTGTTTTCCTCTGTTTCTTTGCACTGATCGCTGAGGAAGGCTTTTTTATCTCTCCTTGCTCTTTTTTTGGAACTCTGCATTCAAATGGGTATAAATTTCCTTTTCTTCTTTGCTTTTGGCTTCTCTTCTTTTCACAGCTGTTTGTAAGGCCTCCTCAGACAGCCATTTTGCTTGCTGAAACAGCGGGTGGCAGAGAAGAGATACCCCTATCCAAGGTCAGGAGCAGCAGCCATGAGGAGATACGCCACATCAATGGTCAGGAGCTGTGCCTGGGCTTCGCTGAACCGGAAGTGTGGAGATACCCCACGTCCAAGGTCAGAGAAATTCCAATAAGACGGTAGGCACTGGAGCGGCTGTGAGGAAATATCTCACTTCCAAGGGAAAAGGAAAAGCCCCAGAAAGACGGTAGGAGGGGCAAATTCGCATTTAAAACAAACCCCATGCCCACCAGAGATGCTCAGAGGGCTTAAACAAACCTTGTGCACACTAGGACCCGGGGAGGTCACAGAGACTGAGAAGGAACTGCGTTTGAGCATCTCCTGTGGAGGTACAGGTCAGAAAGACTGCCGCAGGGACAGGGGCTTTGGATTTGTGTATGGCATAAGTCCTCTTGGAGGAGGTCACCATTAACCCCACCATAGACCTGCCAGAACTTATATAGAACTGGGAAATATACTCTTGAAGAGCAATACAGAAACTTGTGCACCAGAACCCAGGAGAAAGGAACAGTGACTCCACAGGAGACTTGCCTGTGGGTGTCTGGGAGTCTCTGGTGAAAGCGTGGGTCGGTGGTGGCCTGCTGTAGGGTTGGGGGCATGGACAGTAGCAGTACATGTGTGGGATCTTTTGAAGGAGGTCACAATTATCTTCATTACCTGCACCATAGTTTAAGAAAGTGAAGTCGCTCAGTCGTGTCTGACTCTTTGCGACCCCATGGATACCAAGCTCCTCTGTACATGGGATTTTCTAGGCAAGAGTACTGGAGTGGGTTGCTATTTCCTTCGCTAGGGAATTTGCTGACCCAGGGATCAAACCCAGGTCTCCCACATTGTAGACAGATGCTTTACCTTCTGAGCCACCAGGGAAGTTTTTCCCCAGGTAAATAGTAGGGAGGGAAGACAGCTCCACCCATCAATAGAAAATTTGATTAAAGACTTACTGAGCATGTCCCTGCCCATCAGAGCAAGACCTAGTTCCCCCTCAGTCAGTCTATCCCATCAGGAAGCTTCCATAAGCCTCTTATCCTTCTCCATCAGAGGACAGACAGATTGAAAACCACAATCACAGAAAACTAATCAATCTGATCACATGGACCACAGCCTTGTCTAACTCAATGAAACTATGAGTCATGCTGTGTAGGGCCACTTAAGACTGATGGATCATGGAGAGTTCTGACAAAACGTGGTCCACTGGAGATGGAAATGGCAAAATATTTCAATATTCCTGCCTTGAGAACCCCATGAGCAGTATGAAAAGGCAAAAAGATGGGACACTGAAAGATGAACTCCCCAGGTTGGTATGTGCCCAGTATGCTACTGGAGATCAGTGGAGAAATAACTCCAGAAAGAATAAAGAGATGGAGCCAAAGCAAAAATAATACCCAGTGGTGGATGTGACTGGTGATGGAGGAAGGTTTGATGCTGTAAAGAGCAATATTCTATAGGAACCTGGAATGTTAGGTCCATGAATCAAGGCAAGGAAGCAATCAAACAGGAGATGGCAAGAGTGAATGTAGACATTTTAGGAATCAGTGAACTAAAATGTACAGGAATGGGTGAATTTAACTCAGATGATGATTATATCTTCTACTGTGGACAAGAATCCTTTGGAAGAAATGGAGTAGCCATCATGGTCAACAAAAGAGTCCAAAATGCAGTACTTGGATGCAGTCTCAAAAACAACAGAATGATCTCTGTTCGTTTCTGAGGCAAACCATTCAATATCACAGTAATGTAAGTCTATCCCCCTACCAGTAATGCTGAAGAAGTTGAAGTTGAACAGTCCTGGCAATCCACTCCAGAGCTATTGCCTGGAAAATCCTATGGACAGAGAAGCCTGATAGGTTACAGTCCATGGGGTCACAAAGAGTTGGACACGACTGAGCGACTTCACTCACTATGAAGACCTACAAGACTTTCTAGAATTAACACCCAAAAAAGATGTCCTTTTCATTACATGGGACTGGAATGCAAAAGTAGGAAGTCAAGAAACACCTGAGTAACAGGCAAATTTGGCCTTGGAATACAGAACAAAGCAGGGCAAAGGCTAATATAGTTCTGCCAAGAGAATGCACTGGTCACAGCAGATACCCTCTTCCAACAACACAAGAGAAGACTCTACACATGGACATCACCAGATGGTCAACACCAAAATCAGATTGATTATATTCTTTGCAGCAAAGATGGAGAAGCTCCATACAGTCAACAAAAACAAGACTGGGAGCTGACTGTGGCTCAGATCATGAACTCCTTATTGCCAAATTCAGACTTAAATTGAAGAAAGTAGGGAAAACCACTAGACAATTCAGGTTGACCTAAATCAAATCCCTAACAATTATACAGTGGAAGTGACAAATAGATTTAAGGGACTCAGTCTGACAGACAGAGTGCCTGATGAACTATGGATGGAGGTTCATGACGTTGTACAGGGGACAGGGAGCAAGACCATCCCCAAGAAAAAGAAATGCAAAAAAGCAGAATGGCTGTCTGAGGAGGCCTTACAAATAGCTGTGAAAAGAAGAGAAGCCAAAAGGAAAGGAGAAAGGATAATGGTGACCTCCTTCAAAATGTCCCATGCTAGCATTGCTGCATTCAGTTCCTCCAACCCTGCAGCAGGCCACTGCTGACCCACGCCTATACTGGGGACTCCTGGACACTCATGGGCAAGTCTTGGTTAGTCTCTTGTGGCATCACTGCTCCTTTCTCCTGGGTCCTGGTGTGCACAAAGTTTTGTTTGTGCCCTCACAGTTTTGTCTGTGCCCACAAGATTTTGTTTGTGACCAACCTAGGCAGCATATTAAAAAGCAGAGACATTACTTTGCCTACCAAGGTCTGTATAGTCAAAGTTATGTTTTGTTTTGTTTTGTTTTCAGTAGTAACGTATGGATATGAGTGTTGGACTTTTTAAAGAAGGCTGAATGTCGAAGAATTGATGCTTTCAATTGTGGTGCTGGGGAAGACTCTTGAGAGTCCCTTGGACAGCAAGGAGATTAAACCAGTCAATCCTAAAAGAAGTCAACCTGAATATTCATTGAAAGGACTGATACTGAAGCTGAACCTCCAATACTTTTGCCACCTTATGCAAAGAGCTGACACACTGGAAAAGACCCTGATGCTGGGAAAGAATGAAGGCTGGAGAAGAGGGTGACAGATGACAAGATGGTTGTACGGTATCACTGATTCAGTGCACATGAGTTTGAGAAAACTCTGGCAGATAGTGAAGGATAGGGAAGCTTGGTGTGCTGCAGTTCATGGAGTCACAAAGAGTCAGATATGACTTAGTGACTGAAAACAAATCTCGAGAAAGAGAACCAATAGGATATACATATATCTATACAGAAAGAGATTCAGTATAGAGAACTGGCTTATGCACTTACTGAGGTGGCCGAGTCCAAACCGCAGTGTGGATTGGGAGGCTCAAGGCCTAGGAGAGATGCTGGTGCAGATGAAGTCCAAAGGCAATTCTGCTGGATAATTCTTCTTGCCTGGGGAGGCTTGTCTTTTTGGTCTACTCAGGCCTTTAATGGATTGGATGAGATCCACCCACATTATGGAGGACAATCTGCTTTACTCAGAGATCATCAATTTAAATGTTAGTCTCATCCCAAAACCCCCTCCAAGTTAGCAATTAAAATTAATCATCATAAGCAGTATGGTTCCTAAGGCAACAGGAAGCCACTGGGGGAGGAGATGAAACCAGGCAGATGTCATCGAAAAAGCAGGAGAGAAAATCCACTCAGCTACCAACTTTCACTAGCTGAGGATGGCCAGGTTTTCGTATTACTTGCAGAGTATCCAGTGGTGGATATTTATTCTGGTGGGCAGAGCTGGAAAATCCAAGCAGTCCCTGAAGAGAAAGGTGTCTACATGCAGTATCAAAGCCAACTGGGGTGAACTGGTATTCAAGCAGGACCCCCATCAGGCCTACCAGACCTAGGGAAAAGCCATGGCATAAGCACCAGGCAGAGCACTATACAGGGCAACCCATGAGGACTAAGGAGAGAAAGCCTAAGCAAAGCCCCATTTCTGTGCTCAGGGCCCTCAAGAGCTGAGAGGGAATAAGAGGGTGAGCAACAATTCAAGGGCTTCCCAGAAGCCCAACCTTGCACTTCATTCACCATACCTTGGTCCTGGTTGGAGATGAGTATGGCTCAAGTAAGACCTGGGCATGGACTCCTAGGTCCAGAGCTTAAACTTCAATATGGAGTCATCAGTGAAGTTAGCTCTGATGACGTGAAGAAAACAGAGGTAGAGAAAATGAGAAGAGAACACGTATTTATGTAAATCAGATGCAGGTGTTAGTAGTTTTATTTCTATGAAAAGGTATACACCTGGACATGTAGCTCTACCAATGCTTAGCATTGTTTAGGAAAAAATTTGTCAAGCAAAACCTGAGTCAACCTTACTCAAGGAATGACTTCTCTTTCATCTATCACTAAATTTTGATACAGAGAAAGGGGTAATTTTGTTCTATAATCTAAAATAAATAAAAGAAAGTAGAAAAACCTTCACAGTTCCACTCATTTAATGAAGATCCAAAATCCAAATAGTTTATAGCAACATTTCCTGAAGGCAGATAAGAATTCTCCACACTTTATCAAACAAACTTGTAGTGAAATTCTTGGCTTACTTCAAGGCCACAATATATGAAAGGAGAGATAATTTAGTAAGCATCTATCTTAGCAGCTAAAAAATATGTGAGAGATTTATTTGTATAGCGGAGCTTTGAGAGGAACTATTATTAATAGTGTAGTTGATTCCTGTTATCAATCAATGTATTCATTCAAAAGTAAAATATCTTCTAAATCAAGATATAGTGTGTCTCTTTGGACAATATCCACTTTTTGACTTTCAAGTTTACAGTGATAAAGCATGATGGATTATTTAGCTTCTTAAAAGACTGGTTAAAACACTATGACAGAAAACTTACTTGATTGAATAGCTCCTTTTCTCTACTTTTAACTGAAAATGCCTACCTTCCACAGATTAAAAGAGAAATTCCAAAAGACTGTTCTATACTGGATGTTTGGGGCTGGTGCATTGGGATGACCCAGAGGGATGGTCGGGGAGGGAGGAGGTAGGGGGTTCAGGACGGGGAACACATGTATACCTGTGGCAGATTCATGTTGATGTATGGCAAAACCAATACAATATTGTAAAGTAATCAACCTCCAATTAAAATAAATAAATTTATATTAAAAAAGAGAAATTCCAAAGAGGTAATAAAATATAGTAAAAGTCCCATGCCTTAAAATTATTTAAATATCTGTATTTTTCTGAATTCAGACATCTTTACACTTATTTGCATGATATGGAGAATATATTCTTAAATCCAATCGAAAGGAGGTAGTATGACTCATATAATGCTTAAAATGACATTAAAGATAGGAATGAAAGCCCCAAACAGTAATTATTAATTAAGAGTTATTTCTCCCCTGATAAGTTCTTTTGGGAATTCTAAGAGTGTCATGGAATGAAAAGAGTGAAACTGTTTTTCCTACAACTCTTGGCATTCAATCATTTCTGTGGGAAGACATATTTATAGTGAGGAAACTAAATCTGTAAGAAGAAAAAGAATAGTATTCAATGACCAAAGTCACTTACATGAAAAAAGGACTACAGTTGTCTGGAACGGAGAGGCAAACCCAATGAGTTGCCTTTTGATATTGCATTCTGAAGTCCTCCTGGTATAAAGGTAGATCAATTTGGCCATCTAAAAGCAATCATAGTCTTTATAAGAGCCCCCATAGATAAAAGGTGGATGGGATGTAATCATGAAGCAAGTGTTAAATAAAATTCTACTGAAATACTAACTTTTTTTTGAGATATAATTGATATATATAGTGTCCATACAGCAACTTGGCTAAGTTATGATGTCCAGTGTTTGGTTAAACACGAGTTTAGATATTGCTGTGAAATTAATTTTTTAAAATGTGATTAACATTTATATTAAGTAAACTGTAAGTAAAGGCAATTACCCCCCATGATGTGGGTGGACCTCATCCAATCTGTTGAAGGCCTTAAGAGTAAAAGCTGAAACTTCCAAAGGAAGTAACTCTGTCTCAAGACTGCAACATAGAAATTCTCTTGTTTATTTTATAGGAGATTTCAAATTTTCTAGTCTCCATGATCACATAAGCCAATTACTTACATCTTTCTCATATATGTACACACACACACACACACACACACATATATGTATGAATCTTTCTCACATATATACATATATATGTATGTGTAACTATATGAATCTTTCTCTAGTGGCTCAGATGGTAAAGAATCTCCTTATAATGTGAGTGACCCAGGGTCAATTTCTAGGTCAGGGAGATGCCCTGAGAAGGGATCTACCCACTCCAGTATTCTCACCTGGAGAATCCCATGGACAGAAGACTTTGATGGACCACAATCCATGGGGTTGCAAAGAGTTGGACATGACTAAACAACTAATATTTTCATATATATATATATATGTATACACACACATATATAAGTATATACATATAAACACACACACACACACACATATATACAGTCTTTAGAGTGAACATTAAAATTCACTTAATCTCATACATATGATTATGATGCTTTCACTTTCCATGGGGACACTGTCACTAAATATAGTGATGAGTAGGATTTCTAGGTGAAATTCTGTCAAAATTATGCCATCTTATGAATGGCCTTGTACTTATGTCTCATTTCATTAGGAGACTTCAGAGTTGTATTCATCATTAGAAAAAATATGCAAATTTTAATTATAGCCTCTGCCTCCACTGAAAACAAAAATAATATGTTCAGAAACCAAAATAAGAATTGAGATTCCATGAATCAACTTCTAATTCTGAAAACTATTTGATGTCACTTCATTATGGCTCACTGGAAAATATTTAACACTATAAAAGAAATCATTCCAAAGGAATAGATATTTAGATGATTTATTAAAAAAAGATATTTTGATTCATTTTCAAAAATGGCAGAGAAATAAGACCCTGACTCACACCCTCCCAAAAGCATACCAAGTTACAACTATTTACAGAACGATTATCAATGGCAACCAAAGTTTGGCAGAAATCATTTTCCATAACAAAAGATATTTTAAAACAACAACAAAAGATGGATAGGAGGGGCAGAGACTCAGTAGATTCAAGATCTATAACCCAAAGTATGGAGTGGATAATCACAGTTAGCTGGTTGCCAGACACTGACTTGGGAGCAACCCCACATCCAAGGAGCGGTGTCTGCACGGGTGCAGGAGGGCCTAGAGGAGCGACTCCACATTCAAGATCAGAAGGGGCAGTGGTGAGGAGATATCCCTTGTCCAAGGTAAGAGAAACCCAAGTAAGACGGCAGGTGTTGCAAGAGGGCATCAGAGGGCAGACCCTGAAACCATACTCACAGAAAACTAGTCAATCTAATCACACAGCCTTGTCTAACTCAATGAAACTAAGCCATGCCCTGTGGGGCCACCCAAGATGAGCGGGTCATGGTGGAGAGGTCTGATAGAACGTGGTCCACTGGAGAAGGGAATGGCAAACCACTTCAGTATTATTGCCTTGAGAACCCCATGGACAGTATGAAAAGGCAAAATGAGAGGATATTAAAAGAGAAACTCCAAAGGTCGCTAGGTGTCCAATATGCTACTGGAGATCAGTGGAGAAATAACTCCAGAAAAAATGAAGGGATGGGGCCAAAGTAAAAACAATACTCAGTTGTGTATGTGACTGGTGATAGAAGCAAGGTCCGATGCTTTAAAGAGCAATATTGCATAGGAACCTGGAATGTTAGGTCCATGAATCAGGGCAAATTGGAAGCGGTCAAACAGATGGCAAGAGTGAACGTCGACATTCTAGGAATAAGATAAATAAAATGGATTGTTGCTGCTGCTGCTGCTGCTGCTGCTAAGTCGCTTCAGTCGTGTCTGACTCTGTGCGACCCCATAGACAGCAGCCCACCAGGATCCCTCATCCCTGGGATTCTCTAGGCAAGAATACTGGAGTGGGTTGCCAAAAATGGACTGGAATGGGTAAATTTAACTCAGATGACCATTATATCTACTACTGTGGGAAGGAATCCCTTAGAAGAAATGGAGTAGCCATCATGGTCAACAAAAGAGTCTGAAATGCAGTACTTGGTGGAATCTCAAAAATGACAGAATGATCTTTGTTCGTTTCCAAGGCAAAACATTCAATATCACAGTAATCCAAGTTTATGCCCCATCCAGTAATGCTGAAGAAGCTGAGGTTGAACTGTTCTATGAAGACTTACAAGACCTTTTAGAACTAACACCCAAAAGAGATGTCCTTTTCATTATAGGGGATTGGAATGCAAAAGTAGGAAGTCAAGAAACACCTTGAGTAACAGGCAAATTTGGCCTTGGAATACAGAACTAAGCAGGGCAAAGGCTAATAGAGTTTGGCCAAGAGAACACACTGGTCGTAGCAAACACCCTCTTCCAACAACACAAGAGAAGACTCTACACATGGGCATCACCAGATGGTCAACACCAAAATCAGATTGATTATATTCTTTGTAGCCAAAGATGGAGAAGCTCTATACAGTCAGCAAAAACAAGAGCGGGAGCTGACTGTGGCTCAGATCATGAACTCCTTATTGCCAAATTCAGACTTAAATTAAAGAAAGTAGAGAAAACTGCTAGACCATTCAGGTTGACCTAAATCAAATCCCTTATGATTATACAGTGGAAATGAGAAATAGATTTAAGGGTCTAGATCTGATAGATAGAGTGCCTGATGAACTATGGAGTGAGGTTCGTGACATTGTACAGGAGACAGGGATCGAGACCATCCCCATGGAAAAGAAATGCAAAAAAGCAGAATGGCTGTCTGAGGAGGTCTTACAAATAGCTGTGAAAAGAAGAAAAGCACAAAGCAAAGGAGAAAAGGAAAGATATAAGCATCTGAATGCAGAGTTCCAAGAAATAGCAAGAAGAAATAAGAAAGCCTTCCTCAGTGATCATTGTAAAGAAATAGAGGAAAAGAACAGAATGGGAAAGACTAGAAATTTCTTCAAGAAAATTAGAGATACCAAGGGAATATTTCATGCAAAGATGGGCTCGATAGAGGACAGAAATGGTCTGGACCTAACAGAAGCAGAAGATATTAAGAAGAGGTGGCAAGAATACACAGAAGAACTGACAAAAAAGATCTTCATGACAAGATAATCACGATGACGTGATCACTCACCTAGAGCCAGAAATCCTGGAATGTGAAGAAAAGTGGGCCTTAAAAAGCATCACTGTGAACAAAGCTAGTGGAGGTGATTGAATTCCAGTTGAGCTGTTTCAAATCCTGAAAGATGATGCTGTGAAAGTGCTGCACTCAATATGCCAGTAAATTTGGAAAACTCAGCAGTGGCCATAGGACAGGAAAAGGTCAGTTTTCATTCCAATTCCAAAGAAAGGCAATGCCAAAGAATGCTCAAACTACCACACAATTGCACTCATCTCACATGCTAGTAAAGTAATGCTCAAAATTCTCCAAGCCAGGCTTCAGCAATACATGAACCATGAACTTCCAGATGTTCAAGCTGGTTTTAGAAAAGGCAGAGGAACCAGAGATCAAATTGCCAACATCCGCTGGATCATGGAAAAAGCAAGAGAGTTCCAGAAAAACATCTATTTCTGCTTTATTGACTATGCCAAAGCCTTTGACTGTGTGGATCACAATAAACTGTGGAAAATTCTGAAAGAGATGGGAATACCAGACCACCTAACCTGCCCCCTGAGAAACTTATATGCAGGTCAGGAAGCAACAGTTAGAACTGGACATGGAACAACAGATTGGTTCCAAATAGGAAAAGGAGTCCGTCAAGGCTGTATATTGTCACCCTGCTTATTTAACTTCTATTCAGAGTACATCATGAGAAACGCTGGACTGGAAGCAGAACAAACTGGAGTCAAGATTGCCGGGAGAAATATCAATAACCTCAGATATGCTGGTGACACCACCCTTTTGGCAGAAAGTGAAGAGGAACTAAAAAGCCTCTTGATGAAAGTGAAAGAGGAGAGTGGAAAAGTTGGCTTAAAGTTCAACATTCAGAAAACGAAGATCAAGGCATATGGTCCCATCACTTCATGGGAAATAGATGGGGAAACAGTAGAAACAGTGTCAGACTTTATTTTTTGGGCTCCAAAATCACTGCAGATGGTGACTGCAGCATGAAATTAAAGGACACTTACTCCTTACAAGAAAAGTTATGACCAATCTAGATAGCATATTGAAAAGCAGAGACATTACTTGGCCAACAAATGTCCATCTAGTCAAGGCTATGGCTTTTCCAGTGGTCATGTATGGATGTGAGAGTTGAACTGTGAAGAAAGCTGAGAGCAGAAGAATTGATGCTTTTGAACTGTGGTGTTGGAGAAGACTCTTGAGAGTCCTTTGGATTGCAAGGTGATCCAACCAGTCCATTCTAAAGATCAACCATGGGTGGTCTTTGGAAGGAATGATGCTAAAGCTGAAAGTCCAGTACTTTGGCCACCTCATGCGAAAAGTTGACTCATTGGAAAAGACTCTGATGCTGGGACAGATTTGGGGCAGGCAGAAAAGGGACGAGAGAGGATGAGATGGCTGAATGATATCACCAACTCAATGGACATGAGTTTGAGTGAACTCCGGGAGTTGGTGATGGACAGAGAGGCTTGGCGTGCTGCGATTCATGGGGTCTCAGGCGTGCTGCGATTCATGGGGTCTCAAAGAGTTGGACATGACTGAGTGACTGAACTGAACTGAACTGACTTATGTGATTGTTGCTGATTTCCAGTGTGTTTAGGTGTGTAATACAGAGTTCCTGGGACTTGTGTTGACTTGCTAATAAGCAGGTAATCTTCTGGCACTAATAGGTTAGAAGGATCACAAAATGGTACTAAGCAGCTCTCCCCAAGGTGTTGGTACTGACTCTCCTCAAGGAGTAAGGCATCTAAGCCCTGCATTGGACTCCTCAGTTCAGGAGTCCTTCCAGGTAAACAAGTCTCTAGTATCTCTGACTTTGAAGGTCAACAAGGCTTGCAAATGGGAGACTCAGAAGGCTGTGGAAAATAGAGACTTCACTCCTAAAGGACACAGACAAAATCTTCTACACTCTGAGACCCAGCTCAGAGGCAGTAATTTGCAGAAGTCTGCATATGGTCCATTTACTGATCTTGGAGAAAACTCTCAGAGAGGAAGGCAGTCAGAACATTCTCTATGGGAACAGGCAATGTCAGTAGCTATTTGGGGGGCTTGTTCTAACACGAGGACACTGATGTTGGTATGTGTCATTTTGGAATCATTCATCTAGAATGTTAACAGCTGGTTGGCACTAGCCCTGTGACCTTCAAAGGCTCAGCAGACAATTGCATGGGGACCTAGTCCCACCCACCAGAGTGCCAGCACCCATTCTGGGACTTTCAAGGCCCTAACCCTGTGCACCAGTAAGCCTGCAACAGCACCTGGACCTCCTGGTGCCATAGCCAGTAGGGCTGAGGTCTGGCCCCACCCATCAGCAGTTGACAACCTCAGTAGGAAGCAACACCAAGCAGCCAACCAGGCTGCAAACCAGCCTCACTCAGAGTTGTTCAGAGTTCTCGGCCTTGCTGACCTGGTCCCCCAAAGAAGGGCCCAAGCATCCCACATAAGGGTCACTCCTTGATCATAAAACTCTGGTGACTAGAGGGGCATATTTTGCTGGGCCCTACAGAACATCTGCTACTTCTCCAATATCAGGAAATGTAATGACCTACCTAAAACATACAAATGAACACAGAGATTTAGGCAAAATGAGAAGACATAGAAGTAATTCTATCATAAAAACCCTGATGCTGGTTAGTACCATTTTGTAACCCTCCTTCTAGCCTATTAGTGCTAGGAGATTACCTGCTCATTAGCAAGTCAACACAAGTCCCAGGAACTCCAGACCACAGACCCAGTCACACTGGAAACCAGCAACAGCCACACAAGTCAGTGACTGGCAGCCAGCTAGGCTGGGAGTCATCACTGCCTATCAGTACACCTACAACAGTTGGCCCTGCCATAAAAGAAGGACCTATGCAGCCCAATGTAACACACACATCATACACAGAAACAAAGAAAGAGAATTGGGCAAAATAAGGTAATAGAGGAATATATTCTGAACAAAGGAATAAGACAAAATCTCAGAAAAATAAATAAATAAAATGGATATAAACAAGTGAAGTGAAGTGAAAGTAACTCAGTCATGTCTGCTCTTTGTGACCCCATGGACTAAATAGCCCATGAAATTCTCCAGGCCAGAATACTAGAGTGGGTAGCTGTTCTCTTCCCAACCCAGGGGTCCAACACAGGTCTCCCACACTGAAGATTGATTCTTTACCAGCTGAGCCACAAGGGAAGCCCAAGAATACTGGAATGGGTAGCCTATCCCTTCTCCAGCAGATCTTCCCAATCCAGGAATTGAACCAGAGTCTCCTGCATTGCAGGCAGATTCTTTACCAACTGAGACATAAACAGTTTACCCAATAAATAGTGCAAGACTATGCTATAAAGATTCTTAGTGAACTCAGGATGAGAATGGATGAACACAGTGAGAAGTTAACAAAGAGCTGGAGTCTAAAGAAGAATCAAACAGAACTGAAGAGTACAATAACAGAAATTTAGAAATATACTAGATTGAATCAGTAGTAGATTAGATAATATACAGAAATAGGTCAGCAAACTAGAGGACAGAGTAGTGGAAATCACACAAGCTGAACAGGAAAAAAAAAATGAAGATAGTTTAAGAAACCTCTGCGACAACATCAAGTATACTAATATTTGCATTATAGGGGTCCCAAAAGGAGAAGACAGAAAAGGACAGAGAACATATTTGAAAGCATAGTACCTGAAAACTTTCTTAAGCTGGGAAAGAAGAAATATTCTGGTCCAAGATGTACAGTGAATTCAAACAAGATGAATCCAGAGAGATCCACACCAACACATGTTGTAATTAAGATGTCAAAAATTAAAGAGAAAATATTAAAAGCAGCAAGGGAAAAGTAACAAATTACACCCAAAGGTACTCCTACAATATCAGCTGAATTTTTGGCCGAAACTCTGCAGGTCAGAAGGGAGTGATGTAATATATTCAAAATGATGGGAAAAAAAAAAGCATATAATATAGAATAATCTAAGCCAATCTAGCCACCAGGGTTATCATTCAGATTTGGGGGGGAAAAAAGATAAAAGATTTTTGCAGATAAGCAAATGCTTAAAGAGTTCAGTGTCACTAACTAGCTTTACAAGAAGTTAAAGGGACTTTATATATATTTGCAAAGGCAAATATATAATGAAGTTGGTAGATCAACCACTGATAAAGTTAGCTAGAAGATTAAAAGATAAAAGTAGTAAAATAATCTATATCCACATTAGGTAGTTAAGGGACACAAAATAAAAGGAATTAAAATATTATGTCAAACACATAAAGGTGGGGGGGTAAAAAAAAGTAGGGTTGTTATAGTGCATTCAAACTTAAGAGATCAACAAATTAAAATAATTATGTATATACATAGATTGGTATACATGATTGCTAAACACAAACCAAAAATCTATAATAGATAAACACATAAAAAAAAAAAAGGACTCCAAATGTAGCACTAAAAACAGTCATCAAATCAAAAGGAAAGAGAGCAAAAGAAGAAAGGAACAACAACAACAAACAAAACAACTAGAAAATAATTAACAAGAAAAGCAGCAAATACATACCCACCAATGATTACTTTAAATGTAAATGGACCAATGTTCCAAGGCATCTTTTCTAAAATTAAGAACAAGACAAATATGCCTACTTTCACCACTAATACTGGAAGTCCTAGTCATAGGAACCAGACAAGATAAAGTAAAAGGAATGCAAATCAGAAAGGAAGAAATAAAACAGTCACTGTTTACATGATAGATATATGTGTGTGTGTGTGTGTGTGTGTGTGTGTGTGTGTGTGAGAAGAACCTTCCTGCCAATGCAGGAGACATAAGATATGAGGGTTTGATTGCTGGGTCAGGAAGATCCCCTGGAGGAAGGCATGGCAACCCACTCCAGTATTCTTGCCTGGAGGGAGAATCTCACGGACAGAGGAGCCTGGTGGGCTACTGTCCATAGGATTGCAAAAAAGTCAGACATGACTGAAGTGACTTAACGTGTGTGTGTGTGTGTGTGTGTGTGTGTATGTGTATAATCCTAAAGCTTCCATCTGCTAGAACTAATAAATAATAAATAGAACTAATAAACTAATAATTAGAACTAATAAACTAATAAATAATTCAGTAGTTTCAAGATACAGAATTAGTACAGAGAAATCTGTCTTATTTCTACATACTAACAGCAAATTATCAGAAAGAGAAATTAAGAAAACAACCCCATTTATGATTGCATCAAAAAGAGTAATATCCTTATGAGTAAATCTAACCAATTAGGTAAAAGGCTTGTAGTCAGAGAACTGAGACATGGATTAAAGAATTTGAAAATGAAACAAGCAAACAGAAAGATATACCGTACTCATTGGTTGAAATAATTAATATCATTAAATGACCATACTACCCAAGGCAATCTACAGATTCAATGCAATACCAATGACATTTTTACAGAACTAGAATAAATAATTCTAAAATTTGTAAGAGAATACAAAAGACTCCAAATAGCTCAAAACAATCTTGAGAAAGAAGAACAAAGCTGGAGATATCATGCTCCTTGATCTTAAACTATACTCTACTTCTGCTTCACTGACTTCATAAAAGCTTTTGACAGTGTGGCTCACAAAAAACTGCTGAAAATTACTGAAGAGATGTGAATACCAGACCACCTTATCTGCTTCCTGAGAAACCTATATACAGGTCAAGAAGGAACAATTAGAACAGGACATGAAACAACGGACTGGTTCCAAATTGGGAAAGGAGTATGTCAAGGCTGTATATTGTCACCCTCCTTATTTAACTTACTTGCAGAGTATATCATGCAAAATGCTGGGATGGATGAATCACAAGCTGGAATCAAGATTGCTGGGAGATATATCAATACCTTAGTTATGCAGATACCACCCTAATGGAAGAAAGCACAGGAACTAAAGAACCTCTTGATGAAGACAAAAGAGGAGAGTGAAAAAGTTGGCTTAAAACTCAACATTCAAAAAAAACGAAGATCATGGCATCCAGTCCTATCACTTAATGCCAAATAGATAAGGAAAAAGTGGAAATAGTGGCAGATTTTTTTTTTCTTGGGCTCCAAAATTACTGCAATTGGTGACAGCATCCATGGAGTTACAAGACACTTACTCCTTGGAAGAAAGCTATGACCAATCTATACAGCATATTAAAAAGCAGAGGCATCACTGCTGACAAAGGTCCATAGAGTCAAAGCTATGGTTTTTCCAGTAGTCATGTACAGATGTGAGAACTGGACCATAAATAAGGTTGAGCATCTGAAGAATTGATGCTTTCAAACTGTGGTATTGGAGAAAACTTTCGAGAATCCCTTGGAATGGAAGGAGATCAAACCAGTCAATCCCAAAGGAAATCAATCCTGAATATTCACAGGAAGGACTGATGCTGAAGCTGAAACTCCAATACTCTGGCCACCTGATACAGAGAGCCAGCTCATTGGAGACAACCCTGATGCTGGGAAAGATTGAGGGCAGGAGGAGAAGAGGGCAGCAGAGAATGAGAGGGTTAGATGGCATCACCAATTCAATGGACATGAGTGTGAGCAAACTCTGGGAGATAGTGAAGGACAGGGAAGCCTGATATGCTGCAGTTCATGGGCTCACAAAATGTTGGACATGATTTAGTAACTGAACAACAACAAAGCTGCTGGAATCAAAACGAGATGTCATGTGTGTGTTAGTCACTCAGTCGTGTCCGACTCTTTGCGATCCCATGAACTGTAGCCTGCCAGACTTCTCTGTCCATGGAATTCTCCAGGCAAGAATAATGGAGTGGATTGCCATTCCCTTCTTCAGAGGCTATTCCCAACCCAGGGATTAAACTCTGGTCTCCTGCATCACAGGCAGATTCTTTTGAACCCGCGCCTCCTGCATTGTAGGCAAATGCTTTACCTTCTGAGCCACCAGGGAAGCCCCAATTTGAGCTATAAGGAAGTCCTAAACAAAATGTTACTTGCATAAAAACAGACTTATAGATCAGCAGGAAAGAAGAGAGAGTACAAAAATGAGCCCATGCTTATATGGGCAATGGACTTGTATTGGAAAATGGATTGTTACATGCAAAAGAATCAAGCTGAAGTACTTTGTCACAACATAGAGAAAAATAAACTCAAAATGGATGAAAGACTTAAATGTAAGACCTGAAACATAGAATGCCTAGGAGAAAACATAGGCAGTATGCTCTTTGACATCGATCTTTGTAATATTGTTCTGGGTATCTTCTCAGTCAAGAGAAACAAAAACAAAAGCAAACAAGTGAAAGTACATTAAACTAAAAAGCATTTGCACAGTAAAAGAAGCTATCAACAAAATGAAAAAGCAGCCTATTGAATGGAAAAATATATTTGCAAATAATATACCTCAAAAGGGATTGATATTCAAATTATATAAGAAATACAAATCAACATCAAAAACATGAAATGACCCAATTGAAACATGAGCAATGGACCCGAATATATATTTTTCCAAATGAGGAATACAGATAGTCAACAAACACATAAATAGATACTCAAAATCACTAATCATAAGAAAAATGCAAATTAAAACCACACTGAGATTTCACCTCACATCTGTCAAAATGATTGTCATGAAAATGACATCAAATAAAAAGTGTTGGTGAGGATATGGAGAAAAGTGAACCCTTGTGGACTGTTGATGGGGTTGTAAATTGGTGCAGCCACTAATGGAAACTAATAGAGGGACCCACTAATAGAGGATCATCTATTAAATTAAAAATAGAACTAGTATGTGGTCCAGCAATTGTACTTATGGATACTTACAGAAAGAAAATGAAAAGCACTAATTTGAAAAGATTAGTGTGTCTTTTGTGGACACACTGCAGTTGTGTCCACCAAGTGCAGCATTATGTGCAATGGTCAATATATAGAAGCAACCTGATGTTCATCAATAGATGAATGAATAAATAAGATGTTGTTTGTATATACACATACAATGGAATATTACTCAATTGTAAAGAAAAATAAAACCTTGCCATTTGCAGCAACATGGATGGATCTAGAGGATATTACGTTATGTGAAATAAATCAGACAGAGAAAGACAAATACTACACTTAAGTTGGAATAAAAAATTAGCAAACAATACAAAATGAAAATAGACCATAGATACAGAGAACAAAGAGGTGGTTGTCTGAAGCAAGGGATTAGAGGTGGCTGAAATAGGTATAAGGGGTTAAGATTACAAACTTCCAGCTATATAATTAATAAGTCATGGGCATGTAATATAAAGCATAAGTTATATGGTTAATAATATTGCAATAGCTTTGCATGGGGATTGATGGTTATTAGACTTGTGATTATATCATTAAGTATGCAGAACCAAATCAGCCTTTAGTACACCTGATGCTAACATAATATTGTACATCACCTTTATTCAAATCTTAAAATGGATATTTTTGTGGGGAAATTTGCTGTTTTAAGAGGTGGAATGTGGCAGGTGAGAAATTATTTTTAACATTTTACAAAACTTCACTTAATTTACCTCTTCAAATATACATCAGTGTATCTCCAAAAAAGTAACACAGAATAGCAATCCTTTTTATAAAAGCCTCTTACATTGGTTGTATTATCAAATAAATTTTATAAATGCATTTTACTACACATAATGTTACTTTCCATTAGATACTCATGAAACATAAAGCAGAATAAAAGCCCATGAAGCCCAAAGTAAAGAAGTTTGTTTAACTATATTAAACTAGTGTTTCTGAAATGTATTTGATAACAGAAACTTTATTTTGAGTAACTTCCCTTAACAGTCTATAAAATACTAAAACATACTTTGAAAAATGTTGACATAAACTATTCCAGACAGAATGAGGTTAAAAAGAAGTTTCCAAGGTAGGAGATTCTATAACATCTCTCAAGAAGGTATAGCAGTGTCTAGCAAAAAAAAAAAAAAAAACTGTTCTGTATCTGAGATAAATCCTTCGTGCTACATTTTAAATGTTTCCTGCTGCTGTGTATTTAGTGAAGAAAAACAGCTGGTCACCACTTTCTGTTAAGAAATCATAATCTATTTAGAGGCCTTTCTTGGGACATCCATCTAAGCTTCTTTGCCAAAACTGAAGGAACAAATACAATGATTAAATCTTTCCTGAGAAATCTGTATGCAGGTCAGGAAGCAACAGTTAGAACTGGACATGGAACAACAGACTGGTTCCAATAGGAAAAGGAGTACATCAAGGCTGTATATTGTCACCCTGCTTATTTAACTTCTATGGAGAGTACATCATGAGAAATGCTGGACTGGAAGAAACACAAGCTGGAATCAAGATTGTTGGGAGAAATATCAATAACCTCAGATATGCAGATGACACCACCCTTATGGCAGAAAGTGAAGAGGAGCTAAAAAGCCTCTTGATGAAAGTGAAAGAGGAGAGTGAAAAAGTTGGCTTAAAGCTCAACATTCAGAAAACTAAGACCATGGCATCCAGTCCCATCACTTCATGGGAAATAGATGGGGGAACAGTGGAAACAGTGTCAGACTTTATTTTTGGGCTCCAAAGTCACTGCAGATGGTGATTGCAGCCATGAAATTAAAAGACGCTTACTCCTTGGAAGAAAAGTTATGATCAATCTAGATAGCATATTCAAAAGCAGAGACATTACTTTGCCAACTAAGGTCCATCTAGTCAAGGCCATGGTTTTTCCTGTGGTCATGTATGGATGTGAGAGTTGGACTGTGAAGAAAGCTGAGCACTGAAGAATTGATGCTTTTGAACTGTGGTGTTGGAGAAGACTCTTGAGAGTCCCTTGGACTGCAAGGAGATCCAACCAATCCATTCTGAAGGAGATCAGGCCTGAGATTCCTTTCTTTGTAAAGAATGATGCTAAAGCTGAAACTCCAGTACTTTGGCCACCTCATGCGAAGAGTTTATTCATTGGAAAAGACTCTGATGCTGGGAGGGATTGGGGGCAGGAGGAGAAGGGGACGATAGGATGAGATGGCTGGATGGCATCACTGACTCGATGGACGTGAATCTGAGCGAACTGCGGGAGTTGGTGATGGACAGGGAGTCCTGGCATACTGCGATTCATGGGGTCGCAAAGAGGCGGACAGGACTGAGCGACTGAACTGAACTGAAGTGAATTGATATATATTATATAATTAATAAATAAAAAAAATAATAAAATGCATAATGAAAACCACCTCAAGACACCCTGTGAGAATGAAATGAAAAACCAATACAAAATAAAATTCTCATATACTTCCACATATATATGGAATTTAGAATGATGGTAATGATAAACCTGTACGTAAGACAGCAAAAGAGACACAGAGGTATAGAACGGCCTTTTGGACTCTGTGGGAGAGGGAGAGGGTGGGATGAGTTGGCAGAGTGGCAGTGTAACATGTATGATATCACAAGTGAAACGAATCACCAGTCTAGGTTTTATACAGTATACTTACACATATATATGGAATTTAGAATGATGGTAATGATAAACCTGTACGTAAGACAGCAAAAGAGACACAGAGGTATAGAACGGCCTTTTGGACTCTGTGGGAGAGGGAGAGGGTGGGATGAGTTGGCAGAGTGGCAGTGTAACATGTATGATATCACAAGTGAAACGAATCACCAGTCTAGGTTTGATGCAGGAGGCAGGATGCTTGGGACTGATGCACGGGGATAATCCAGAGAGAAGGTGTGGGGCGGGAGTGGGGAGGTGGGGGTCGGGATTGGGAGTTCATGTACACTCGTGGCTGATTCATGTCAATGTATAGCAAAACGAATACAGTATTGTAAAGCAAAACAAACTAAAAAATAAAAATTAAAAAAAATAAAAATAAAAATCAATTAAAATAAATAAATAAATAAAATTGATAAAGGTCAAAAAAAATTCAATGACATTTCTTCATGTTTTGCGGAGAAACCACATTAGAAGACTAGGAAATGGAGAACTATAAGAAATAGATTTAAGGACATTAATTCTGCCAATCAAAATTGGCTGCCAATCAAAACTGGTTATTTTCCTGATTTATGTCACTATTTATTACAAACCAACATATTTAGTCCAACTTCAATCTGTAAAGTCATAAAAGAAACTGTAGTGTATTTTCAGACTATGGTCCTCTTGGGGTATAACATTAAGTATTTGTGAAAGGAAGGGAAATAACCAGCCTTCATAGTTTTAATTCCCTTTATCTCTACTGTACATACATTCCAATGGAGTGATTATTCTAATCATAATGGTCAGCAACAAATTAGTCTATTTAAAAATGTACTGCTAACAAGGGATTCAATCCAAAATTAAATTCTTAAATTATTGTTTAGGAACATGTGCTAATATAAGTTCAAATTCACTCTTAGTGCATGCAAAATGGGAATAGTAAGAGGATATGATGGAAAGGCACAGAATGGGCCAAATTCTTTACACAAATTCTCATTGTGATTCCTTTTAAGGAGCATGGGATTCCCTGGTGGCTCAGATGGTAAAGAGTCTGCCTGCAGTGCAGAAGACCCTGATTCAATCCTTGGGTCGGGAAAATCCCCTGGAGAAGGAAATGGCAAACCATTCCGATATTCTTGCCTGGAAAATCCCATGGTCAGAGGAGCCTGGCAGGCTACAATCGATTGGGTCGCAAGAGTCAGACATGACTGAGCGACTTCACTTCACTTTAAGGGGCATAATCCTTAGAGATGTAACCTAAGCTTTTTGATAAATAAGCTTGAGGTTTTAAATTTCTGACTTTATGAAAAATAACACAAATTTGAAACAATACTTATTTTCAATCTGTAGTTATTCTAGAGAAAAACTAACATACCTTAGTTCTTCTACCCAATTCTGGACAGCATCTTGTAAAATTCAAACATTTATTCATTGGATCTCCTACCCATGCTAACACTCCATAGGAAATTTAAAAAGAATGGGAGGCTTGATCCGTATCTCGGCATACTTTTGCATCTCTCTCACTTCATCTAGTGCCTCTTCACCTCTGACTCACTCTCCTGCAGCCCACTGTCACTCTGTTGCTCCTGAACATGTCAGCCCTGCTTCTCCCTCAGGGCACTGGCACCTAATTTCCCTCTTCTAGAATGCTCTTCCCTCAAATATTCATTGGCTCATGCCCACACTTCCTTCACGTGCCAAGTGTCATCTAACTTGCGAATTCCTTCTTGATATCTAAACAGTATGTATCACTCTTCATTCTGATATACATATGCAATGTTGTTTAACGATTTCCCTTTACTATAATCTAAATCCTTGAGGTCAGAACTTTATTTTTTTCACTGCTTTAATCCTAGCAACTGGACCTAGCCTATCCTAGACACTCAAAAAATATTACATGAAGGAAGAAAAAAGAAGGAAGACTAGAAAGAGGGGCTGCCTTCTCTGTACTGGTAATGGTGGATTTAGTGTGATTGAGAATCAAAGAAATACTCTGTCTGATCCTGTAGACTCAGTGTATGTGCTTTCTTACCCAATAAAAGGTATTCTTTCTAGTAATGGACTTCCCACCTTATCAAAATTTAAGAACATATTTAGAAATTATAAGATAAATTTAATTTAGTACTTACTGAATATGTGTCAATGTTACTGAAAGCACTTCTATGTCAACAGAGTTGTGCTTATTCTGCTGACAATTTTTCATGTATCTCTTTCATTTTCTATTTAACACAGAAGAATGTCCATAAAACCAAGACTTCTGTTTTCTTGTAAGTTCATCCCTACTGAATAATAAACAACGTCATAGTCCTTAAGATCATTGCCTTAATAATTAATCGTTGCACATGAAAAAGTGGATTGTTGGAAATAACAACGGAGGCAGGAAATAACCTGCCTCAGGAGGTTACTAAGCAGCAGAGAATCTGGTTTTTAAGGCCTAATTCTCATCTCTCTTCCAGCAAATAAACAGACCAAAAAGGAGAGAGGCCAGGCCACAAAAACGGAGCTGGAAGCCAAACCTCTGTCTCCAGTCTCTAAAAGAACAAAATGTAGAGAATACAACTTGCCTCCAAGGACTGCCTGAGGTATTAGTTGATGTTTGCAAAGACTTATCAGGATGAAAGCCACTGTAGAAGAGCTTACTGTCTCAGTAACTGGAATGCTATTTTTTTTTCCATGTTGCATTAGAGAATCTTTTAAGAAGATTTCACCAAAAGAAAAGCCATAACAGCCTTCCAATGGGAAAATTTCCACTCATTCATCATGTTAACCAAGACACTCCAGGGAAGGCCAGGGCTTGCTTTATGAGAGTCTATTGCCATCACGAAGGCTCAAAACACATTTGAACAAAACGACAGCCTGTAGGGACTCAGCATGCTTCTTAATTTGTTGGGAGAGAGTCCAGGAAACTACTTACTGCCATACCAATCCTATGCCCCACCACATTTGCTCCTGCAGGTTAGTCACAATATAGCAGATGTACTAAGCCCAAAGCTAAGGCCAGATGCTAGTAATTCACGTCCATCCCCAAATTTTGTGATGCTACTGAGTTTTGCTTTCTGTAAAGCAGTGTTTTTTGAAGTGTTCCTTCTGCCTCTAGCATCAGCATGATGGAGGAATTCACTGGAAATGCAAATTCTCAGGCCTCATGCCAGATTGATAGAATCCAAAATTTGGGAGTAGAACTTAATAATCTGTGTTGTAACAAGTTCTCCAGCTGATTCTGATGCCATTCTTCTATTAGCTTACATTAAAAGAAAAGATCTATGTGTCAATAATGGACAATTATTGGACAGAATAATTTGACATACTATTAATTCATTAATGTATTTAGCCAATATATATCAAGTGCCCATTGGGCTCAAATGGTAAAGCGTCTGCCTACAATGCAGGAGACCCAGGTTCAATCCCTGGATCAGGAAGATCCCCTGAAAAAGGAAATGGCAACTCACTCCAGTATTCTTGCCTGGAGAATCCTATGGACAGAGGAGCCTGGTGGGCTACAGTCCAAGGGGTCACAAAGAGTCAGACATGACTGAGCGACTTCATACACACACATCATGTGATAAGCCTTGTTCTGGAGGCTCGGGATATACCAGTGAACAAAACAGACACAAACTCTGACCTCATGGAGTTTACATTCTAGTTGAAGTAGGCAGAAAAACAAAATAAGCAAGTTAAATCTCGACACATCTGATATCCAGTATCTCAGAAGATGATCTGTTGTGGAAGAAATAAAGCAATGCAAAGAAGATGGGGAACTGATGAGGAGCATGAATAAGGAGGTAAGCGTGTGCATTTTTGAGTAGGTAAAAGCTGAACTTTGAGTCATAAAACTAGTATGTCAGAGCTTGTTAGAGCTTTTTTACATCATCTTTATAAGGCCCATTTATAAATTGATTACAGAGATATTGATGTCAGTGTTCCTTTTAAGTAAGTATATTTTAAGTACCTTTCAAAAAGTCTTTAGGACCCCATGGAAGGTAGCCTGCCAGGTTCTTCTGCCCATGCTATTCACCAGGCAAGTATGCTGGAGTGGGTTGCCACACACTTCTCCAGGGGATCTTCTCCACTCAAGGATAGAACCTACCTTAGATCTCCTGCTTGGGCCGGTGAGTTCTTTACCACTAGCGCCACCTGGGAAGCCCTTTTAGTACTTAAAACTAATCTGACCATTATATTAAATTAAAAAAATTAATCACAGAAGAATATAGTTCATATGTGTTAATTTTAAATTTTTGATCCAATTTTTCTAGGGTTTGTAAAACAGATAAAATAAGGCTATATCAAAGTGGCCTTTTAACCTCCGATCGTGTCTTTTAAAATGAGTCATCTGGAGGTGGTGACAGGTACTGTGGAGCAGCGGCAGGACTGGAGCCTTCCAAGCTGCCTCCAGTGGGGCTCTTCTCTGCCTGAGAATCAGAGGCTCTAGGCACTGGACTCTGATCCTGGGCTCTTCGCTTGAGCAAGACAACTTCCAGCCACTTCAGTCCAAAGGCCAAGCTATTCCTTTTCTCTTAATGATTAGTAAGAGTATTAGTAAGTACACTACAAGTGAGTATTAGTAAGAACACTACGTCCATATCCACAGAGGCTGTAAGTTCGACTGAAGGGAAATACAGAGATGGAGCGAAGTGCCCCGCTTTCTTTACTCTACCAGTGGCAATCAATGGGGGTGCCATGTCCAACGGTGAACATGAAAATGAAGACACCAAGCTCATGGCAAATGCCCCACAGAAAAGGACCTCATAGAAAAGAGCGCTCTCACCGAGAGTCCTTGGATAGTACTGGCAGTCTAGACTCCCAGAGACTGAACATGGTTTACACCATAGAAGAAGTTCCTCCCTGGTACCTGTGCATATTAATGGGGTTGTAGACCTACCTGACCAGAGAAGGCAGTGGCACCCCACTCCAGCACTCTTGCCTGGAAAATCCCATGGATGGAGGAGCCTGGTAGGCTGCAGTCCATGGGGTCGCTAAGAGTTGAACAGGACTGAGCGGCTTCACTCACCTTTTACTTTCATGCATTGGAGAAGGAAAAGGCAACCCACTCCAGTGTTCTTGCCTGGAGAATCCCAGGGATAGGGGAGCCTGGTGGGCTGCTGTCTGTGGGGTCGCACAGAGTCGGACACGACTGAAGCGACTTAGCAGCAGCAGCAGACCTACCTGACAGGCTTCAGTGGCATGATCGCTGTACCCTTTCTACCTGCCGAAGCCACGTGAGTAGGGTGTGACCAGTGGGGCGCCAGCCAGTTCAGC
>SJXQ01006966.1:136854-189229 GCA_006408695.1 Aepyceros melampus | reverse complement strand
CAGCACTGCAGGGAGTG
Organism: Aepyceros melampus; assembly: GCA_006408695.1. Classification (NCBI taxonomy): domain Eukaryota; kingdom Metazoa; phylum Chordata; class Mammalia; order Artiodactyla; family Bovidae; genus Aepyceros; species Aepyceros melampus. The sequence continues at coordinate 189,212 of SJXQ01006966.1, read as the reverse complement.
AAGGCGGAGCCTCTCAGCAGACACCCAGAGAAACACTCTTTCTCCTTTCTTTTCGCCTTTTCTTTAATTTTGTGGCTTTTGGCGGGGGTAACTATTTGTTTTGACATAGCTCTAGTGTTTTAAGAAATATGTTATCATCCTCTTCCCATTTTCCCTACCACAAACACACTTTATAGACACAATTTCTTAAAGCCCTATCTATTGAGGGGTAATTGACATACAGCTAAGTTTACCCCCTTTTCACATGTATAGTTAGATGAGTTTTTATCCATGTGTAAAAACCATCACCACAACAAACAGAGCACTGCTACACCCCAAGTTCAGTTGAGTTCAGTTTAGTCGCTCAGTCGTGTTCGACTCTTTGCGACCCCATGAATCACAGCACGCCAGGCCTCCCTGTCCATCACCAACTCCCGGAGTTCACTCAGACTCACGTCCATTGAGTCCGTGATGCCATCCAGCCATCTCATCCTCGGTCGTCCCCTTCTCCTCCTGCCCCCAATCCCTCCCAGCACCAGGGCACCCCCAAAGAACTCCCTAATGCTTACATGTTAGTGGCTAGATACTTAAATAGTAAAATAAATTCTTGACCTGAAATAGTTGATACTATACCTGAAATAGCTGATAGCTTAAAAAGGAGATTATCAAAATTGTACCCAACCAGCTCTCCTAAATCCCTGTGCTCTCTCTGGACAGAAGCCTCCTGGATGGAGCTGGGAGAGGAGCTGGTGGGCTGCTTCCTACTGAGGAGTGTACCTAATTGGAAGTGTACCCAATGGTTGGTATAATTTTGATATTTACTGGTAAGACTAGAATACAATGGCCTTGAAAATAAAGGTTACACTTGCCTTCAGTAAAAAAAGTTTCCTTTGAATCAACTCAAGATGGATTAGAGGTCCAAATGTAAGAAACATGAATTTATATAACCACTAGAATAAAACAAGGGCACATTCCTTCCTAAGTAGAAAGACTTTTTAACTAAGAGTTAAACTCCAGGAACAATAAATGGTGATCAATTTGATGCCATTAAATGTCTTCAAAATTTTAAGCTTTGCATCTTAAAAATATTCATGGAAAGGACAAACTGAAGTACCACATACCATAGATAAGTTTTAATGTGGCTAATATAGAAAGATCTCTTGAAAATCAAAGTTAAAAATATCAAAAATTGTCTAGGAAAAAGGCAAAAGACATGAATAGACAGTTGACAAAAATGTTATATGGCGATTCTTTGCTATATGAGAAGATCATCAAACTGACTTATAATAAGAGAAATAGAAACTAAAGCTTCCTGAGATACCATTTCTCTCTTTTTTCAGATTGAGAAAAAATAACTTTGACAAGCCACTCTGATGATAAAGTTGTGAGAAAACAGGCACTGTTACACACTGTTGTCAGGAGTGAAAATGGTTCAATCTCTGTGAAGAAGAATGTTGTAATATCTAGAGGACGAGTGCATTTACCATCTGATTCAGCAAGCTTGTTTCCAGAAATTTTACCCTGAAGATATAATCACACAAATGTAAAATAAATACAAAAAACATTTTACAGCTGTGTGACTTGTAATGGCAAAACATTTAATACAACTTAAATGCCCATCTGTAGGAGACTGGCTACTATGCAATGAATTACTATGCAGCTCTAAGAAAGAATAAGAAATATCTTTGTGAATTGGTATAAAGTTCCAGGATATCCTGAAAAAGTAAGTTGCAAACAGTGTGTGTATGTGTGTTTGAAGAAATAAGGATAAGGTAGAAATTAATTAAATGGTTAACACTGATAGGCAAGTAGGATTTGGGGGTGTAGGGGATAGTAATGGGAGTGACACTTTCCTGATATATCTCTTTATATCATTTGATTTTTAAACTGTAAAAAATGTTCAACATATTCAAAATATAAAATCTAAAACAGTGAAGAAAAGAAAACCCTAAAATTGAATACAAGCAGAAACAAGTTAACCTAACTTTATGTCAAATTGTTGACCACATGGAGGAAATAATTAATTCACAGACTTTAGAACATAGTACTTGTGTATAGTGAATAAGATATATTCTGAGGACACACACACACACACACAAAAAAAAATACAGAAAAAATTTAAACTTAGTATTCATTAGTAGTAACATTGGTGGAACTGTAACATTAGTATTCATTAGTAGTAACATTCTGGAACTGTACTGTGTGATGCAGTTTGAGCAAATGAATGAGTATCTTGATGTTGGAAATCAAGGTTCTCAGTGAAGGAGAGATATGAATATGGAAAGAAAGAACATAATCCAATAGTAATGGATTGGACTGGTTGTAACATTATGACTCCATCATTCAAAAAAGAGTTGTCAGTGAACAGAAGTTCACTAACTAAAGGCCAACCTAGTAATGGTGAGCCCACCTAGTGCTCAGATCTTGGTTTCTAAGTATCATTCTTCACTAAAATGAATCAGGGTTCCTTGGAGAAGTGGTTGACTCTAGGGCTGGAACTGAGAAAAGTCGAAGTTGAGCCTGGAACATCTTGTGTCAGAAAGCAAAAAATAAGGAAGTAGTGGTGGAAATAGCTGTGTCAAAAAGAATGGAAACCTCCTTGAACAGATTGCTTTGGGACAATTTAATTATTAAAAGGAATAGCCATGGAAGTATATTATTAAGCTGAATTAAAAAATGAAATAAAATAAAATGTGAGTCATCTATTGCTAAGAATTGAAACGAATGAAATGTTTTGTAGTTAGCAGAGTAGGTTCAGTTTAGACCCAGCCTCTCGAGGAATGTGTTATTTGGATAGTTATGGACTGAATTCTGGCCACTTATGTACTGAAGCCCTAATCCACAGTATGAATTTACTTGAAAATGGGTCTTTAAGGAGGTAATTAACTCAGGTCATGATGGTGGGGCCCTAATCCAATAGAACTGATGTCCTTATAAAAAAGGAAAGCAACACCAGAGACTTCTCTGCATGCCTGCAGGAAAAACAGAAAGCAGTTGTTTGTAAGAAGAGAAGTCACAGCAGAAACCAACCGTCCCAGCACCTTGATCTTGGACTTCCAGCCTCCAGAGCATGAGAAAATTAACATCTGTTGTTTAAGTCTTCCAGTCTGTGTCATTCTATCATGGTAACCCGAGCAAACTAATAAACAAGCATAAGCATCTCCTTTTACACTGTTGGTGGGAATGCAAATTAGTACAGCCACTATGGAGAACAGTGTGGAGATTCCTTAAAAAATTGCAAATAGAACTGCCTTATGACCCAGCAATCCCACTGCTGGGCATACACACTGAGGAAACCAGAATTGAGACACGTGTACCCCAATGTTCATCGCAGCACTATTTATAATAGCCAGGACATGGAAGCAACCTAGATGTCCATCAGCAGATGAGTGGATAAGAAAGCTGTGGTACATATACACAATGGAGTATTACTCAGCCATTAAAAAGAATACATTTGAATCAGTTCTAATGAGGTGGATGAAGCTGGAGCCGATTATACAGAGTGAAGTAAGCCAGAAAGAAAAACACCAATACAGTATACTTACACATATATATGGAATTTAGAAAGATGGTAATGATAAACCTGTACGCAAGACAGCAAAAGAGACACAGATGTATAGAACACCCTTTTGGACTCTGTGGGAGAGGGAGAGGGTGGGATGAGTTGGCAGAGTGGCAGTGTAACATGTGTGATATCATAAGTGAAACGAATCGCCAGTCTAGGTTCAATGCAGGATGCAGGATACTTGGGACTGATGCACAGGGAAAATCCAGAGAGATGGTGTGGTGGGGGGAGGGAGGGTGTCGGGATTGGGAGATCATGTACACTCGTGGCTGATTCATGTCAATGTATAGCAAAATGAATGCAGTATTATAAAGCAAAACAAACTAAAAAATAAAAATTAATTTAAAATAAAATAAAAGAAACATGGAGAATTATTTGCATTTTGAGAAACTCTGTGGAGACAGCTAAGCAATGTAGGTCCCAAGGCCATCAAGACCTGAAGAAGTGACTGAATTCCACATGTCAGTTATGGTCTCTGCCATAATACCAACCACCTGTGAGTAGTATCACAGGATACTGGGAATAAAAGTAACCACAGAGACCACAAGTAGAAGGCCTGGAGATAGGAGTAAAATACAAAATAATCAAAGAACACCTCATAATTACATTCTTTGTATGAAATATAATTTAATAAGGTAAAGTCCTAGAGAAGGAACTGGAAACCCACTCCAGTATTCTTGCCTGGGAAATCTCATAGACAGAGGAGCCTGGGGGGCTGCAGCCCATGGGGTTGCAAAGAGTTGGACGTGACTTAGCAACTAAACAATGAGAAAGAGACATTTCAGGAACTTCTCTGATGATCCAGTGGTTAAGAATCTGCCTTGCATTGCAGGGGACCTGGGTTTGATCCCTGTTTAGAAAACTTAGATCTGGACCCAGCCAGAAGAACCAGGAAAGCGGGGAGGCACCCAGGGGCCAAAGAATGGGCCGGTGGGGTGAGGAAGAGGATGCACTCGGCGACTGGAAAGAGAAGCGAGGCGAAGGNAGCCTGTCTCTTCTACACATCTTGCAGGATGCAGGATGCTTGGGACTGATGCATGGGGATAATCCAGAGAGATGGTGTGGGGCGGGAGGGGGGAGGTGGGGGTCGGGATTGGGAGTTCATGTACACTCGTGGCTGATTCATGTCAATGTATAGCAAAACAAATACAGTATTGTAAAGCAAAACAAACTAAAAGATAAAAATTAATTTAAAAAATCTACAAATAGTAAATGCTGGAGAGAGTGTGGAGAAAAGGGAACCCTCCTACACTATTGATGGGAATGTACATTGGTATAGCCACCATGGAGAACAGTATGGAAGTTCCTATAAAAACTAAAAGTAGAGCTACTATATAACCCTGCAATCCCACTCCTGGGCATATATCCAGAGAAAAACATGGTCTGAAAGGATACATGTATCCCAATGTACACTGAAGCACTGTTTACAACACCCAAGACATGGAAGCAACCTAAATGTCCATGGACAGAGGAATGGATGATGTGGTACTTATATACAATGGAATATTACTCAGCCATTAAAAATAACAAAATAATGCCATTAGCAGCAACATGGGTGGACTTAGAGATTGTCATACTGAGTACAGTCAGTCAGAGAAGGAAAAATAGCATCTGACACCCCTTATATGCAGAATCTAAAAAAAATTGTACAAATCAATTTCCACAGAATAGAAACAGATTCACAGACTTAGATAATGAACTTATGGTTGCCAGTGAGGGAAGGACCAGGGGAAGAGATAGTTAGGGAGTTTGGGATTGACATGTACACACTGCTATATTTAAAATGGATAACCCAACAAGGTCTTCTGTATAGCATAGGGAACTCTGCTCAATGTCATGTGGCAGCCTGGATGGGAGAATGGATACATGTATATGTACAGCTGAGTCTCTTTGCTGTCCACCTGAAACTATAACAGTATCGTTAATTGGCTATACTCTAATATAAGATAAAAAGTTAAAAAAAAATCCAGTGCAAAACTTCAAAGATAGCATCAAAATCAGTCTTTATTCTCTGTAAGTGTACTTAAAATGGGTGAACTATACTTAAAATGGGTGAAATGTTTTGATATGTAAATTATACTTCAATAAAGAGAGCAATTAAATAATTTAAAAAGTAATTATTGGGAAATTAGGACAAAAAAAATTTTTTTTTTGGCTGTGCTATGCAGCTTGCTAGATCTTAGTTCCCCAACCAGGAACTGAACCTGGGCCCTAGGCAGTGGAAGCAGAGTCCCACCCACTGAACCAACAGAAAATTCCCAAATTAGTACAATTTTAACACTGTCTGGATATTTAGTGATATCTAGGAGGGCAATAGCAACCCACCCCAGTACTCTTGCCTGAAAATCCCATGGATGGAGGAGCCTGGTAGGCTGCAGTCCGCAGGGTCCTGAAGAGTTAGACACAACTGAGCAACTTCACTTTCACTTTTCACTTTCATGCATTGGAGAAGGAAATGGCAACCCACTCCAGTGTTCTTGCCTGGAGAATCCCAGGGACAGCAGAGCCCGGTGGGCTGCCGTCTATGGGGTCGCACAGAGTCGGGCACGACTGAAGTGACTTAGAAGTAGTAGTAGTAGGAATTATTAAAGTATAATAATGCTATCATGTGTATGTGTTTTATATCAGTTTTAGATAAATGTCTTGAAATATTTCAGGAAAATATGATTTGGAGAACTTGCTTCAATATAATTGAGGGGGAAAGAGAGTGGTAGGGATACAGATTTTTTTAAAAATAGGTCTCGAATTTTTAATTACTAAAGCTTGTTGACAGCCACATGGACAGTGATTGTACTCTTTTTTGTCTGTTTGTAATTAAAAAACATTTTTTTAAATTATGTATTTATGGCTGCGTCAGGTCTTAGTTGTGGCACACAGGATGCTTCACTGCAGCGAGGGCTTCTCTCTAACCGTGGTGTGTAGGCTTGCCAGGTGTGGTTCTCAGGCTCAGCAGTTTCTGCGGGTGCGCTTAGCTGCCCTATGGCATATGGGATCTTAGTTCTCCAACCAAGAATCAAGCCCGCAGCCTCTCATTGGAAGCTGGATTCTTAACCACTGAACCACCAGGCAAGTCCCAACAAATTTTAAAAAATAAATAAATAAACAGAATTTTTACAAACTCTTCTTGTGCGTGTACTGTTTTTGTTATAGGTCCACAGCTACTCCAAAAAAAAAAAAAACACCAACAACCCATCAGTTTCAGTTATCAGCCATTTTGCACCTGGCATACTGAAGGTGCGTAACACTTTGTAGTTATCACTTGTTTCTTCTTGTGACACAGGGAGCACAACAGCCGTGTAAGCAGCCCTGAACATGACTTAAAAGCCAGAGTCATCACAACTTACGAGTGACCTCTTACCTGATATTTCTTTTTATTAACTTACTTTCTATTGAAGTATAGTTGATTAACAATGTTGTGCTGATTGCTGGTGTACAACAAAGTGATTTAGTTATACATACATACTTTTTCATATTTTTTTCCACTATGGCTTATGACAGGATTATCTGATACTTCTGAGCTTATAGAGAATAAGCACAATAACCAGTTTTTCTGTCGAAATTCCTCTAAAAACAAGCCTAAAGAACTTAGGACTAAGCAGATGGGTTGGAGTTTCACTGGCTCTGTGCTAAAATTAAGTAGCTAATTTGAGAGATAAAGCATGTTAAAATATCAATTCAGAACAAAAAAGATCTCATTACATGGTTTATATTCTACATATTAAAGCATCTGTTTTCTAGTATGGGTTCCTAGAGGAAAGGGACTTGTGTCTTGTTCTGTATGTGAGTTGCTCTTAATACATTGTAGGAGAGATGCTCAAGTTACTAAGATCATTGAATTTATTAGGCCAGTTGAAAGCTGGGGAAAGGACTAATTAAAATGGCTTATTTTAACCTAAAATACAATAAATTATTTATGTTCAGAAGTGGTCCTCACACCTGTTAGAATGGCTATTATCAAAAGGACAAGAAATAACAAGCATTGAAGAGGATGTGGAGAAAAGGGAACCCTTGGATACTGTCAGTGGGAATGTAAATTGGCACAGTCACTATGAAAATAGTGGAGGTTCCTCAAAAAAATTAAAAATAGAAACTACCATGTGATCTCAGAAATCTATGCTGGGTATTTATCCAAGAAAATGCAAACACTAGCACTCCCATGTTCTTTGCAGCATTATTTACAGTGGCCAAGATATGGAAACAAGCTAAGAGTTCATCAGTAGAACAGATAAAGAAAACACAATATACTGAAATAGATATCTGTATGTTTATCTATATACAGAAATATTATTCAATCATAAAAAAGAATATATTTCCATCTGCAACAACATGGATGGATCCTTGGGGTATTATGCTAAGTTAAATACGTCAGACAAATACTGTATGATCTCAGCTTTAAGTGGAATCTATGAAACCAAAACCAAGCTTACAGAGAATAGATTGGTATGCAACAGGTTGGTGGGGGGCAGGGTGTCCGCTAAATAGATAAGTGCAGCCAAAAGTTACAAACTTCAAGTTATAAACTAAGTAATTCATGGAGATGCAATATGCAACATGGCAACTGTAGCTATTATTACTGTACTGGTGGCTCAGTGGTAAAGAATATGCCTGCCAACACAGGAGACACAGGTTCAATCCCTGGGTCAGGAAGATCCCCTGCAGAAGGAAATGGCAACCCACTCCAGTATCCTTCTCTGGAAAATCCCACAGACAGAGGAGCCAGGTGGGCAGAGTGGGACACAACATAGTGACTAAACAACAATTGCGTATTTGAAAGCTGCTAGATCTTAAAAGTTCTCATCATAAGAGAATTCTGCATCAAAAAAAGAATTCTGCAGCTATAATGGTGATAGATGTTAGCTAGACTTAGTATAATGACCATTTCATAATATATACAAATATCATTATGTTGTATACCTGAAACTAATATATCAACTATCCTTTAATTAAAAAAAAAAAGAGCAGTTCCTTTGGGCCCCACACCTTCCACCAACAATAAAAACAGTATTTTCTATCATCTACAGAGGGATAGATCTTGAGCTATGGAACAGCTCGGTATAGGCAGAGGCCATCTTATTTGTCATATGTACTTGGCTTGGGTATAGTCTGACTACTGTACTGGTGGCTCAGTGGTAAAGAACCCACCTGCCAATGAATGAGATGCGGCTTCGATCCGTGGGTCAGGAAGATCCTCCAGAGAAGGAAATGGCAACCCACTCCAGTATTCTTGCCTGGGAAGTCCCATGGACAGAGAAGCCTGGCGGGCTGTAGTCCATGAGGCCACAAAAGACTCGGATACAACTTAGTGACTAACCAGCAATACTCTAGCTAACCACGTCTCCTGCGTGTGCATGTGTATGCACACACTCTCACACTCCGTAGCCTACTTAATCCTATGTCACCACTTATTATCTTCAACTCCTCTCTTTCCCTCATTACTGATACCAAGTTTTATTAACCACCTGTTTCAGGTCATCACCTGTCCATTTATTTCTCTTTCCCATTGCCTGATCTTAACCAGAGTATCTCACCCAAATGAAATTTTACCACTGTGCCTGCCTCTGATTTCTCCTCCACCAAGCCAACCTAAATTACAAGTGTCATTTCCTTACTTAAAACTTGCTAATGGCTCACCATTGTCTTAAAAAAAAGGAACCTCTTTAATTGATTGTCTGATCTCCTCTCAGCCCTTGTCCACCACTCCCACTTACCATACACAATGAATTGTTTGAAGAGTATCATGCTTTCCAGGCTTACACATACATGTATGTGTGCACATGTTGTTTTTCCTGTCTCTAATACTCTCCTCCTCTCACACCAATCTGTACTCATCTTTCAGCTCTCAGCTTAAACATCATTTTGAGTATTCTCATAGCCCCCTTCATTCGTCTTAGAAATACTATTCATCATATTTTATAATTTTCTACTTATCCAAATCTTTCATTAGACACAAAGCAATAGTCTAGTGTACTCAGAAGTGTTTGGCTCAATGACGGCATGCTGATCTTCAGTAAATTGTTTTTTAAAAATGACAGCTAATAATGATTTATAGCTTCACAACCCTCAATTTGGTTTCCTGTAGTCTGTAGGATTTTTGCTCTTAATTCTACTCCAACCTCAGCCCACAACATTTGCTCACCTATAGGGATGTCCCATCACTTCACGGTAAATAGATGGGAAACAGTGGAAACAGTGTCAGACTTTATTTTTTGGGGCTCCAAAATCACTGCAGATGGTGACTGCAGCCATGAAATTAAAAGACACTTACTCCTTGGAAGAAAAGTTATGACCAACCTAGATAGTATATTCAAAAGCAGAGACATTACTTTGCTGACTAAAGTCCGTCTAGTCAAGGCTATGGTTTTTCCTGTGGTCATGTATGGGTGGATGTGAGAGTTGGATTGAAGAAGGCTGAGCGCAGAATTGATGCTTTTGAACTGTGGTGTTGGAGAAGACTCTTGAGAGTCCCTTGGACTGCAAGATCCAACCAGTCCATTCTGAAGATCAACCCTGGGATTTCTTTGGAAGGAGTGATGCTAAAGCTGAAACTCCAGTACTTTGGCCACCTCATGCGAAGAGTTGACTCATTGGAAAAGACTCTGATGCTGGGAGGGATTGGGGGCAGAAGGGGATGACAGAGGATGAGATGGCTGGATGGTGTCACTGACTTGACAGACGTTGAGTCTGAGTGAACTCTGGGAGAGGGTGATGGACAGGGAGGCCTGGCGTGCTGGGATTCATGGGGTTGCAAAGAGTCAGACACAACTGAGCAACTGAACTGAACTGAACTTGCACTAAAAGCCATTCTCTTCTTGAATAACTAGACCTGGCTTCTCAAGTAGAGAGTACATTTCCCCAATGCCTAAGGCTGTATGTATTCCTGTGATCAACCTACCATCAAAAGAACATGAGAAGTTATACAACTTATGGCTTAGAATTCCAAAGGCCATTCCTTCAGGGGCTAAAATGAAAGCAATTGAGTTATCTCAGAAGCCAAGTTTTGAAAATGGCAAAATGAGAACCCAGGTCTTTGAAAGACTAGATGGAGGACAGCACAGGACACTGAAGTGGTGAGAAATATGCTTTATCAGAGCCATTGCATTTTGGGGTCTCTTTGTTATACTTTCACTACCCTAAGGCCTAATACACAGAATACAGAGAGGCAGATGAAATGGGAGACTTCAGATTTTCAGAAGAATTACATAGGCCTAATAAAGATTAAAAATTCCAACATAAAAAATTTACAATGAACCCAGGGTCATATAAATATAGAAAATAGAAATTTTTGAAACTAGTTAAAAATATCTACCTTAATGAGAAAGAACTGACATTTATTTGAGACAAATTAATAAAATCAACAAGTAAAAACAAAACAGAAGACAAGGAAAAGGAACTTCTGTGTCTGTGGTGCCCGTAGCTAATGTGCAACTAGGGTAGCAACTAGGGTGACTGCCATTGTACATGCAATTTATCCCAAAAAGTTAGGCCAAGGATAATGGGGCAAATAAGACAACCGACCACAATCCAGTTTCAGAGGTCACAAACCAACACCAGGCAGGTCAATGTCAAAATGGGCAGATTCTTATAAAAACACACCACGCTCATATGAAAATAAATGCCTAAAAGAATGAAGATCTTAAAAAGATTTTTGAAGATTTAAAAACTTTATAAAGATTTTAAAAGTAATAAGAAAAGTAACAGAGAAAACTTAAAAAACAACAACAAAAAGGCCCTGTCACTCTCCGTGTCAAGAAACTGCTTTAAGAGCCCTTAGGTTCTCAGGAAAGAATTTTAGCTACTGGGAAGGCAATAAAATCAATGTATTAGAATTCCATAGCCACATTTATCTATTTCAGGGCCAGCACAAAAACACCTACTACTAAAACCAGAACACCAGCTTTAAACTTATCCAGTGCTGAGTAGAATTTTAAAGGGCTCCAGTTCTACAGAGGTTCAGATGCTGACTCTTATCACTTACTGGGTGTCATGACTCTGGGTACTGAACCTCTCTGGGATTCAAGTTTTCTGACCTGTAAAGGGATATTCCAACTCATTTAGCACCTTCGGTAGAACTGCAATGGTTTAATGAAATAAATCATGTAAAGTACTTTTTACGGCAAGCATGTACCAAGAAGCCATTATACTGTACCCACTATACTTTCACTCTAGTAGGCGTTTGTATTTTGTTTTTTAGCAAAGATTTTTACTTGGCACTGACTTCGAAACAGCTTCAAGTTTCCTTTAAGTATGTAACCTCTTCAAGCGGTATTATCAAAAAGGCCACACTACAGTGTACCTATATTTGCTAACAGCTTACTAAAGAATTTAAGTCACTTCACCTCTGCCACTCTGATAATCTTAGAGAAATCAGGTATTGAAAGTACCTTTTACTTCACAACATATCTGTGATGTGTATCTTAAAACACAAATGATATTCTGATGATGAAATCCTTATCAACCCAGAACAATGAAACATAGGTGCTTAAAAAAGGAAACTGTATGGTGCCAACAGCTCTCCTTTCATTCTCATATGCCTAGCGACAACTGTAACACTGTGAATATCTGTACCAGTATCTAAGATTCTTTTGTTATAAAACTATCAAATGTCAATCGCTTTGTATTTTCTAAGGGTTGTTCATGATTCTCACTTCAGCAACTGTTGGGATAAAAACCACAAGTATATTACTAATATTCATGGCAAAACTCTAAGTCTAGGTATGAATGCAGACTGTCTTCTCTTCAAATTTTCAATTAGATGACTTTTTCAACTGAATAGGATACTGATTTGCTGACAAATTGCCAGAGAATGAGAATTTTGGCAAATACAAACACAATGGACAAATGAATTTATTATAAAACTATACAAAGAGCTATACAAAAAGTGGTAAAACTATAATTGTTGGTGAACAGTAAATAAGTGATCCTTTGGGCCACAGTAAATTATCCACACTATGATGGTGTGGGACTCTTTTCCTAGATGAGGAACAGTATACCTGGTAAACACCACCTTACAAGTAAGAGGACTTCAACGACTTGAGCGAAGTATACATAAAATCATCTCTAAATGCAATTTGAACAGTTTTTTTAAAAAGCCATCACTAGATTTCCCTGGTGGCCAGGGGTTGATTCTGTGCTTTTACTGCAGGGGGTGCAGGTTTGACTGGCAGCTAAGTTCCACAGGCCATTCAGTGTGTCCAGAAAAAAAAGTCATCACTTGCTTGGGTTTTGAAATTCAGTTTCAAATTGAATCTGTTGTTTCCTACTCCAATTTATCCTTCTTAGATAAGAGGGTGAGCAAACTTTCTCATAACAGAGGGAAATAATCAGTAAATAATTTAGACTTTGCAGGACTTATGTCACAACAATTAAACTCTGCTACTGTAGTCAAAAGCAGCCAGAGACAACCTGTAAACAAATGGGCATGGCTAGTCCAAAATCCGGCAGTGAGTCTTAGTTTGTCAATCTCTGTTCGAGATCTGCACGATTTAGAGAAAGTGGAAAAGGTAATTATATATGCCAATAATTAGGATTAATGTATTTTTCTATCTTCAATATTTGACAGTTATAAAATATGCACAGGCTGCTATCCCTAAGGTTAACACTAAAAAATTAGCCATGTTTAATATATAAACTTTTTAAATTAAAAGGATCAAGCACATTTAAATTTAAACCTTTAGGGACTTCTTGGCAGCCCAGTGGTTAAGACTCTGAGTTCCCAGAGTAGGGGGCATAGTTTCAATCCCTGGTCGGGGAACTAAGATCCTACACACTATATGGTGCAGACAAAAAAGAAAAACTTAAGCCTTTATTAGACCCATTAGTCTGAAGTATCTTGATAATTAGAAGAAAAGGAGATTCATTTATAGGTTAGAAGTTTAAATTACAATTATATAATTACTATTTTGAAAAAAAAATACAGAAAGGCAGATTTTAGGAATCACAACCCAACAAAAATACAAAATTACCAATTATAAAAGAGGTTTTAGCATTTACTTGTTTTTTTATTTTTACTTTTTCAGCTGCGTTGCACAGCATGTGAGATCTTAGTTCCCTAACCAGGGATCGAACCCACATTCACTTGAACTAACCCACTCCTGCTCACAGTGGAAGCACAGAGTCTTAACCACTGGACTGCCTGGGTTTTACCATTTATAATTATTACCCTACTTGGAAGAAATACTCTGCTAGAAATTGAATAGTAAACACAGTTGCTTTTGAAGTAATGACTTTATTAATAAATATACATCCATATGATGATGTAGATACAAATCATGAACACTACTCCATTCCCATACACATTAATTGCACACGAGTAGCTCAAGTTCATGGACATAAAAACATACACAGTATCTATTCAGACTTTTTACAGCAGAGGACAGCGTGCTTATATGTTAATTGGTAATTATTTTCTCCATAATTATCTGTGGAAAAATGAAACTGAAACTAAAAGAATCAAAGTGGTCTGATTACTATAAATCACATACTTGATTTACTGTAGCATTAAGTTTTCCAAAATTAAATACGTTATATGAGAACACATTTATCTACTTGGGGAGAGTAAGGGGAGAAAGCAAAGGAAAGATTTAGATACATCCTAGAGTTTAACATCATATAGTTAAGATATAATAAAGAGAAAAACATAATAGCATCAAAACATATTATGTCAAAGGGAAAAAATGTTTCAAACAACTGTTGTGAATTCTTATGTCTTACTATATACGGATCATAAAATTTTACTGCATATACAGACCATGACTGACAGAGTAGCAGTTATTGTCAACATCCCCTGAACTGTTCTTTTAAAGCTTCTTAAGAATGTAAAAGTTGGCTGTTGTTTTTTTTTCCATTTAGCTCATACATTGGCTTTTCCTACATTGTATGAGTCACCTTTAACCTAGTAAATGAATCCAGATCATTCCTTTTGTTCCTTAATTTTAAAAAAAGTTACTTATTTCATGAAAAAATACATGTAAATTCACACAAACATCAGTTTGGAATTAATATTACCTTTATTACCTTAACAGATGCTTCTTTTAAAAGTAAATAAAAAATATAAAGAAGTTTTTAGTATAACTGAAAACACTGATTTTTAAAACATCTCCAAATATTTAAAATTAACCTATTTTTTTCCAATACAATGTGCTAATTTTTTTTTAATATCCAGTGCAAAACTCCAAAGATAGTATCAAAATCATCCCACACTAAAGATAGTTATGCAAAGTTATATTTGTCAAAAAATGAAAATTTCATCTGTATTAGCTCCTAATATATTGCAATAAATAAGGCATGTTAAAATATTTTTTAAAGAAAAAAGTAAAGCAAACTTACTTGAATAGCAGATCATTTTCTGACCAACAGTTTAAATATAGAATAGTGAAACCTATTTTGTGAAGAACAGAATTACACAATATAAAATTAACAATTTACCTTTCAAGGAACAAGTATACAGTGGGGGGGAAAAGCCAGTTTTCCCCAGCTGATTATATTAAAGTATAAGGAATTGTTTAACATGCTATTTCAGTGTTTATCATGACAAGAGACAGTGTTACAAAAGATGCACAACATAG
This sequence comes from Aepyceros melampus, assembly GCA_006408695.1. NCBI lineage: Eukaryota > Metazoa > Chordata > Mammalia > Artiodactyla > Bovidae > Aepyceros > Aepyceros melampus. Next base: position 174,104 of record SJXQ01006966.1, on the reverse strand, counting down.
TCTTTGTAAAGAAGTAAAAATATTTTCTATGTTAAGACTTCATTCATGTTATCACTTAGATGTCTTTCTCTTCAACATGGCACCAATAAACTGTTCACAAGGATAAAAGGAAATAGAATAAGAAGATGCTCCTCAGCATACAGATCTAATACTCCAGGTAACTTTTCATAAAACAGAAAATTCAGCTTTCTAAATGGGGTTATCCAATCACTTTTTTTCCTGGAACATAGCTCCTGATATTAATAAAACACTGTTATGGACATAACTTCCTTTAGTGGATCTCACCATTCATTAACTTGTATATGAGATTCTTCATACAATACTACATCTGCTTTATCTTCTGACACACAGCACAGCACCACTGAGTAGATGTGCTGGAGGATGGAGAACCGGGAGGGGAACAAATGTTGGAAAACGCAGGGAGAAAGGGCATGTTTAACAAAATCAGGAAAGAAAATAAAGCTGAAAGGGAAACATCAAATGGGCACACTATGAAACAATACACAACCACATCCTTGACTATGATACATGTAATTCTATGGGAGAACATTTAAGTCAACAACTGCTTTCAGGAATTCAAACCAGGACTTCTAAGCAGCCAACTGCTAAACATCATCTTCAGAAACAACTGAATGACAAATACATGATAAAAGTGGATGGATGGCATATGAATAGAGATGTAAGCATTTGTGTGTGTCAGAAGTTATACTGTTCTAAGTAGATTTATATTAAAAGTTTTATATTTTAAGCTTCTGCAAGAAGAAACTGTTATAGCAATTTAGCTGCCAGAATGTTACAACTAATTATGTAGTCATCCAACATTGCTCTCTATGGTTTGTGCAAAGCAAAAATTGTTGAGGTCACTGTCTTAGAAGCCAGTGTGCACACGGTCCCCATATAAAATGCAACACCTCTTACTGTAAAGAGCAGCCTAAAGTCCAACTCTTCGTGTCAGGCATCGCTGGAACACCTGAAGGCTTGCTGCCTTTTTCCTGATAAAACAGTTATGAAACATGATACCCATTTGCAACCAGAGTTTGCATTAACTGAGAGCAAACCCAAGCAACATAATATGCGCCCTTTGAAAATTTTAATTTTCAAAGATTAAAAATCTGGGGATCCTGCAAACCTACATTATAATTTCAAAGGCATTTAAGCTCACAAATACATACACAGTAACTTTAAAATTCAGTGGAATTTTTTTTTCCCAAATCCAAAGTTTATAATAATCTATTTTATTTAGATCAAACTCAGAATAAATAATGTAAGCATATTAATGAAGACTGCTTTCAAAAAGAGGAACGAGAGATATCCCTCTGTCTCTTCTATACATGTCTGCCCAATGTTTTTCTTCTTTCCTATCTAGCTTCTAAAGCAAAATCTGTTGGAAAAATTTTATTTTGGATGAAGTGGTCTCATTAGAACCAAGATGAGATTTTTAATTAAACTAATCAACATATTTTTTACATGTTTCATGCATAGATTGATTCCTATTTCTTAATATTTGGGTTCTGACAGTCAGAAAACTGCATCTTGTTTGTACCAGTTTTACAGTCTACCATTCAATTTTTGTCCTTTGGTAGATATAGACCTGAAACCACAGTAAGTGCTAATGCAATGGGACAATTTATCAGAAAAAATTTAAAAATATTTTTTAATAAATGAACATTATTAAACAGTGTTTTAGCATAATGCTTTATAGCTAAGTATATAAAAGGCAAAATGTATTAACTATAGCAACATGCAGACCTTAAGAATATTTCTTTTTCTATTAAATATGCTATTCTCAGAATGCATTGTATTTTACCAAAAATGTAATGTGCAGTTTTTATTAAAAAGTTTAATTTTTTTGTAAATATGAATTGTTTGTAGTGTTTGGTATACATGCTCTTAGGCAATTAAAAAATACACAACTTAAACATGGCTGAAAGGCAAATGCTAAAGAACTTGTAAAGGAATAATGGTTAAATCAATTAATGCCATGTAGATCAATAAATAAACTGTTTAAACCTAGAACATTAAAAATAAGATTTGTAACATATGAAGTCTATGTAAATGCCAAAGCATATATCTATGTCCTGTCTCACGAACATAAATGTTACCAAAAAATACCCTCCAGCCACTACCTCAAGTAATCCTGAATCACTAGTTTGCTTTGTTCCATCAGTTAAAAATACCTTAGATATTATCTTTATTATATTGTAAGCTAACTTCACAAACTAATAGGTATAATGGTTTCAATTATGTAGCACATAAAGCATTTAGAATGACCAAAAGATAGTAACGAAATGAGATACAACCATAACTCTAAAGGAAAAGCAAAAACGATTTAGATAGGTGTTACACTTGAACCTATGTACAAATACAAAGCCACTGCTTATGCCTTGAGTGCATCTGTCAGCATATGACAGTTTCTGAGCAAAAGCAGAAAAAAAAAAAAATTCAAATGCGAAAACAAATTTGGAAAGCCCAGGCCATATCACGTATGTCGAAATAAAACCAAGAAGCTTTGGGATTATCCACAATCTTCCTTCTAAACCTGGCCCTCCTTTCCTGCCTCATTCACTCATTGGGTGGCTTGATTTCGCTGCTGGTTTCCTCAACCCCATGAACAGCTCTACCATGTATCATAGGGTAAGGAAAAGCAGCAGTCCCACAGCCATAGCCAAGATCGGCAAGACGGGATAGAGCTTTAATGCTACCTGGAGTCTCCCTGGGCTGACTTTGTATCCTGCAGCTTTAGTTGTACCCAAAGGTCTGCCTGGGCTTGTTTTAAATCCAGCCGCTTTGGTGGTTCCCAGGGGTCTGCCTGTGCTGGTCCGGTATCCTGCTGATTTGGTGGTTCCTGAAGGCCGGCCACGCTTACCAGATCGGTTGAGATTTTTCTTTTTCTTTAGTTCATCTTTTATCTCTATGCTTCTGCCACCTGCAGTCTGCAAGTGTGTTTCATTTAATGGGTCTTGCCTCTGACAAACCATTGGTTTGTGGCTGACTGTGTGGCTGTATTTGTTTTGCTGGGAGGAATATATGTCAAACTGATCAGCAGCTCTCATGGCATCTTCATTGAGGCAGGAAGGTTTGCCAGGCCCACAAAAAGCTGGATTACTGCTGGCAACAGGATGCATCATTTTCTACCAAAAATAAAGGACAAATATGCATAAATACACATATAAAAATACATATCTGAATGACAGCATTTAGTGGGAAAACAGTCAGTTTTCCAACAACTATGCAGGTTCTCTAAAATTAGCTGACAGGCAGAACTCCAGACCACTTATAAACACACACACACACACACACACACACATCAGCAGATTCAAAGATACTTCTTTTTTCTCAATTTAATCACTGGTAGGCATAAATGCCATGCAAGATAACTAACACCAGTACTGATTTAGTAGTCATAATGTTTTCTGCATAGGAATTAGAAAAGTGTGTATGCAAAATCTGTTAAATTTTGTAGGTTTTTCTTTTCTAGATTAAGTCTGAAAAATGATAATAAAGATAAGAACTGTTATTAACATGATACTTTTTTTTTTCTTTAGTTTCCTGAACATTCTTAGAATGTCTCCCTTTGGCCTTTCATTATATTTCCCACATGTATACTTCTGATCCAGCGAGTTTTCAAAAGTGGATGCTTCTTCAGCATTATCATAATTTATTATTTATACAAAATCCTGAGTGTATGTTACACTGTATAAAGACAGAAAGTGCCAAGCAAACAACACATCTGTTGGCCGTAGGCACTGACTCCCTTCAAACTGTTCTATCCAAACACGAGGCAGCACCAACATAAAGGGTAAACAAAGGTTTCCATTAGCTAAAGTAAGTTAACATTTATAAAACTGAAGCTTATACTAAAAAATGTGTAACAATTAAAATACTTTTTAAAGTGTGGTTATCAAGACGAAATGCTGAATATGCAACACTGCTTTGTCCCTTGGCCATAAATATGACATGAATCTTTTTCCGTTATAAGAGCTCTGTAACTAACAGTCTAACGACTTTTTTTTGTCTGTGAAACATCCCTGTGAATTGTTTCTTATCTAAAGGCTGTAATATGACCACCACAATGACAAGTCAGCTCTAAATAGCCACATCATTTAGAAACACAGAAAAAGAGAATCTATACAGACTACAATATTATATTTCAATGAGGTTAAAAAAAAAAAGACATGGGTTCTAATTCATCTTTAGAAAGTCACAAATGTCTATGAAGGTTCAGCCACAAGTTGTTAGAGATTTGCCTGTACCTTTCATAAATGTAAAACTGTACCAAAACCCCAGTTATGAAAATAGTTACTCCAAGAGGCTAAGAACGTATAATTAATGTGAGCCAAAACCACTGCAAATTTATTTCAGTCATAAACCTAAAAGGAAATGGGAATCAAGTCAAAGAACTGAATTCAGTTACATTACTAAATATTTGCTAAAAATCAACAGATATAGAGCCATTTTCCATCTAGCTTAAAAATCTTAACTATGAAGGAAAAACATTTACAATGAGAAGCTACTTGTTTATCGCAGAAGCCTTATAGATCTGAGAACATAAAACAAGACTGGAGCTAAGCACAAATATTAAAAGGAGTAATTCCTCATTCATTCCCCAAGCATATAATGAGAATGAGGTTATTAATTATCATTTCATTTGCTCAAATTCTAATTTCAGATGAGAAATAAGAGATCATCAAGATATGTTCCAAATGTAATACTATTAACTTAAAGTTACCAGTTGTTGAGATTTTTTTATGGCCAGGTAATAAGTTGGGCACTACATCTCAACTCTATCATCACTACAACTCAGCTTTATGAGGAACATACTATTAGCTCTATTTTAACTTCAAGCAACTTGCCAGGGTCACACATCAGGAAATAGTAAAGCCAAGCACAAATTCAGATAATGTGACTTTCGAATTAACAGGGTTTCTTCATAGGCACAATTATTATTTGAGTCAGATAATCCTTTAGCTAGGGGGAAGGCGGGGGGGGAGTTGTCCTGTGCATTTTAAGATGCTTAGCGGCATCCCTGCCCTCTACCCACTGCACTCCCTGGATGTCAGTTTCTATACTCTTTTCCCTTTCAATTCGTAACAACCGAAATATTCTCCAGAGGTTGCCAAGTATTCTGGGGGTGGAGGGGGGCAAAATCTACCACCCATCATGAGAATCATTCAGCTATACTAAAATGAAAACACAAAACAAAATACCTCTGCTGAGGATTTTCCTAGCGGTCCAGTGATAAAGAATCTGCCTGCCAATGCAGGGGACAAGGGTTTGATCACTGGTCCAGGAAGATTCCAATGCCATGGGCATCACAGGTACTGAGCCTGCACCCTAGAGCCTGTGCTCAATGAGAAGTCCGGGCACTGCAACTAGAGAGTAGCCCCTCTCGCCACAACTAGAAAAAGCAACAAAGATCCAACACAGCCAAAACTAAATAAATAAATAATAAGAAAATACTGTCAAAATTTTTATTCAACTCTTAAGCTACTACCTCTTCAAATATCCACAAAACCTTTCTATTGATAACATCTACAACATCTAAATCAAATAGATTTGTTTTCCAAACTGAAGAAAAGCCATCGCTGGAATTTGTGAAGAGACCAACCACATTCCTCTCCAAATTATAAACTGAGAAATATACACAAGACTTAGATAGGAATCAAAATACTATTTTATTGCCGATAAAATTGGACTAGATACCACATGCAAATACAAAGAGAAATACACTAGACCTCTGAGCAGACTGTAAGAGAAAAAGTGATCCCTTTCTTTTTTTTTCTGGTCATGCCTTGTGGCTCGGGCCACACAGCGAAAGCACAGAGTCTTAACCACTAGACTGCCAGAGAATTCCCAAAGTGACTTCTTTTTCAATTTTATTATTCAAAAATCACGCTGCTGAAAAGCTCTAGTATAAACAGCCAGAAAGGTACCAGTCCTCTTCCACAGAAAGTACTGCCAGTAAAAGGAGAAAACGGTTTTTTTCCTACAATCTGTTGCAATGTTTTATAGCTCATGCCTTTTAAGTTCCTGATATCATTAACCAAAACCTTCCCTCTGGACCTACTACCCTTAGCTTCATTTTCTCTTAATATATCAGAACATTCATCAGCTATTATCACTATCAGGATATATAGTCTCAGCTTACACTATATTTAGGTTTTCAGAAGCAAGATTCTGCCATATATCCTTTACTCAGACACCAACACTGTTCAACTAACATTGAAGAAAAACACATTTAAACAGTTGGCAGACAAAAAAAAAAAATTCACCCATCTTCAACTCCTTTAATCTTCTCAGGAATGTATAAATTTGGTTTGTATCATGCTTTTTTAATATTTTATTTACTTATTTATCTGGCTGCTCCTGGTCTTAGTTGTGGCATGTGAAGTCATAATTGCTGCGGTATGTGGGATCTAGTCCCCCAATAAGAGATGGAAGTTAGGTCCTCTGCTTTGGGAGCACAGAGTTCCAGCCACTGGACCACCAGGGAAGTCCCAGTGTGTATTACGTTAATTTACTTCTGATATAGCTGATTTGTAATAGAGGGCCAACACCATGCAAAACACTATTCTACGAACCAGGACACAAAACAGACAGGAGTAAAGTTGTTTATCCTAGGAAACACAAGATACTTACTTAAAAGATGATTTCTAAAGGCTAATTTAGAAGGGCTCTATATTTTCCTTCCCTGCTAACACAAAAAAAAATCAGTATAATTCTCTCCTTACTCAATAATTAACAAGCTGGAAAAGAAATTTACTATGACTGTTACCCATGTAAACAATTACCTAAAAAAAAGCGAGTTAAAACCAATCCTTCTCTACTTTCAGGAGTCAACTTTTTAAGATGGGAGTCAGCATCATTAGATCCTTCTGTGCCCAATCGTCATACACATAAACATACACAGTGGTAGGTGCATGTTGAATTGATATGTTTGTCCATAGTATGTACACATTCAAGCTTTAACTGTACACTGAACAATGCCTCCCTGGTCCCAGCTCAGGGCTCACCAGATAACCGTTCTTTCTTGACTCTTCGGATACCAGAGAGTTCACTGAAACCAATGCAGGCCTCATTTCTTAAGAGAGTTAGAATAACTACTACTATAACTACTACATTTCTAGAAAGTTTGAACTGAATGAAATCCAAGAATACAGAACCAGACTGTGAAGACTAGCAAAGGTTAATATTTTTTTTAAATAGTTCACTGACGATAAGGGAATCAACTAAAAGCTTCTATATATTTTAACAATGACTAAATTAGAATTCTCTTTTTTCAAATATTTGTTTGGCTGTTCCAGGTCTTACTTGTGGCATACGCGAACTAATTCCCTGCCCAGGGATCGAACCGGGCTCGGTGAGTTGAGAACATGGAGTCTTAGCCACGAGACCACCTAAATTTGAATTCCTAAAGCATATGCTAAAACTTGCCATCCCTGAAGTTGTTTTACTGTCCATTTAACCCCGGAAGTCTTTTCGTGAGCTGTTCTTTATGAAACAATTCATTTTCCTTCTCCTGAATGTAGCAGTCATTACTGCCAACATAAAGAACTACAACTATTTTTAGTAACTTCAGAACGTATTCACTTTTAAACGTGGAGAAAATCGTCCTTTCAAGAAATCCAAGTTCCGCTCTCTTCTAAAGAGCAAACGCGTAATTCTGAGCTTTATTTTATGCCATTTGGCTTGTAACAACCATAATCATACGCGATTTCATAATTCTAAATAAAAGTACATTTGTGAGCGACTCCACTCAGAAAATCTATTCAGCAAAGGCTAAAACAAATACCAGTAGCCAAGCGCATCTGCCCCACACGGAAAGTTTTGATACTAGAACAGAACATAAATAACGGCCTTCTTTGTCTTCTTTCTCCTCCTTAATTGTGCCCCACTGCGCAGTTTCCCCGGTGCCGGAATCCTTATTTGACAAGAGGCGTGTAGAAATATATTACCTGTTGTGCCCGAAAGCGATTTATTAGTGTATCAGCACTAACAACTTTGCAGGAGATATACGCCCACACTAGAGAAAGGGCTGTGTAGACTCCGATAATCAAAATTGATGGCCCGCCGTGGTGCACCCGGAGTTCTGCAAGCTGCACAAGTCACAGATTACTCCATCTGGATGTCCACCTCGAAGTCAGCAGGCACTAATTTAAAGTGGCGGGGGGAGAAGTGATTCTGACCTCCCGGAGAAAATAAAGGGCGACCCCTCCCCCCGTCGCAAGAGGAATTTCCCCCCAATAATGGCTTCAAGCCCAGGGAAGAGCAGGCTACACACCGGGGCCCCTCCTCTCGCTCTGGGCTAGGCCAGAGCCCCTTCTCAGGCGCGGGTCGGAGAGCTCTTCCCCCCAGCTGGCTAGGCCCTCGTTCTGGCCCTCTCCTTGCCTTCTCCACGAGCACCCGCCGCCCAGACTCTGCCCCCGGCCCGTCTGACAAACCCCCGCGCGCCTCCTTACCTCAGCCGCTACTAGTCCGGCCCCTCAGCGCGCCCAGGGGCTGCCCATCGGCTGGAAACCTCACGCTGGCGCCGCTCCTTTCCCAGCCCGACGCCTCTACACTGAGCTGAGAGCCCGAGACGGAGGGAAAAGCAGGGAGGGCGTTGGCGGCGAAGCGGACGCTGGTTTCCAGCTCCCACCGCAGCCACCGCGCACAGATCTGCCCCGGACGCAGGAGGAAGAGGCCGCCACAGCCCCGTAGAGCGAGGTGCGGCGTGCGCGAGCTCGCGAGTATCGCGCACGCACACGCACGACGCGAGACCCAGTCTCCCGCCGAGGACCAGCACGCCAGCCTGGGGAAGAGTAGCCCAAGGAGCCGGGCTGCGCTTGCGCGGCAAGACGCAGGAGGCGGGGCTTAGGCCGGAGCTACTCAGGCTCTGGTGCAGATCGCGCTCTCCAAAGGCTAAAAGCTTCGTGAAGTGGATTTTTATCGCACTTCAGTGATACTGGATCTATTACTGACCTCATTTTTCAAATTAGAGGACTAATAAATGGTGGAGCTAGGATTTGCACCCAGCACCCTTTGGCAAAAAGATTGCCTTATTGTTCTAGGCGCTGCCCAAAGTACATTGACAGGACAAGCCTAAAAGTTACTTATGGATGGGCGGGGTGAGGTCTCCACCTGCAAATATTAATATAATGGGGAATATTCAAATAAGGAGGTGTTCGAGCCCTCAGTCCTAGGACCATGTAATAATTTAGTCTCATTTTATGAGGCTAACTTTAAAGGTTAATAATGAAGTTTTTATGTCCATGATCTCCTCTGAATTACCATATTCTTCATTCCACCATCACAGGTAGGTGGTTTGCTTACAAGACAGGACAGGACAAGCAAACAGGACAGGTAGTTTGCTTACAAGATCTACATTTATGTGGCTACTGCAAGATTTCTGACTTATGGGTCACCCCATACAGGCCAATTTAGCAAACGGTATTAATTTCCCCAGTTCTTCCATCGGTTAATTCAAAGATGTCAGAAAGGGGAGGATTTAGAATTAGGAAGGCTGCTGTGCGAAAGATATATATTTTTAAAAACATGGTTGTTTTATGTTTTAAAATATATTTCCACGCCAGGCTGCTTCCAGGTTCCTAATTCCCCGACCAGGGATCGAACCCAGATTCAGCAGTGAAAACGTGGAGTCCTAATCACTGGACCACCAGAGGATTCCCAGGAAGGCAGTTTTTCTGACAGTGTGGCAAAAGCCACAGGCAAGTACTTGATCCTTTTGCCCATGCAATGAACACTGTTTTAAGGATATAATTCTTAGCAATGACTTGTACCATGAGTCAGCATTTGGCCCAGTGGTGCTGCCAGTAGGAAATAAAAGAGTTAACAACTTTTCTGGATGAACACACAAGGAGGACATGGTAGGCTACAGTCCATCGAGTCACAAGAGCCGGACGTGACTTAGCGCCTAAACAAAACAATAGCAACAACACAAACCAGGAGGCAAACCAAATAGAGTACACAGAACAGGCAAGCTCAATCATTTTCTGGCAAGCTGCGTTCTGTAACAAGATTCTAACTCTCAATCTAATTAATCCTATAAAACACTAGAAAACAGGACTGATCATACTAGTATTGTTCACATAGAAAAATAGGAACACAAAAAACAACTAAAACATATACACAGATTTTAGGGCACATGAAGTAGCCTTCCAAAGACTTTTTAAAAACAAGTTTTCTCTAAGCAAGATTTCTTTTTTTATTCTTGAAAGGGAAATATAAGAATGCACTACAGTGCTGCCATACCATGACTTTTCCAGATCCTTAATTTTTGTAATTTTAACTTTCAACCCAAATGGCATTTGTACATAAAACCATTTAAGAAGAAAACTTGTCAATGCCCTGGTGGTCCAGTGCAAAGGACTCTTGCATTGCTGAGGGCCTCGGTTCAATCCCTGGTAGGGGAACTAAGCTCCCCACAAGTCGTGAGGTATGGCCAAAAGGAAGTTTTCATACCAGTAAGGTCAAATGATTTGCAGGCCCAACGGAGAAGGACAGAGGAACAGAGGAAGTCGGACATTCCCAGGTTTGGGACCTTGGACAGTGTGTGCACGTGCATGCCTGTGGGTGTATATGCACGTGTGCATACACATGCTTAGTCACAGTCCACCAGGCTCCTCGGTCCATGGGAGTTTTCAGGCAAGAATACTGGAGCAGGATGCCATTTTGTCTTTCAGGGGATTTTTCCCACCTAGACAGACTGTGTCTCCTGCACTGGCAGGCGATTCTTTACCACTGAGCTGCCTGGGAAGCCACGGTACCTTGGACAAGTCACTGCTTTTTCCAAACGCTTCCATATGTGTGAAGTGAAGATAATGTCAAAGTACTAAGAATATAGGACAGACATAGTCCCTAACCTCAAGAAGCTTACCTTCTGGATAGCAGACAAAAATGCAAATAATCAAAATACAGTGTTAAAAGCAATGATCTGGTATTTTCAGATAATTATCTCAAGTTGGTCTTAATGAGGTACTATAGTACACATAACATGGTAGAATGTACAACTAGTGCTGAATATAGAGGCTTTTTCAAGGGCATTTATCCTCACTTCATTTGTAAAAAGAGCACACTTATAACTGTCACACTATCTGACTTATATCCAAACATTTCTTCTTCAAAAATGTACACCTGTGAAATACTATTTGGACTCAATTCAACATTTGGCATTCCTTCTCCAACAGCCTCAACCTGGCCTAGAATAGGCCAGTTATATAGGCAAACCATCATGATAAATGGTGACTGTATACATGCGAAAAGGCCAAAAAAGGAATATTCAAATAGAGTGGGAACCACCTGCCACTTAAAGACCTTTCAATTAAAGCAACGAGTCCTCTAAAATGCTATTCATTTGAACTGAAAGATATCTATAGGAAAAATGAATTTCATTTTCTAGATTTTAGTTTATCAGAGTAGTCACTGACTGTCCTTGCTAGTATATACCATATAGCAACACTACACTGAAAGATACAGCAATAAAGAAAACTTCAGAAAATGCCCTCCCATACACCCATTGTAGCAAGAGTACTAATTATTTAGGCACTGTTTTTATATGCTTTAATGATTTACATCACAAAAATCCTGAAATAGGTATTACTGTAATCTTTTATGTGAAAAGACATTTTAAAGCATTTAAGCAACTTGCCAAAGGTGGTCCAAGTGTCCCCCATATGTGAATTTACTTATTATTATGTATATGAACCGTTATACTAAACTGTAATATTGTACTTGATATGTAATAACATAAAATCTACTCAAAATATTCAAAGGATGAGATTTTAAAAATGAAATACAAACAGAGGCTCCAGTAGCTTCTCCTTGCTTTCCAATAGCTTACTGTGACCCGCTCTGGAGACCACTGCTTTAGATAATAGCTAGTCAAAACCCAAGAACAAAGCAAAGTAAGATTATCAGTGGCTTTCAAATCTGAGTATGTATCACAGAATCATTACCATCCCAGACACACTTAGAATAGCAACTCTAGACTTTTTTTTACAGTTACAGAGGAACTTGTGTTCTCTTTAAGGGCATCACTCCCGATTTTCCATGGAGCTTTCCAAATCTGAGATTTAGGCTGAGGGCTGGCCTGGGGGATGGCAAGGATTCTTCCAGAAGTGTACAGTACAACTCTGGGAATCTCAGCTCCCAGAAGACTCCCTCAGGCAAAGGCATGGAAAGAAAACATTACCTTCAATATTACCTTGACATGGCTGGACATGGGCACCTGAGAACCTCCTAGAAATTCAGGAATAAAGGCCAAGGACACTTTTAACATTCAAGGCTGCTGGAACTGCCAGGTGTTGATAGGCTGCAAAAAATCCACCTACTACCAAATGCCAAGTTCAAATGACATGCTTTTGCTGTGGACAAAGAACATTTTTCATACCGAATCCTCACATTTTCTTTATTCCATAATAAGCAAAATTGTGAAAACAGACTAATACCCAAAATGCATTATTTTCATATATTAAAGACAATTAGGATTTTCTTAAATTCTGCAACTCTAGGTTTTACTGTAATCCTGGTGATATCTGAGAGAGTAACTCTGAGTTCTAGTTTTCCAAAGGGGAAACATTTTTTTCCCTCCAAAAGAATTTGTTTGTGCAAATTTAGAATTTCTTTTTAAAGGTTTGAGCTTCAACAATATGAACTTCTATAAGCTTATGCCATATCTGGAAGAGGACAAGTTCAAGAAAAATCATAACTAAATATTTCATCTATCATGTAACTAAGTATGCACTTATGTATCAGTTTGGCCATAAAGAACCAGAAAGGTGAGACCACTGATACTACAGTGGGGACATGAAGAGAATTCGTTTATTTACACTTTTCTTTCCATATTTCTACCTGGACTCCTGCTCAAATTAAATTATAAGCTGATACAGAAAGAAAAAGGACCTCCAAATATCTGCAATTGGTAATACTCAGTTACAGCAGGCAATCTTTACCTAGTAACAGAAATGTAGAGCTGGCCTAAGAGTACAGCACGTTTCAATAAATAATGTGTGAGATGCTGCTATATTTCAAGCCAAACGCCCCACTCCGGAGAGATTTTATTAAGGTTTTATGGAAGTTACAACACCTAAACTGAGTACAACGTTAAGACATTCCCTCTACCTCTCAACACACACTCATTTGTTCTCATCTTTATATTTACACGTATATCTTTTTAAAAGATTAACTTCAGTTTTTCATGCCAGAGCCGAAAGCATAAAATAATGTCAATAGATTCTGATTCTTATATAAAACTGTGTACCAAAATGTGAAGAACTGAAAGCTCCAGACTCAATTCTAAGAGGAAAAGTATTCTCAAGGATCACATTGGGCTAGCCACTCAGAATTTATGCCTGCTGTAAGAACTCAGCATCTGTCATCTATAAATGACCAAAATGGGGCAAAATAAATAAAACATAGTTGTTTACCCTGAACTTCATTTCAATTACCATTTTCCCCTCAACTTCTATCTCAAACAAGTGCTAAGTTATCTGCCACTAAAGGACGTTAGCTGGTGGTTTTATATAGCAAAGCAAGGCATCATAGGAAAAAGAGGTCACACAAAACCAAGTTATAACTTAGAGGCTTTGCTCTCTAGGCTGTGATTTTTAAGGTGCTGGTGAATTACTTGGAAGTGGACTCCACAGCTGGCTTCATGGGATTTATAAACCCAGGCATTCAAGAGCTGGTTCTGCTCAAACAAAACGTCTTTGCATGCAGGATCTGCCTCCTTCAAAAGAAGAACTGCAGTCACAGGTGCACCGTGACTCCCAGCTGAACACCTTGGCATACTGACAAGGCTGCTAAGATACAAAATACATCAGATAATAAACTGTCTAAAAGGAGTTGGAGAGAATCTAGCCATTATCATTTCATTCTCTATTTCCACTGTTTAAGAATAAGTGTCACTGTGATAAAACACCTACTGGCACATGAACCCATTATTTCATCTAAGCCTATCTCATGCCAAATATAAACACCATCAAAGGTTAAGAGGCTTCTTTAGGAAGATATTTTTGGATAGAACTATGTATTTTGGGTTGTGAGAATTTTTTAATAGAGTATAATACTTCTCTCACATGCCTAGCAATGTACACAAAATTAGATATGCAGCAGAAAACATCAGCAAAGATAATTTTAGGAAAATGCAGGCTAACTTTATTTTACAAGGAATTTAAAAAACATGAGCAAATATTGATATTGCATTTTTTAAAAAACAAATTAATCTGTATGTCATTCAAATTTTAAAAATCAGAGTCAATGTGACACTAAAAAATGTAGTAACAAAAAAATGTGCTTCGTTTTAACAAAACACTATCAGTGGCTTATGACAACTAGATGTACAAACATAAAGGTAATAATACCAAAATGATGTAAAACTCTGAATCTCAAAGTGATGGAGCTCTCAAAAGGGAGCACCAACTGCCATCAATGTGGGACTGTGACAGTCTATCACAGGAAACAAACTATCACTAAGTAATAAAAATAAGGATATAAATAAATGGTGGAGGTGCAGGAGCCTAAGATACCTAAAATTTTAGAGAAAATGGTTTATTTGATTCTATTGTTACATGTGTTTTATCTGTTTTCTTCCTCAAGTAAAAAAAGTGGATATGTGAGAGATTCAAGAATATACCTGAGATTTTCAGTAAGGATAACTTCAGATTGAGGAAATCATGACTGATACCTCCTGTCACTTTAACCATCTAATAAACTACTGAAATGAGTTAACAGCTATAATACGCTTTGGGTTTTTTCGTTTTTAAAAGCTCTAAGTCAAGACTACTTAAAGGAACTTCTGTATCTTTTAAGAAATACAAACATTTAATTCCTGAAAATTTTATTTTTTCAGAGTGACAACCATATCAAGTTCTAACACACCAGGAGTCTTGAACATTAGGTGATCTAATTATCACAATTTAAATTAGGATACTCAGGAAATATATATCAAGGTTCAAAAATATAATTTATGATTTTTGTAAACTAAATTTCACTGAGAAATGCTTAAAATTCTAAGTCTAAAATGTGGGTGCCATGCTTTTTTTAAAAAAAGAAAATTCACAACCTACTCAATAATCTTGAAAAATCAGATTGGTAGGGTGTTTATATGTACAGATGTATAAACGAACACTTTAAAGGGGAAAAAAATCATGTTCATATTTACAGGTGACAAATCACTTTCACTTCAGGAAGATTAGAAAAGAGCTAGTAGCTAGACACTGAGCCAGAGGTTGTGAAGGGAACCTAAAAGCAGTCGATACTAAAATTCTTAGCAGTGTAAAGGAATGCAAACACTTCTTATACTACAAAACTTTAATTTTACAAAACCAAAGAACAGTCCAACTATGACCCTCATAAGATGATAAAAATTGAGACAAAAACTCTGAACCCATTTTGTAAAACTTCTATTGTAACATTCTTATATCCAGTTCATATTGTTCTACTGGAGTCAAGTAAGATTTAAGCTCAAGGTAGAGACACAAAATTAGAGAATTTTACCTTTTCTGAGGAGATGATCACAGTTTCATTGCAAGAAGATAAGGTGAACAACCCCTTAGCAAGCTTTGTACTTTATTATCTTCAATGGAAAGTTCAAACATTTTAATTGCCTTAAACTTCTGGAATATTACCCAGATAGTTAAAATATTAATATTTAAGTTTTACATTAAAGGATACTTTAATGAAAACAGGCCTGCTTTAAATAGAGTTTGATAATTCTGGGGGTACTTACAGAAAGAAGATTTGTAACAAACACTGGTTTCTAATACTTAAAAAAAAAAATCAGCAAGACTGAATTTTAAAAATCTTAATTTAAAATACATTGTAAACTGAAGACAATAACTGCCACATTTATCACAGACCAGCACAGGTAAAAGTTTTTCTTGGATGTTTTATAAGACTTTGTATCTTCCTTTATTTGTTGGTTGGTATGAATTTTGCTACAGGAAAAAATAAAAGGTATATGATTAGTAAAAGGAAAAAGAAATAAAAGGAAAAAAAAAACATGTTATTTCCTTTACAAACTTGTACAACTATCAAATATTTAAAATAAAAATATTATTTAGTGAGAAAGAAAGAACTATTTAACAATCATTTCCCTGTGTTCACTCGACTACTCCTTAACAATGGTTCTGAACCAACTTAATGGCGGTAGCATTCTTTTTTTATCACTCCTCAGTAAAAGTCACTTGATTTAAAGTTTGTTTTTATTCTTTCCTCTCGCTTTATTTACATTCCATTCTTAATTATTTTTATCCATCCAAAGAAATGTTCTGTAAGAGAAATTTTAGAAAAGCCCTAAAAAACACATTCTTTGTAAAGTTTCCTTTCAAAGGATCCTCGTCCCAACATACACACTGTACAGAGAATTTACGAGAAGGTGTCTGCTTCCTTTGGAAAGGTGGTCTATAAAAGGTCCATACCTACGTTTAAAACACTGACAAACAGCTAAGTTTAAAAACAGTGGCAAAAATGTAGAGAAACTGAAATTTTCATACACTGCCAAAAGCAATGTAAACTGATATAACTACTCTGAAAAATTATTTAGCAATACCAACTTAAAGCTAAACTATACATACCCTGTAACTAGCAGTTCTACTTTAGGGCATTTACTCAAAAGAAAAATATACTGAAGTGTACTACAGAGACATGGAAGAATGTTCAGAGAAGCGCTATCCATAAAAACGCAAAACTAAAATGACCTCAAAATCTAAAACATAAATTAATTGTGGTAAATCCATGGGCTTAACTACAATATAGCCACAAAAATAATAACTGCTATATGGAAAAACATGGATTGATTTCCTCCAAGTCATGTTGAGAGAAAGAACTTCAGATACAAAAGAGTCCACAGCACTTGATTCCACTTATACAGAGTTCAAAACTAGGCAAGACTAATCTATGACGTTGAAAGTCAGAAAGTCACATTTGGGGGCGATGAATAACAACAAGGAGGAACATGAGCAGGGTTTCTGGGATCCTGGTAACGTGCTCTATTTCCTCATCTGGGCAGTGATCACCCAGTGTGCTCAGTTTGTGAAAATTCATCAAACTATATCATCTGTCTACTTTGCTGTATTTATACTAAGTGGTTAAATAAAACATTTATTAGAACAAACAAGTCCTTGAGGTTTTCACTCACCAATCGGATCAATTCTTCTTTTATAAGCCTGGTGATTTCTGCCTTCGCTTTCTGCACAGCCAGCTCATTGGCACCTGGTGAGGGAGTGGAGAACATTATTCATATTACTGGAATTACACTGGATGTTTATCCACCTCATTGAGATCCAGTAGAAACACTGTAGGTGACTTTCAGGAACACTGTACTACTTGCCAAGAAGAGTCTTTCAATACCTGGTGGAACATCATCTACATTGTATCACGGCTGCTTATTATTATCATTACTTTTAGAGTTTCAAGTGTAACCACTGAGCTTAGTGCTTAGAGGGTTAAGGTTAGTGAGGTACTACTGTTATAAGTTCTTGGTATATTGATATGCAAAGAAAAAATGATTTGCAATTTGCCCAAAATAGAGGAAAAAGGAAAAGGAAATTACACCTTCCTAGGTTCAGTTATTTAACAAACACTTATTGGATGTTTATTATGTTCTTTAAAGTCAGCAAATGTTTCAGAAATGTGTCACCTGAACAAAGTCTTAAAGCTGAAGGAGGAGAGATGACAGGGAAAGCATCTTACAAAGGGAATCAACCATGCGTGCAATGGTACAGATTAAGAAAGGCATGTTTAAAGACCGAAGAGTGAGAGTGGTATGGTTGAAAGAAAGAAGTGTGCGAAAGAACACAGCAAAACAGCCAAACACATGAGGTAGGCTGGAGACACTAGTACAGTTATAAATTCAAAAAGCACCCCCCACGTGTGGTATACTGTACAAGATTCATTATACAAACTACTCATCTATGCTCTGTGTGATCCTGTAGGCTACTAGAAAAACAAACTTGGAACGATATTACAGCAAGATGAGTAGATTAGGAAGTAGTCTTATCAGAGGAACTTTTACATATCATTTCTTCCAAGAATCTTTCCTAACTTCTCCAGGTGGCGTTAAGTGTTTCTTCCCTCAGTGCTCTCAGAGGACTGTGTTCATACCATCGTGAAAGCACATTTTTGAGGTAGAATGTATAAAATATTTTTTTCTGATTAGATGTGAACAGTGAAGAAGAACAAAGTTAAGATGCTAAGAGTTGAGTCACAAGTAAAGAAACTAAAATGTAATAAAGGAGATACTGAATCCAAGAGGAAGAGCAGGTGTCATTATTAGCAGTGATGGCAGTTAATTGACATCATTGTAGCAGAGGTGCTCATGGGACACACCAAGTTGGAAACGTCAGTAAGACCAATGGAAACAAGGAGCAGAAGTAGAGGAAATAAAGATTAGAGCTCCATCAAGGACAGGTGTGGAAGGATTTGAAGGCGGGGGACAACGCCAGGAGGGAGGCAGGTCTAGAGCGGGAACTCGGTGCACACCTATGAAAGGAAAAGCGCTGGACCAAAGAAGCAGACCAGAGATTAAGCAGGATGAGAGAATGTCAAAGAAAAGTGAACTGGGGTTGTAATGTAGAGAGCTATGTTTTTATCATTTTTATAAGAAAAATCAAATATGGAAACTATTCATAAGAAATAGGAAAATTCTCCCCCTTGAGACAGGCTTATGGCTATGAAGTCACAGAAACGTATCTAATCTCATCTAAGCCCCACACCTCCACCAGCCATTGACCACAACATTTTAAAGCTGTGGGTGCTGGAAGGGAAGAAAGGTGGATGCATGTGAAGCCAAGGGTAGAATCAAGAGCTGAGCCAGAATGAAAAGTATAAAAAAACCCCAAATTGAGAAAGAAAATATGCTACTTGGCATGAGTTGGTGTGTAGCTTGACGCTCTGTGCTGTTTTAAAAAGAAGGAAAATGATACTCTCACCCAGCTCAAAGCAGAAGAGCAATTTTCCTGTGTTAGTTAGAACCTGACCATTTGGACTGGTTTAAATTTTTGACTTATACAGCTTCTTTAGGTAATGGGTTACATATGTTTATAAGCTGTCAAAAAAAGAGCATTTCCTTTCATTGGTCCCAAAACAACTCTGGCTGCTTTTAAGGGATTCTCCACCAGTAAAAAGAGACGGTCACAAAACAGGCTATAAATTATACAGGCTGGCTAGGCACGTAGGTCCTTCCTGTTCTCCTTCCCACTGCCTGGTGGGAGGCTTGGAGCTGCTGAGCCACACTGAACCTCTAAGGAGCCAGGCAGTGGGGTCCCTCCAATTACAGAACTAGAAACAGATGACACTAGCCCCTTGCAACACCTGTTTTCATCCCATTAGTGTTCAGTCGATTTGGTTGGAGTTTCAAAAACTAAAAGATCATTTAAACCTAATTATCTATGAAAATTCTCAAAGCTTTAGATCATTTTAATTACCAATCTCCAGTCCTTATTTAGCATCTTTATGTCTCTAGAATTCTCAAGATTCACTCTTAACAAGGTTATCTTGTTACTGGGAGGGAAAGACCTGCTTAAGACTTTAAAAATTAGATGTTACTTTCTAAGTACAAGTTCACAGTGGAAAGCACCCAGAACCATTGTAGGTAGATAGAAAAGCTGGCAGAAGCCGAGGGCTTCTCATTTCACTTCATTTGGTAGTACAGTAGATGTGTTCTGATAAAGTTATATACAAATTAAACCTGGCATACATTAATTATACTACATTAAACAAGCATAATTACCTTTAAGTTAATAAATAAGAGGAATCTTTTTCAAAGCAAAAAATAATCTGATTTACCTCTTTAAAACAATGTCACTTACAATACTGATTTTGAAATCTTAGAGATACTTAAAATATTGTATGTTATTACAAAAAAATAAAATACTGGTTTTGCTTAAATGACACCTATCATATTCAAGCTGAATAAAAAAGGATGACTCCATGTTTACCAAGGTTTTATCATCAGAGTTCACTGAATGACATCTTATATAGCCTAATAATACAATAGTAAGAGAGAGCTGTCTAGTTTCAAGCACAGAAAAGATGTCAATGTAATTTCTTCTCCTTGAACATCAAGATGCCAGCAATCCCCATTTACCTTGCAATAAGGAACAGTGTCACATGATTCAAAAACATACTGAGTCACTGGCAGGGCAAAAGTCTTTCAGGATATATAAAAGGGTACTATTTAAAAACCTGACCTGAAATATCAATACATATGATCCAGTTTCTCAAAGTCACAATCACAAACCAAAAAATGCAATTTGTCTAGTTCTGGACCCACTTTCTTTGCACATCAGTTGAAATATGTATCGCTCTTCCTGTACAGTAATGGTAGATTATCAATAACATGGAAAACATACAGGATGTATCTGAGTTTTAAACCATTCCTGCAATTCATCATTATTAATTTTAAAAGGCATTGTGTATGTGTATGATTCAGTGGACTAGGCCGGTGTTTGAGACTATACAGGGTGTGGGGGTAGTGTCATTGTAGCCATCTAAGCGGGAGGTAGGCAGACTCTAGACTTACATGACACATGGAACTAAGCTACTTCACAGCTCCCACACCAGTATTCAATAAACACTTAGTTCATGAAACAAATGAAGTGAAGCTGTGGCTGGTTTAGCCTTAAAAGTCTATTATAAAGATGTTAAAATTAAATATAAAAAGAGATAAGTTGTCCTACTATGTTATAGATAATACATTAGGAAAAAAATCAAAATAGAAACTGTCTTTTGAATGCATTTATGAATGTGTGAAATAAGGTTAAAAAGCACACCTGATCACTTTTAGATAACACATTAGTTATAGCCTTTGAGCTGTGGTATTGATTCTTCTGTTTTTCTAAAAATGGCATGTATGAATTTACAGGCATAAAATTAGGGGCAATATCTGCTTGGGTAAACAAGCATTAAGGGGATTAATATAGTTGATGTACTTTCTAACCTTAACTTTGGCCAGAACGTTCTACTTACCGGAAGCATAAGGACTTAATGGACTAGTCTCCAAAGTACATGTGTTCTTTTAGTCATTTTCAAATTTGACCAAATTGTCAAAAATGAGAGTCCCCAACAAAGATCATTCACCTCTATATATAATAAACTTCTAAATAAGACCACAAATGATAGGTGAAACCTTTTAACAGGTGTTCCTTATTTTCAGTCCTCTCTAGAACTGACCTCATATTCTCTCTGGGTCTATTACATCTACTATCAACTTTGATCAAACTCAAGATGGAAACCGAACCAACAGTACATACTTTCAATTGCCAAGTAAATTTTCCGCTCTCCTTCCTTGGGCTCTTTGCCAGGTGGGAAGTATGTTCCTCTGATTGTAATTGCAGCTTCAGAATATTCACTGATTCTCTGCAGAGCTTCCTTAGAGGTAACTTTCCACCTAGCAGTCTAGGGAAGAAAAGAGATGGGGGAAAAGAAATCTCTTTACAACAGGATAAAAAAACCTGAGTTCCTAAAAGAATAGGTTAGCTAAATCATGTTATTGTCAATATTAAAATTTTAATCAACACCTTCAAACATAAATTCATTTAGATTCTAATGTACCTAGAATGTAATCATAAAAATGAAATTTCCAGTGTTGTCTCCCCATCTAGATAAAAAGTAAAGCAGCCATTAAAATGTTCATGTTTTTTACTTTTTATTTATCTATTTACTTGACTGTGTCAGGTCTCAGCTACAGCCTGAGGGCTTACGTACCCCGGAGAATGTGGAATCTTAGTTCCCTGACCAGGGATGAAACCTCCATTCCCTGCACTGGAAGGCAGACTGCTAACCACTGGACCATCAGGGAAGCCCCTTCATAGGTTTTAAATAAGGTATTTTCACTACTAAAAATAGGGTTGCTACTCAATTAAAAAGTTTAAATCTGCTACTTGCCTGTGGGAAGTCATTGATCTCTAATTCTTCCTCATATCTCTTAAAAGATTCATTCTGTCCACCATCCTGTCTCTCCTCTTCTTGTTTCTCCAAAGGCACATAGTTGAGCTTGGCATTTATCTTTTCAGCAAGTTGCTCTGCAATGGTTTTTGCAGATACAGTGGGAGCCAGGATGGTGCCACCTCTGAGAATGGCATTGGTGGCCTGTTGCATTACATCCTGCAGTTAAAGAAGACCTACGTCAAATCTCAAATGAGGGCAGAGACAAGACCAAAGATCCCACCACAAACTCTTCTCTGGAAAGCAACAACTAAAAGCATCTTTCTTATGTAGAGTCTGACCCACAGGGCAATTTAACAGCATATATTTATAACAGAGAGTTTAATATATCTGCCTTACTTGATATGAAAACTAAATACCCAACTCTATATTAAAAAATTCTACTGAGCCATAGATCATTAGGTAACTCTTGATATCAAATATAGTATAATATTTCTAAAATCATTTGCATACCTTGTGGCTCTTATCGGTTTCCTCTGAATCAGTATGTTTGCCTACTACTACCACTGAACTCCTCTTTCCCTCATGGACAAACCCAACATTCTATAAATTATAGTAAATGTCTTTACACAACATACTCTTTTTTTACATTTGAAATTAATTTTACTATGTACCTAATACAGAGATAATTCTGTGGGAAACACATGACTCACATCTCAAGCTCTTCCAACAACAGTGAAAAGTTACAGCCATATGATTTCACAAGTTACTAGTAACAATAACACAAGAGAATATTAGGTGAAGTGCTGCATCTCTGCTTCCACAAGAGGCACAGGCTTGAGTAAACACCTCATAGTAATTCACTGCTTACAAAGGATTCAAAGACCCAAAGCTCTGAGCCTTGACTATGGCTGCCTCATCAGGTCAGTCCACTGGCCTCTAGCTTGGTCATTCCACTCGGCACTACAGACCTGAACCTGTATACAACTACTGGACACAGGGCCATGCAGGTCCTCAACCACTCAAAATCTTAAAAACAGTGTCAATATTAACAAACTGTTCTTTGGGAATGCTATGAAAATTTAACCTTGATTAAAAATTAAGTTAAAATGCTGGAGAGAGTTAAACAAAATGTGGAAGAAGGGAACCGTCCTACATTGTTAGTGCAAACGTAAACTGGTGCAGCCACTACAAAGAACAGTAAGGAGGTTCCTTAAAAAACTAAAAACATAGCTACCATAACCCTACAATCCAACTCCTAGCATATTTCCAGAGAAAAACATGATTAGAAAAGATACACGCACCCCAATGTTCACTGCAGTGCATTTTACAACAGCCAAGACATGGAAGTAACCTAACTGTCCATCAAGAGAGGAATGGATAAAGAAGATGTGGTACATGTGTACAATGGAATATTACTCGGCCATTAAAAAGAATGAAATGATGCAATCTGTAGCAACATGGATGGACCTAGAGTGTCATGTTGAGTGAAGCCAGTCAGACAGAGGAGAAATACCCTATGATATCCCTTAATGTGGAATCTAGAAAGAAAAGATACAAATGAACAAACTTATACAACAGAAACAGACTCACAGACTTCTGAGAATGAACTTATAGTTGCAAGGGGTAAGAGGAGGAGGGATAGTTAAGGGAGTTTGGGATGGACATGTACACACTGCTGTAGTTAAAATGGATAGCCAACAAGGACATACTGTAAAGCACAAGGAATTTAGCTCAATGTTATGTGGCAGCCTGGATGGAAGGGAAATTTGGGAGAGAATGGATACATGTATATATATGGCTAAATCCCTTTGCTGTTCACCTGAACTATCGTAACATTGTTTGTTAACTGGCTATATCCCAATAGAAAATAAAAAGTTTAAAAAAAAAAGAAAAGAATACATGTATATATGTGTGTGCGTGTGTAACTGAATCACTTGGTTGTACAACAGAAACTAACACAACATTGTAAATCAACTACATTGTAAATCAACTACAAAAAAAAATGAAGTTATCAAAAAACTCCCAACAGAAAGATGACAAGTAAAATATTTAACAGTTTCCCGTTGTCTAAACTCATGTTAGTTTGAGTTATGTACCTGGGTGTTTGTACTTTCACAGCATTGTTTGCTTGCTCAATAACCCACCAGTAAACACAGAGTAAGAAAGAAAAAGAGAGTTCTTTCTTTAGGATTTTGGTAAGGTCACTCAGAATACTATTTTATAAAATTATCTATTGTTAACAGGCCTTCCAGAATAGGCATTAAGACCTCAGTTAACCACGTAGAAAAATCAACCAAGGTCAATAATTAGAGAATTCTGTATTCAAATGTTAAATGCTTATTACCTCAAAATCTAAAACAACTTCTTGTTCACTTGTGCTGATATAATCTAAAAAGCATTTAAATCAAATAACTTACAAAAAGTACTAAGACTTGGAACGAATTACTTAATACCTGAGACTCAATGCCCAAATTCTTCTGAGCATTGATTCTAAGAGCCAATCTCTTTGCAATTTCCAGTTTCTCAGCATTTCCTGCAGTGGGAGCAGGAACACTAGATGTTCCAGGAGCCGCCATATCCTTCACTCTCTTCTTTGAATTAAACATGCTTTCAATTTGTTCATCAATCTAAACAAGAAAAAAAAGCATTAGTAAAAATCTAATTAAAAACACCAATTTAGAGAGGGTGAGAGGGAGGGGAGGGCTAAGAAGAAGGGGACAGGTGAGGGGAGGAGAGCAGGGGAAGGGGAGGGAGGAAGGAAAGAAAGTGACAGAGATACAGTGCTGCAAGAACCACTTCAGTAGACTCCTGAGTAGCACAGAAAATACAGTAAAGAAGAACACGGGCTGTTCAGACAGAGCAGCCAACTGGACGCAGCCAATCTGCTCTGGGGCTCAGGCCTTGAGGCCAAATTATGTACACTGCAATCAAAGAGGCTGGAAGAAGGGCAATAACTCAAGATCAGTGGACAACTAAAAATATAGCCAATGGTTACCAGGGGAAATGATACAACATGTTCTCAAGGCAGGGCTCCTAAAATTCTTTCCAACTCCAAAAAGCAATGGCTTCCCTGGTGGCTCAGAGGTTAAAGCATCTGCCTCCAATGCGGGAGACCTGGGTTCGATCCCTGGGTTGGGAAGATCCCCTGGAGAAGGAAATGGCAATCCACTCCAGTATTCTTGCCTGGAGAATCCCATGGACGGAGAAGCCTAGTAGGTTACAGTCCACGGGGTCGCAAAGAGTCGGACACGACTGAGCGACTTCACCTTCACCTTCCAAAAAGCAATTGGGTTTACCATAAAAACTAGGTAAGACAGTCAGGGAGAAAAACCTTTATTGTTTTATTTCTTTGAACCCAGGAAGGAAAGGCATGAAGGTAGGTTTCCCCACGAAATCAATAGCAATGCTGACAATCCTGGCTCTCCAGGAGTCACGTGAGTCCTACTGCCACCGTGTAATCCTCAGGTTAGCCACTTGTATCTCATAAGCTATTAGCATTTCCTTTTAAAAATGTCTTTTGCCCCAAAATGAATACTAACACTACCAAGTAAAGAATGCAAATCCCTTCATATGCAGGAATTAGGCTAATATTTCAAATTCCAAATACAAAGAAAAAGTTTTTCAGGGTTTAAAATTAACTTGGTTAATTTAGAAAGAACTTTTACCGAAATGGAAACAGACAACTCACCTTCTTTTTAAAGCATTTGTTATCTAATAAGGTCTTTGAGCTATCAATTACTTTCAAACTAACATTTAATTTAGTAACACTCTTTTAAACAGCATACATGACATTAAAATCCAAAACAAATGCATAAAATTAGGAATGGGAAATGCACACAGTGTTAGGTAACAGGGATAACTTTACTTTTGACTTTATTCATTTTAGTATTGCTCTAATCTTTTAATTAATTTTTAATTTAATAAATTATTCTAATTTATTGAGAGCCTGGATAGTTCAATTGGTAGAACATCAGACTTTTAACCTGACGGTTCAAGGTTCCAGAGTTCAAGTCCCTGTTCAGGTAGAAGCTTATTTGGGCTTCCCTGGTGGCTCAGATGGTAAAGAATCTGCCTGCAATTGGGAGACCTGGGATCAATCCCTGGGTTGGGAAGATCTCCTGGAGGAGGTCATGGCAACTTGTTCCAGTATTCTTGCCTGGATAGAGAATCCCCATGGACAGAGGAGTCTGGCAGTCCATGGGGTCTCAAAGGGTGGGACATGACTGAGTGATTAAGCACAAAGCATTTTACTATTGCTCTAATTTTTTAATGAAAATTATTTAAGATTTTAACAAAAGGGGGAAATCTAATATGTTTTATTATGAATTTAAAAAAAATGTTTAAATAACAAAAAAATTGAAGTAGTTTTAAAAACAAAGCCAGAAACTCTTCAATACTCTTCCCTTCATAAGGTGGAGCCTCTCCTTTAATGTAGGCTGGACTTAATGACTTGCTTCTAATAGACAAAGTGGAAAAGCCAGTATATAACTTCAGAGATTAGTCATAACAGGTACTAAGGATTCTTCTTTGTTCTCTCTTGGATCACTCAATCTGGGGAGCCAGCTGCCATGTTGTAAGAACAC
This sequence comes from Aepyceros melampus, assembly GCA_006408695.1. NCBI lineage: Eukaryota > Metazoa > Chordata > Mammalia > Artiodactyla > Bovidae > Aepyceros > Aepyceros melampus. Next base: position 147,633 of record SJXQ01006966.1, on the reverse strand, counting down.
ACATGTAGGGTAAAGAACAGAGGCATCCCACCAACAGTGAAATCAGTGAGCCATTCTAAAAGAAGATGGGTCTGCATCAGTGAAGCCTTCTGATAACTGCAGCCTGGAACAGCTTGACTGCAACCTCATGAGACCCAAAGTAAGACCTTAAGTAAGTTACCTGGCTACACTGTTCCTGATTTCCTAACCCTCAGGAATAGTAGGTAATAAATGTTTATTGTAACCCACTAAGCTTTAGACTGATCTATTATACCATAACAGAGACCTAAATACATTGACTTAACTGAATTTTAAGCCAATATGGTATACTAGTAAAAAAAGGCCTAGAATTAATAGGAGACATTGGTTCCTGACTGTGCTTAACAGCCAGTGTGGTCATTTCCTGAAAGATTAAATTCCTGAATTCTTAAATTGTGCTCTGAGCCAAGGTTTAATGCAGTATATTAAAAAAAAAAAAATCTATGCTCAAATATCAAATATGTTGGAAGAATTCAGAATTAAAATAAATTATTAATGTCTTTTCATACCCATTGACAGGGTACCATTAATAGTGGAATATACCAGCAGATTTTCCGAAAGTATTTTATAATGAAAAAACATCTCAAGCTCAAGCTCCTGGGATCAGGGTTCCACAGCATACTCCAAGAAACCCTTAACTTGCTGAGTCCTTAGGGTCTCTTTTCACTGGGTTACAAACAATGCTGTAAGCTAAGAAAATGGGCTTTAAACAGCTATGCAAATGTGCAAAGGTTATTATTTGTTTCAAGCCTCAGTCTCTTCAGTTATAAAAAGGGAATGCTTTGAGTATCCACTTTCTGGCTATTGTGAGGAAGTCCATGAAATAATCCCTGTAAAGCACCTGGCACAGGACGTGGAACTTAGTACCATGCCATAAATGTTCGCTATCAAACCCTGGGACGGGAAGATCCCCTGAAGGAAATGGCAACCCACTTCAGTATTCTTGTCTGGGAAATCCCATGGACAGAGGAGCCTGGTGTGCTACAGTCCATGGGGTCACAAAAGAGCAGGACACAACTTAGCAACTAAATAACAATAACAATTATTAATAAGGATGTTCTATAATAATCAAATTGTGAAGTATTTAAAAACAATATTAGTACCAATGATGTTAAAGATACAGGGAGCCAGGCACTCTTAAACACCATTAGTGTGAGTGCAAGCTGGTACTGACCTTGCAGGAGAACAATCAACAATGTTTTAAGACCAAATTTGGATATATCCTTGGACTGAGCAATTCCATTTATACACTTAAACAGTCTTCCTTAAGACTTAATCTGATGAATGTGCAAGGTTAAGTGTTCAAGAATGTGCAATGAAGTACAGTATACTCTAAATAATAACAAATATATATTTCAAGTATTTGTTTCCAAATACTCAAAAATAGGGACTTAATTGCTTATACTGTAGAACATCCATATAATGAAACATGTAGCCAAAAAAAACAGCATGAAAGTGAAATTCCTAAAAGGGAAGATTTCAACATAGGACTATTGTTATAAAGAAAATTATAAAGCAGTATGACCTCATTTTTATGAAAATACAAAAATACGGGCATATGTGAATACATTTGTACACACATACAAAAAAACTGAGAAGCACACCCACCAAAACATTTCCAATAATTTGCTACTTAAACAAGCCTAAGGTAAGACTTCCAGTACAAGACAAACAATTGCTTCAACTGGTAAGAATAAGGCTTTAGGACAACAATACTTACATCAACCGCAGCATCCTCATCATCTGAATCTTGCAGACCAAGAGCAGCTTTTGTAACTTCTTCCTCTCATTAGCCAAAGCTTGTTCTGTTTCATCAAACTTGAATCCCTTACCAGAGAAACCACTACTCTTCTTAATTATTTTCCCTTCCTTTCAAGGAAAAACAAGAAAGTTAATTTCATAATAAAAACTTTAATGTTCAGAAATTTATGGCAATTAAATAGTTTTCAAGGTGGGGTATGACAATGTAACAAAAACATTTTATTTAGCATGTGAGAAAAAAAACAAGAGCTCTAAGAGCCACCTACTATATACCCTCTTTAAGACAACTCCATTACTCCACTAAAAAGAATGTATACTACAAAAATACAAAGTTGAAGAGAGGATTTTTGTTCTCACGCCTCTCTTTTTCTATCTAAAGAGATAATTGAAAATAATTCTATCAAGATTTACTGGTATTAATACTCAAGGTTTAGAATACAGTGAATTGTATAAAAATAAGAAAAGTTATGTAAAAAACAAAACAAAACAAAAAACTCACAGCTTTCTGTTGATCTTTGAAATCACTCCAGAGTTTCTCCAGATCAGGTGGCACTGCAGTCCCTGACAGTTCAAGGGCTTTAATTATGTCTCCAGCATACCGAGCTTGATCTTCTGTGATAAAAGTGTATGCGTAGCCCTAGTAAACAATGAAAAAGTGGTACTATAAAACACTAACAAGATGAATCCTCCTTAGAAAACAAATAGATGAAATCTGAGCCACCTAATATATACCCTCTTTAAGACAACTCCATTACTCCATTAAAAAGAATTTTAAAGATCACAATAGAGACATTAAATTCCTTAATATCTAAGTTTAATATTTATTGTAAAAATAAGTTAGAAAACTTCTAACTCCTTTATGCATAAAGAGAAATTACATAAGTTGATGACTTTTACAGAAATGTACAACTGCATTGTAAGTATTAATTTTAACACATCTTATTTTTTCCTTTTTGCTTGCATTCCTTTCTTCTACTACCTACTGTACCCCTCTACCTCAGCTAACTTGTTATTAACTTCCTAGAACATGCATCTCATATTCTTTAAAGACCAATTAAAAAATATAAAAATATACACACATGTATATCTGATACGTTTTCAAATAAAAAATGAAGTCAACTATATCACTTCCCTGCAATTCTCTAATGCCTAAGGATTCACGTGTCCCCAACACCTTTTTGGTTCAGGTAAGAGAAAAGACTGGAGTTGTAAGCAGAGGAAAAGCAAACTACAATTAGACTGCCATCTTCATTAAATGTTCTATCTTACCAGTGAACTGTTATAAATTTTAAAACTAGCCTTAATATTTTATTTCAGGAGTACCTAGTTACCCTTCTCCAGAGGATCTTCCCAACCCAGGGATCAACCTCAAGGGAAAGGCTACCCACTCCAGTATTCCGGCCTGGAGAATGCCATGGACTGTATAGTTCATGGGGTCACAAAGAGTCAGACATCACTGAGCAACTTTCGCTTCACTTCACTTCACCTAGTCACCAGATCTGACCCCTGGCCTACTTTTATACAGCCCATGAGCTAAAGTGGTATCACATTTTTTAGGATTGTATACACAAATACACATATAATGTGACAGAGACCGTATGTGACCCAAAAAGGTTACAATTTTAACTACACAAAAAATCTCCCAAATCTACAGAATAACTCAGGTTAAAAGAATAAATGCCATCACTACTTATGACCTGTGTAGATCTGGCAAAAAACGTCAGTGTGCCTCAACTTTTTTTATCTGTTTAGAGCAGTGATATTATTGACCTTAAAGGGAATTTGTGAGAATAAAACAAGATATAAATAGAGCACTTAAAACAGTGGTGGGCATTTAATAAATACTCCATAAATATAACCTATTAATAATATCATTGCCTTCGTATGTAGAAATGTCCATGGTTATAATACCAAATATATCACCATCAGTGCTTCCCACAAAGGAATATTCTGCTGCTTTCAAAAACAATGAGTTAAAACTATATACTCAACAGAATACAGGTGTCAAAAAAAATAAATAATATACATTTGTATGGGGCTAAGGATAGGGGGATAGGTGTGGGCTGAGTATATTTTATGATCCCATATTCTTAAAAAAAGTAATGAATGCTCTTGAACTATATATGTGTATATAAAGAAATTTTTAGGTGGGGAAAAATACCTTTCTGGGGACACAAGTGGTTAACACTATCTGCCTATATAGAACAGGTAGGTATCTGATAATGTTAACAGCACTTAAGACGTGTGTATGTATATAAATGACATCAACTAGTCCCCATACTCTGAAGATTCCCTATAACTCCTGTTATCTACACTTTAAAGTCCTAAAGAAACACATATTTTAACATAATGGAAATCAACTTTAAAAGCAATTCTTTTTACTTTGTTGCCTGCTCTTCCAGTCCGTCCTGCTCTGTGCACATAATCCTCATAATGGTTGGGGCAGCTATAGTTTACAACAAGAATCAGATGTTTCACATCGAGGCCTCGGGCAGCAACAGATGTGGCCACAAGAAGTTTGCAGGTCCCATTCTTAAAATCATTTATGATGCTATCTCTGTCATATTGATCAATGCCTGCAAATGAATTAAAGAGTTGTAAAACCACATATTCAAATTAAATTTTCCATTTTCTCTGACATTCAGAGAAAGAAGCTAAACACAGGGTAAAGAACATATCCAAATTATACTGACCACATGTCAACCATCACCACATAGAAAATAAAAATTTGCAGGGTGCTGAGAGAGTTGGGGAAGTATGGATAGTTTGGGATTAAAATATACACATTACTATATGTAAAATAGATAACCAAGAAGGATTGACAGTACAGCACAGAGAACAATACTCAATATTCCATAACAACATATAATGGAAAAGAATCTAAAAAGGAATAGGTATAATATATAACTGAATCATTTTGTTGTACACGGGAAACACAACATTGTAAAACAACTGTATTTCAATAAAAATTTTAAAAGACTAAGAAAATTCAATAGCAAGATCAAATCTGCCCTTCTTTTCTTCCCTTTCTTGTACATAAAGCTAACAACTGCAGAAGCCCAATCTTAGAATCCTAACCTACAACTGTTATGGGGGCAAAGGGAAAAAAAAAGGCAGGTACACCCAGCCTATAATGACAGGATTCAGATCTTTTGATTTCTCCTAAATGGCAACCCACTCCAGTGTTCTTGCCTGGAGAATCCCAGGGACGGGGGAGCCTGGTGGGCTGCCGTCTATGGGGTCGCATAGAGTTGGACACGACTGAAGCGACTTAGCAGCAGCAAGTTATTTAGAGCCTTGCTACTAACAGTTTTTTTCAAAGACAAGGAGAAGCATCACATGAGAACTTGTTAGAAATGCAGAGTCTCAGATTCTAATGCAAACTACTTAATTGGGTTCTGCATCTTAACCAGATAGTTAGGTGATTATCATTTACACTGCACTGCTTAAAAAGAACCCGAATGGAATGCTCTTAAAATTTGTTACTCAAAGAGCCTCAGGATGAGTGACAAAGCAGAACATAAAATATCAAAATGTTCTACAATAAAATGTCCAGGCCACAAATATACCATATGATGGCATACCTGGGAATCTCTAGTAATCAGAGAAAGGAAAGCAACAAATTCTCAAAACTTGAAATTCATTTTTGGAGCAAGAAATATTGGAACATTTCATATAAAACCTGTGTTTAACATATACCGAACATTTAGCATCTAAATATTATCAGTATTAATTTATATTACCCAAAATTTTGAATGTACTCTTCAAAGACTGAATGACAGAAAGTATTTGGATCTTATGTCAAAAAAACTAGCAGCTCAATACTACCTCTAAAATCTCACAAGAAAAATTAATGGAATGAATAATAACATGAAGTTTATAATTTAAAAATACCAAAACTTCTCCTTTAGATTAAGGTATCTCCTATGTGCAACGGAGTTAGTAGTTACTGGCAGCAACCATTAACCATCTTCCTTTTTAACATACCCCCAATTTTGTTATCCACCCAACAAACAATCACGTATGTGAAAGTGAAAGTGAAAAGTCACTCAGTCGTGTCCAACTTTTTGCGACCCCATGGACTATACAATTCATGAATTCTTCAGGACAGAACACTTGAGTGGGTAGACTTTCCCTTCTCCAGGGGATCTTCCCAACCCAGGGATTGAATGCAGGTCTCCCACATTGCAGGCAGATTCTTTACCAGCTGAGCCACAAGGGAAGCCAAAGAATACTGGGGTGGGTAGCCTATCCCTTCTCCAGTAGATCTTCTCAACCCAGGAATCCAACCGGGGTCTCCTGCATTGCAGGCGGATTCTTTACCAATTGAGCTAATATCAAACCAAAGATGAGCCTAATTCAGTGAATAATGTTTAGTGTAAATGAGCCCTTCTCAAATTTCCTGTGCTCGGGTTGCCTGTGCACTCTTAAGGCAAGTAACTTGGTGGGCTATTATGGAAATACTTCTGACCTCATGAAGACCCTGAAAATCTCAGAGACCTCAGGGGTAGGAGGACAATATTTTCAGAGCCATTTTCATTCCCATGCCTATGAACGACTTCCCTGGTGGCTCAGATGGTAAAGCGTTTGCCTACAATGCAGGAGACCCGGCTTCAATCCCTGGGCTGGGAAATCTCCCAGAGAAGAAAACGGCAACCGACTCCAGTATTCTTGCCTGGAAAATCCCATGGACGGAGGAGCCTGGTAAGCTACAGTCCAGGGGGTAGCACAGAGTCAGACATGAGCGACTTGACTTCACTTCTTCACATGCCTATGAATGAATTAGGCATAAGCCAGTGAAGCAATTCTGACTGAAGAGACAGAAGTACAGGAAGGGGATTATAGGCAAAAAGTTTTCTTACTTATATAAAAAAATAAACATTTCCACCAAGATAGTCGGATCTTACTAGATTAACCATCCTGCGGCAACAACTATGAGTTCTAAACATAAAGAACTAACTACCTGAAGGGACCAGAGAGTGACTAAAAGCAAGCAGAAACTGGAAGGGAGTTTGCAATGAAAGAATGCAATGGCATGGTTAAGTTCATAGGATTTCACTTATTTTAAACTTTCTGTTTGGGAGCATGCACTGAGCAGCCCAGGTAGTGAAGTCATGTCTTACTGACAACAAGCAACAGAAGAAAGAAGTTAGGATAAACTCAGGACCACAAAAGAGGGGATAAATCCCAGGAAGAACAACAGAGCAGGCACATCCAACTGTGCATAAAAACACCGCCCAACTATCTGATACCTAAACTATACACACATGAGGCAGAAGGCAACGAGCCCAGCTCTGGCTAAAAGAAGTTAATAACCGCTGAAACCTCTTTTAGATTTCAGAGGTTACCCATTACAAGAGACTTTTAAGTAGGGGTCTAGCCAAGTTAATTCCCTATTTAAAAAAATAAAAAACTTTTTAAGTAAAACATAAAGATAATTTAGACTGTACAAGGTATCATTCACAATGGCCAGTATGCAAACCAAAAGTACTAGACATACAAAGAAATAGAAAAATATTAAATAAAATTAAAAGACAATAGAAATTGACTTTAAACGGCCAAGATATTATAATTAATAGTCACAGATTTTAAAGCAACTATTATAATTGTAATTTAGGGAAAAAAAGTTTTATATGCTTATAATGAATGGCTAGGAAATATAATTTGAGAATCAAAATATAAAGGAGAACCAATTGGAAATTCTAGAACTAAAAAAAACGTGAAAATTGAATTTAAAAATTCACTGAATGGACTTACAAGCAGATAAGAGATGGCCAAAAACACACAGTGAACTTGAAGACAGAGTCAAAGAAATTATTTAATCTTAAGAGAAAAAAAAGACTTAAAAACAAAGACTGAACATCGATAATGACCATCAATGATATATGAGACAGTATTAAAAGCTGAACATATACATTACTGGAGTTCTAAAAAGAGAGAAGAAAATAGGGCAGTGAAAATCAAGTAATCAAACAATCAAGAAATAATAGTCAAGAATTTCCCAAATTAGATGCAAGACATAAATTTACAGATTCTAGAAGCTTGGTGAATCCCAATGAGTATGAATAATACCCAAGTCAACTTAGCTTATGACCCAGTAATGCCATTCCTGGTTATCAACCCCAGAGAAATGAAATGTCACATAAAAATCTGTACTTGCATATTTAATAGCAGCTCTATTCATAATTATGTAAAACTGGAAATAACCCAAATGCTCTTCAACAGACGAAAAGATACATAAAGAGTGGTACCTCCACACACTAGATAATAAAAAGAAATGAATAATGCAACAACTTGAATGGATCTCAAAGTCATCATGCTAAGAAAAAAAAAAAAGCCAACTGCAAAAAGCTACATAATGTATGACTGCATTTACAAACACTGTTCTAAGAGAACATCAGTGTTTTCCAGTGACTGTGTACAAGAAGATGAGAGAGAATCTTAGAGTTACTCTGTATAGGGATATGACAAAAGAGTTCTGGGGGCTGAGGGAACTGTTCTGTATCCTGATCATGGTGTATTCTTTGGATAGCTAAATAACTGGAAATAGCCTGGGTGTCCAACAGAAATGACCAAAAAAACTATGACATATTTATATATTAAAGTATTACTCAGCAACACAACGGAGGAGTGGACACATCCAACAACATGGATGAATCTCAAAAATGCATACGGGAGGTCAATAATGCCTGACACACAACAGTCCATAATGCCTGGCTCCATTTATCTGAAACTCTAAACCAGGAAAAATTAATATATGTGGGAGGAAAAAAATGTTAAAAGTAGGGCAGGGACTGAGGAACATTCATGAGATTATATTTTAATAGATGTTTGGGTTTCACAATTTACATGCATTTGTCAATCTCACCAAATGGTACACTTAGGATCTGTACATTTTGCTACAGTTCACTTAATACTTTTTTCGTTAAAAAAAATTTTGAACTAGTGTTAATCACATGCATATTGAAGTGAAACATGCTGATCTACAACTTACTCTAAAATGTACCAAAAAACTAACAAAAATTGAGGGATTTATAGGACAGATGGCTAAAGATGTGATAAATAAATATAACAAAATGTTAATTGTAGAATCTAGTATTAGATATTTCAGGGTGCTCACTATATAGTTTTCTCAGATTTTCGGTATTTGAAAATTTTGGTATAAAAATGGAAGGGAAAAAAGACACGTGGAAAACTTCTTCCTCTGTGAAAGTTGTCAGATCTGGAAGTGACAACTGAGCCTGTAGAAGGCTTTTTGCTGCCACAAAGAAAGCTAATTAACTAAGTTATTACGCTCAGGATAGAAACGACAATATGGAGACACTGAGCTACTGAATAAAGCAAACCTGGAATCGTTTTCCTTTTTCTGGCCAAGCACGTGGCATGTGGGATCCCTTGGGTGACAACAATGGGTCAATGCAAGTTCATGAACATAACAAATGTACCACTGTGTGTGGGATGCTGACAGTAGGGAGCCTGTGCATGCTGGAAGAAGGCAGTATATGAAAACACGATTTCTGCTCAATTTTGCTGTGAACCTAAAACTACTCTAAAAAAGAACATCTATTTTTCAAAAAAGTAAACACAAAAAGATCAAAATTAAAATGAAGTGACTTTGGCATACAGATCAATGGAATCAACTAGAGTCCCAGAAATAAACCCTCAGATAAATGGTCACATGATTTTGAGAAGGGTATCAAGGCCATTCACTAGGGAAAAGATAGTCTTTTCAAGAAAGGGTGCTGGGAAACCAAACATCCACATACAAAAGAATGAAGATGAACCCATGTCTTAGACCATATACAAAAATTAACTCAAACTGAATCAAAGACCAAAACTTATGAACTAAAACTTTAAACCTCTTAGAGAAAAATAAAGGGGAAATTTTTCATAACCCTGGATTTGGCAATGATTTCTTAGACATAACACAAAAAGAACAGACAACTAACAAAAGGAAAAAATTGATACAATAGACATCAAAACTAAAGCATCAAAGGACACAATCCAGAGAGTGAAGAGACAACCACAGAATGGGAGAAAATACATGCAAATATCTGACAAGGGACTGCTATCCAGAATATGTAATGAAATCCTGCAACTTGGCAACAAAAAGCCAAACTAGCTGATTGAAAAATAAGCAAAGGCCTTGAACAGACATTTCTCCAAAGATATACAGATGCCGGCTGGAAAAGGTCAGTTTTCATTCCAATCCCAAAGAAAGGCAATGCCAAAGACTGCTCAAACTACCGCACGATTGCACTCATCTCACATGCTAGTAAAGTAATGCTCAAAATTCTCCAAGCTAGGCTTCAGCAATACATGAACCATGAACTTCCTGATGTTCAAGCTGGTTTTAGAAAAGGTAGAGGAACCAGAGATCAAATTGCCAACATCCGCTGGATCATGGAAAAAGCAAGAGAGTTCCAGAAAAATATCTATTTCTGCTTTATTGACTATGCCAAAGCCTTTGACTGTGTGGATCACAATAAACTGTGGAAAATTCTGAAAGAGATGGGAATACCAGACCACCTGACCTGCCTCTTAAGAAACCTGTATGCAGGTCAGGAAGCAACAGTTAGAACCAGACATGGAACAACAGACTGGTTCCAAATAGGAAAAGGAGTACGTCAATTGTCACCCTGCTTATTTAACTTCTATGCAGAGTACATCATGAGAAACGCTGGGCTGGAGGAAGCACAAGCTGGAATCAAGATTGCCGGGAGAAATATCAATCACCTCAGATATGCAGATGACACCACCCTTATCGCAGAAAGTGAAGAGGAGCTAAAAAGCCTCTTGATGAAAGTGAGAGTGAAAAAGCTGGTTTAAAGCTCAACATTCAGAAAACTAAGATCATGGCATCAGGTCCCATCACGTCATGGGAAATAGATGGGGAAACAATGGAAATAGTGTCAGACTTTATTTTTTTGGGCTCCAAAATCACTGCAGATGGTGACTGCAGCTATGAAATTAAAAGATGCTTACTCCTTGGAAGGAAAG
>SJXQ01006966.1:120343-135392 GCA_006408695.1 Aepyceros melampus | reverse complement strand
CAACCTAGATAGTATATTCAAAAGCAGAGACATTACTTTGTCGACTAAGATCCGTCTAGTCAAGGCTATGGTTTTTTCTGTGGTCATGTATGGATGTGAGAGTTGGACTGTGAAGAAGGCTGAGCGCCGAAGAATTGATGCTTTTGAACTGTGGTGTTGGAAAAGACTCTTGAGAGTCCCTTGGACTGCAAGGAGATCCAACCAGTCCATTCTGAAGGAGATCAACCTTGGGATTTCTTTGGAAGGAATGATGCTAAAACTGAAGCTCCAGTACTTTGGCCACCTTATGCGAAGAGTTGACTCATTGGAAAAAACCCTGATGCTGGGAGGGATTGAGGGCAGGAGGAGAAAGGGACGACCGAGGATGAGATGGCTGGATGGCATCACAGACTCAATGGACGTGAGTCTGAGTGAACTCTGGGAGTTGGTGATGGACACGGAGGCCTGGTGTGCTGCGATTCATGGGGTCACAACGAGTCGGACACAACTGCGCGACTGAACTGAAATCAGGAAAGGAGAATCTCAAGGCTGTATATTGTCACTCCACTTATTTAACTTATATGCAGAGTACATCATGAGAACTGCTGGTCTGGAGGAGGCAAAAGCTGGAATCAAGAATGCTGGGAGAAATATCAATAATCTCAGATACACAGATGACACCAGCCTTTTTGCAGAAAGCAAAGAAGAATTAAAGAGCCTCTTGATGAAAGTGAAAGAGGAGAGTGAAAATGTTGGCTTAAAACTCAACATTCAAAAAGCAAAGATCTTGGCATCTGGTCCCATCACTTCATGGCAAATAGATGGGGAAACAATGGAAATTTTCTTGGGCTCCAAAATCACTGGAGATGGCGACTGTAGCCATGGAATTAAAAGATGCTTACTGTTTCAAAGAAAAACTATGACCAAACTAGACAGCATATTGAAAAGCAGAGACATTACTTTGCCAACAAAGGTCCATCTAGTCAAGGCTATGATTTTATCAGTAGTCATGTATGGATGTGAGAGTTGGACTATAAAGAAATATGAGCACTGAAGAATTGATGCTTTTGAACTGTGATGTTGGAGAAGACTCTTGTGAGTCCTTGGACTGCAAGAAGATCCAACCAGTTCATCCTAAAGGAGATAAGTCCTGAATATTCATTGGAAGGACTGATTTTGAAGCCAAAACTCCAATACTTTGGCCACTTGATGCAAAGAACTGACTCATTGGAAAAGATCTTGATGCTGGGAAAGATTGAAGGTAGGAGGAGAAGGGGAGGACAGTGGATGAGATGGTTGGATGGCATCACAGTGTTGATGGACATGAGTTTGAGTAGCTCTTGGAGTTTGTGATGGACAGGGAGGCCTGCATGCTGCAGTGCATGGGGTCACAAAGAGTGGGACAGTAATGAGTGACTGAAGTAATCAACTAAATGTATGCAAATTATCACTGTCCCTAGCAATACTAATCACTGTGTTGTCATTAGGTAAGAAGACAAGGGAGCTGACGAGGCAGAATTTTTATTTTTTATTATTATGTGCTAAGTCACTTGGGTCATGTTCAACTCTTTGCCATCCTATAGACTGTACTTTGTCAGGATTCTCTGTCATTTCCTCTTCCATTTTATTATTATAGTTATTAGTAAATCCCAATACAATTGATACATGGCATAAGAACACAGGAACCAAATGAAAGAGCTACCACTGGCCTAAGCTGGAACTATTTGAATTACCAAATAAATAAAGAAGCATTGGTATAGTCCCCAGATAAGATAAATGCCCAATAGTTTACACTGATATAAATTCAAAATTACATACATAAATACACGTATAAAATACTGGGGATAGACATATGTTTCTTGCAGAAGAATTTAAAATTATTTATGTTTATATTTTGAGTTAAAACTACCCACTCCTTAAGTGTGAGCTGCACATGAAATTATTTCTCCAAAAGTAAGCTTGATAATGGGGAAGCAGGCTATCTTTTCCTGAGAAAAACCAAACACTACCTTAGCCAACTGGACCAAGTTAGTTAGAACAGTGACAACTCGTGCTGATAATATATTCTCTTATGATGAGAAAAGCACTCTACCTCTGCAATCTTTCTCCCAAAAGCTCATAATCTCAGTATAATCATGACAAGAAAACATCACATGAATCTCAGCTGAAGGATGCACTACAGGATACCTGACTGCTGCTGCTGCTGCTAAGTCACTTCAGTCGTGTCTGACTCTGTGCGACCCCATAGACAGCAGCCCACCAGTCTCCGCCGTCCCTGGGATTCTCCAGGCAAGAACACCAGAGTTGGTTGCCATTGCCTTCTCCAAGGCATGACAGTGAAAAGTGAAAGTGAAGTCTCTCAGTCGTGTCCGACTCTTCGCGACCCCATGGACCGTAGCCTACAAAGCTTCTCTGTCCATGGGATTTTCCAGGCAAGAGTACTGGAGTGGGGTGCCATTGCCTTCTCTGGGACACCTGACTAGTTTCCCCCAAATTCAAGAATACCAAAATCAATGAAAGTCTGGAAAACTGTCACAATCAAGAGGAGCCCTAAGGAGTAATGGTGGCTAAATATAACACAGCATTTTTTATGAGACCTTGGAAGAGAAAAGGATATGGGGTATAATCAATGAAATCTGAATAAAACATGGATTTTAGTTAATGAGAATGAATCGTTATTGGTCCATTAATTTTGACAGATGCATCATATTAATGTAAGATGTTAATGACAAGGGAAAAATGTGCTAGTTATATGGGGATTCTCCCTGCTATCTCTATAACTTTTTTCTTTGTGAACCTGAAATGTTATAAATTTTAAAAGCTTATTAAAATGCTGCAAAGTTTTTCTATGTCAAAGACATGGCTAAGAAAATAAAAACACAATGCTACAGAGTGTGAAAAGCATTTGTAAACCATATATCCAGCAAAGAATTTGCATTAAATGTTTTTAAAGAACTCTCAAAACTAAGCATTGAAAATGCAACCCAATTTAAAAAGGGTAAACACTTTAGCGGGTATTTTGTCAAATAAGTTTTCCCTGGTGGCTCAGACCGTAAAGCGTCTGCCTGCAACGTGGGAGACCCGGGTTCAATCCCTGGGTTGGGAAGATCACCTGGAGAAGGAAATGGCAACCCACTCCAGTATTCTTGCCTGGAAAATCCCACGGACAGAGGACCCTGGTAGGCTACAGTCCATGGGGTCACAAAGAGTCGGATACGACTGAGGGACTTCACTTTCACTTTTCACTTTCACTATGAAATAAGATCTACACAAGGCAAACCAGCACATTAAAAGATGTTTGATAGCATCAGTCATCACAGTAATGCAAAATAAAGCCGCATCGACATACCACTGCATACCTATTAGAACGACTAGCATTAAAAATGTGGTTTCTGCGGTGGATCAGTGGGTACAGAATCCTCCTGCAATGCAGGACACCTAGGTTTGATCTCTGGGTAGGGAAGAACCCCTAGAGAAGGAAATGGCAACCCACTCCAGTATTCTTTCAAGAAAATCCCATGGATTGAGGAGCCTGGCAGGCTACAGCCCATGGTCACAAAGAGTCAGACACGACTGAGTTTCTGAGCATATGGTACTAAAAATAGTGAGAACATCAAGGAGCTGAGAGTTTGCAGAGCAATAGGGACTCTCATAATTTGCTGGTGAGAACATAGAATCTTACATCCATGGTGTAAAACCATTTGGCAGTTTCTTATAATGTTAAATGCAATCCGCGGGCTTCCCAGACAATAGTGATTAAGAACTCACCTGTCAATGCAGGAGATGTAAAAGATGAAGATTCAGTCCCTGGGTTGGGAAAATACCATGGAGAAGGGCATGACAATCCACTCCAATGTTCTGGCTTGGAGAATCCCAAGGATAGTGGAGCCTGGAGGGCTACAGTTCATAGTGTCACAAAGAGTTAGACAAATGCATGTATTTGCTGTAGGGAAAAATAAATAATAGCAAACTATGTGCATACTGTTCATGGGGTTAAAGCTCAACATTCAAAAAACTAAGATCATCGCATCTGATCCCATTACTTCATGGCAGACAGATGGGGAAACAGTGGAAACAGTGAAAGATTTATTTTCTTCGGCTCCAAAATCACTGCAGATGGTGACTGCAGCCATGGAATTAAAAGACACTTGCTCCTTGGAAGAAAAACTATGACAAACCTAGACAGCATATTAAAAAAACAGAGCCATTACTTTTCCAACAAAGGTCCATCTAGTCAAGGCTATGGTTTTTCCAGTAGTCATGTATGGATGTAAGAGTTGGACTGTAAAGAAAGCTGAGCACTGAAGAATGATGCTTTTGAACTGTAGTGTTGGAGAAGACTCTTGAGAGCCCCTTGGACTGCAAGGAGATCCAGTCAGTAAACCTTAAAGAAATCAGTCCTGAATATCCATTGGAAGACTGATGCTAAAGCTGAAACTCAACACTTAGGCCACCTGAGGTGAAAAACTGACTCATTTGAAAAGACCCTGATGCTGAGAAAGATTGAAGGCAAGAGGAGAAGGGGACGCAGAGGATGAGATGGCTGGATGGCATCACTGACTCGATGAACGTGAGTCTGAGTGAACTCCGGGAGGTGGTGATGGACAGGGAGGCCTGGCGTGCTGTGATTAATGGGGTTGCAAAGAGTGGGACACGACTGAGCGACTGAACTGACTGAACTGAAGACACTGGCAGGCAAATTGAAAGATACGGGGATTAAAACAGAATGAAGGTTTAGAAAATTTGGAGAAAACCAGCATATCTTGTCCACAAAGTAGAAGTGATGGAGGGAATTGATATGGTTGGAAAGTGGGAGGATACAGATCTTCAAAGGCCCTACAAGCCAAAGAAAAGCATGTGAAACCATCGGTGGGAAAGTTTATTTTCTTAAATGTTAAACATCTCAGACTATAATACATCTTATTGCATCAAGACATTGCTTAAAGCTGCAATGCCCATTGGTTTGTTTAATCTGTAAAATAGTGAAGTGTTGCCAAGCTAGTTTTACACTAGTTTATATGGAAAGAAATAGATATATTTTTATTACCAAACTGTTACAGTGGCAAATATGTTCAGACCTAAATATTAATCACCAATATCACATATGCCATACATAATTATACTCATAAATATGAAAATATGAATACATAAAATGTACAAATTAAACTGTATATGTTATATAAAATTTAGGAAATTATGAAATCCTGTGGCTGGAATGAAGTGTAATGGTCATCTCTTCCAAACTAGAATACTGCTTTGCAGGGTTTATACATAAGATGATTTAGAAGCAACACAGATGGATATTTAAAACTTTAATAGCTATCAATTTATTTTAATATGTAATAGAAAACTAAGCTATTACTAGTATACAAATGCCTAGATTTCATGAATATATTCACTTAGGTTGAAGCCAAATAGTTTTTAAAGTAAATAAAAATAAAAATTAAAAAAATAAATTAAAATTTATTTTAAAAATAAAATAAAATTTTATAGCAAAAAATATGTGCACATGCCAATACATGAATAGCAGAAAAAAAATTTTTTTTAATAATAAAAATGGAGACTTAAAAACATGTTCTTATAAGGCACCTTAAGTGTAAAACTATTATTATTATTATTATTAGGAGCAGATTTGTCTCAAGGCAGCTTTTTTCATTGTTTATTTATTTATTTTTTTTTTTTAGTTAGGTACTTAGAAAGCCCTTCTTTCTGCTGAACTATAATTTTCAGCCATTGGCCAAATGTAATTCTTCATGTAAATTAAAATGAATTGGATTCTTTTCTTGTGACCAATAGAAATTTGAGCATGAACTGGTTACAGTGCAATTCTTTATGCTGGTGAAGATATAAAAGGGGTGTTATTATCACTACAGTCAGCAGATAGTGCCTAATAAGGGGATGAATGTCATTTTAGACTCAGTGTAGAAGATGTTCTGCTCACTAGAAGGAACCCACGATCAGTGACATCCCTATTATTGTTCTTTATTTTCATCTTGTCCAACACCAAGACAATGAAGAGAAAAATAGAGTTTCAGGAGACAGAGGTTACTCAGAGAAAGTCTAAAAAGGTACAGGGTCATATAAATAAAGAAGTCATTTCTTCACCCAGCAGTTAAAAATACAGCTACTTATCCAAGTTCCTTAACTTTAGTGTGAGCCCACACTATTCCACATTTATTATTTACCTTTCTTATTTGGTAAAAACAACCCCCCTATTCTCTATTTAAATATATTTGTATCTTGCCTAGGGGGATTTCAAGCATGTACTATGATTATTGTTCTAGTGTTAAGAATCATCAGAAAAGTGATATATCTTAGCAAATATCTCATTATCTAGATTTTTTTTCTTTCTATAAATGCCACACATTATACTTCCAGATATCTCTCTGGCTCAGAATGCAGATTCCTTAGATACCTAATCCCCTCTATTTCTGTCAGTTTGATCTTGTAAATATTTCCTATGATAGTTCAGACTGTACTCACCTGTGTTTTGTGGAAATTTTTCAGCCTATTAAACCTGGATTTCTTGTTTTTAATCTTGTTTATTAACAAATGTGGTCATAGAGAATTTAAAACCTAGCTTTAAGTATTCACTAAACACCATATTTCTTTGGCTGCCTGGGAAAGTTTCCCTGCCCTTTTCCATACCTCTTCTCTATATTTAATCCCTGAGTGAGTTTCTGTAAACGTCAGAAGCATCAGCTAAAGAAAGGGTGATGAGGAGAAGAGCAAAAAGACAAAAGATGCTGATCACATTCCTTCTTCCTCTATCGCATATGTCTAGCCTGAAGCAAGCTGGAAAGAGATGCTGGGCTAGGGAAAAATATTACTTTTAAAGGAAGTTATGAGTTTTAACTCTCACATTTGATGAGGCATTTTAATAGCTTAAATTTGATTATGTTCATGATAAATATTGATCAGTCGAATTAGAATTATATAGGTACTAGAGTAAACGTATTTATCCTTACGTCTCCTCATTAAAAAGGGACAGTAAAACCTAAAATTACAAAATACTAAAAGTGTAGATTGGACTAAACTCCTGCCATTTCACATGTCTACTGTTCT
The DNA here is from genome assembly GCA_006408695.1 of Aepyceros melampus. Lineage (NCBI taxonomy): Eukaryota > Metazoa > Chordata > Mammalia > Artiodactyla > Bovidae > Aepyceros > Aepyceros melampus. The sequence goes on along the minus strand of SJXQ01006966.1, from coordinate 128,348 downwards.
GAACAGTTCATTCTGATAGTAAAGATTCACATTTATAGGCGTGGTTGCGTCTGACTCTTTGTGACCCCACAGACTGTGGCCTGCCAGGCTGCTCTGTCCATGGAATTCTCCAGGCAAGCATACTGGAGTGGGTTGCCATTTTTTCCTCTAGGGTGTCTTCCTGACCCAGGGATCGAACCCCTGTCTCTTGTGTCTCTAGCACTGAGAGGCAGATTCTTTACCACTAGTGCCATTGGGAAGCCCCTGCAATGATTACTGAATACTGAGTGAGTTCTACCAATGGCCAGTCAAGCAGAAAGTAAAACTCCAGATTTAGTGTGCCCAGAATCTGGTTTCACAATCATTTTATTTGAAAAGGAGAATCTGTGCATACATGAAATAAACAAGAAGTCAACAATATGTCAAGTATTAAAGAAGGTATCTATATCCATCTCTCTCTCTATGTGTATGTGTATACATGTGTGTGTGTGTATATATATATATATATAGTTTTATCTATCATATCAGTTTACCTTATAAGAGGCACAACATAGATTAGAAATCCTGATACTTCTACCATTTGAAAAATAACTCACACAAGTTGAACACTATTCATTTTTTGTATACATCAAAATTTATAATGACTCAGCTAGTTTTAGAAACTAAGTCCTGTTTTCTGTTCTCTGTATCTTTTTACAAAAAAATTTAATTTCCAAACATAAAGAAGCATGAACAGTTACAAGCTTACCCAAAGGGCCTTCATTCACAGAATAAATTGAATTTAAATATGCAAATACCACATTTTTATAAAATAGGAAAGAAAGCATAAACTATCCGGTGACTGCGCAGACTCCCATGATTTACCAAATAACCCTAAGTCCCCTGTACTTGAGTGGGAATAGTTAGGTGTCTCTGCAGCGGCTTCCCCGGTGGCACAGAGGTAAAGAATCCGCGTACCAGTGCAGGAGATTCTAGAGGCGCCAGGCCTGGGTTGGAAAAGATGCTGGAGTTGTTGCTGATGTTTGGTAGCAAAGTAATGTCCAGTTCTTTCTGACCTCAGGGACTGCAGCATGCTAGGCTTCTCCATCCTCCACTGTCTCCTGCAATTTGTTCAAATCCATGTCCATCGAGTCAGTGATGCCATCCAACCATCTCATCCTGATTCCTCCTTCTCTTTCTGCCCTCCGTCTTTCTCAGCATCAGAATCTTATCCAGTGAGTCAACTCTTCACATCAGGTGGCCAAAGTATTGGAGCTTCAGCATCAACATCAGTTCTGCCAATGAATATTCAGGTTGATTTCCTTTAGGATTGACTTGTTTGATCTCCCTGTTGTCCAAGGGACTCTCAAGAATTTTCTCCAGCACCACAATTCAGAAATATCAGTTCTTTGGCACTTAGCCTTCTTTATGGTCCAATCCTCAAATCCATACATGACTACTGGGAAAACCAGAGCTTTGACTATACTAGCCATGGTCAGCAGGCGATGTCTCTGCTTTAAATATGTTACCTGCTGCTGCTGCTGCCAAGTCACTTCAGTCGTGTCCGACTCTGTGCGACCCCATAGAAGGCAGCCACCAGGCTCCCCCGTCCCTGGGGTTCTCCAGGCAAGAACACTGGAGTGGGTTGCCATTTCCTTCTCCAAAGCATGAAAGTGAAAAGTGAAAGTGACGTCACTCAGTTGTGTCTGACTCTTAGCAATCCCACGGACTGCAACCCACCAGGCTTCTCTGCCCATGGGATTCTCCAGGCAAGAGTACTGGAATGGGTTGCCATTGCCTTCTCCAAATATGTTACCTAGGTTTGTCATAAATTTTCTTCCAGGAGCTAGTAACTTTTAATTAATTTTATGGCTGCAGTCATGGTCTGCAGTAACTTTAGAGCCCAAGAAAATGAAATTGGTCACTGTCTCCACTTTTTTGATCCATTTGCCATCAGGTGATGGGACTAGGTGCCATGACCTTAGCATTTTAAATGCTGAGTTGTAAGCCAAATTTTTTTACTCTTTAACCTACATCAAGAGGCTCTTTAGTTACTCTGTGACTTCTGCCATTGTGTAAATGCTATCATCTTCATATCTGAGACTGTTGATATTTCTTCTGACAATCTTGACTCTAGCATGTCCTTCATCCAGTCTGACATTCCTCATGATGTGCTCTTCTTTTCTTTTGAGAAAACAAAAAAAGCGAAAATAAAAGGAAGAAAGGAAAGATATACCTATATGAATACAGAGTTCCAAATAATAGCAAGGAGAAAAAAGAAAGCTTTCCTAAGTGGTCAGTGCAAAGAAATAGAAGGAAAATATGGAATGGGTAAGACTAGAAATCTCTTCAAGAAAATTAGAGATACCAAGTGAATATTTCATACAAGATGGGCACAATAAAGGACAGAAATGGTATGGACCTAACAAAAGCAGAAGATATTCAGAAGAAGTGGCAAATATACACAGAAGAATTGTACAGAAAAAAAAAAATCTTAATGACTAAGATAACCATGATGATGTGATCACTCACCTATAGCCGGATACACTGGAGAGCGAATTCAAGTGGGCCTTAGAATACACCACTACAGACAAAGCAAGAAGAGGTGATGAAATCCAGCTAAAAGATGATGCTGTGAAAGTGCTGCACTCAATATGTCAGCAAATTTAGAAAACTCTGCAGTGGCCACAGAACTGGAAAAGGTCAGTTTTTATTTCAATCCAAAGAAGGGCAATACCAAAGAATGTTCAATCTACTGCACAATTGCACTCATTTCACACACTAGCAAAGTAATGCTCAAAATTCTCCAAGCCAGGCTACAACAGTACGTGAACTAAGAAACCCCAGATGTTCAAGCTGGATTTAGAAAAGGCAGAGGAACCAGAGATTAAATTGCAAACATCCATTGGATCATAGGGAAAAAAACAAGAGAATTCCAGAAAAACATCTGCTTCATCGTGTATACTAAAGTCTTTGTGTGGATCACAACAAACTGGAAAATTCTTAAAGAGATATGAATACCAGACCACCATACCTGCCTCCTGAGAAACCTGCTAGCAGGTTAAGAAGAAACAGTTAAAACTGGATATAGAACAACTACTGATTCCAAATTGGGAAAGGAGTACATCAAGGCTGTATATTGTCACTCTGCTTATTTAACTTATATGCAGAGTGCATCATGCAAAAAGCCAGGCTGGATGAATCAGAAGCTGGAATCAAGATTTCCAAGAGAAATATCAAGAACCTCAGATATGCAGATGACACCACCCTTATGGCAGAAAGTGAACAGGAACTAAAGAGCCTCTTGATGAAAGTGAGAGAGGAGAGTGAAAAAGTTGGCTTAAAACTCAACATTCAGAATACTAAGATCATGGCTTCTGGCCCCATCACTTCACGGAAAATAGACGGAGAAATAGTGGAAACAGTGGCAGACTTTATTTTCTTGGGCTCCAAAATCACTGTAGATGGTGACTGCAGCCACGAAATTAAAAGACACTTCCTCTTTCGAAGAAAAGCTATGACAACCCTCAATGACATATTCAAAAGCAGAGACATTACTTTGCCAACAAAGGTATGTGTAGTCAAATCTACAGCTTTTCCAGTAGTCATATATAGATGTGAGAGTTGGACCATAAAGAGACTGAGTGTGGGAGAATTGATGCTTTTAACTGTGGTGTTGGGGAAGATTCTTGTAAGTCCCTTGGGCTGCAAGGAGATCAAACCAATCAATCCTAATTAAATAAATCCTGAATATTCATTGAATGAATATCAATGAAAATCAGTGAATATTCATTGGAAGAACTGATGCTGAAACTCCAATACTTTGGCCATTTGATGCAAGAAGCTGACTCATTAGAAAAGAGCCAGATGCTGGGAAAGATCGAATGCAGGAGGAGAAGGGGAAAACAGAGGATGAGATGGTTGGATCGCACCACTGACTCAATGGACATGAGTTTGAGCAAGCTCCATATAATTGTGAAGGACAGAGAAGCCTGGCGTGCTGCAGCCCATGGGGTCACAAAGAGTTAGGCACAGCTGTGTGACTGAACAACAACAGCTCTCTATGTACGTTAAATAAACAAGGGGACAACACATAGCCTGTGGGAAATGGCGACCTACTCCCGTATTCTTGCCGGGAAAATTCCAGACAGAAGAACCTGGCAGGCTACAGTTTGTATCATCACAAAGCATCACACATGACGGAGCACAGCGCTTGTCACTGAATACTCCTATAACCTTGGAAAAGTCGTCTGTGCTCTTTAGTCTTAACCCCTTCCTTTGTAAATGGGAAGGGCTAGAACTGGATTATTTTTATATTAATATAAATAGCCACTTACAATATAACTTGAAGATAATTATTTGGGTTCCCTTCTTCAAGAAACTATCCATGTCTCAGTGTGTAATATATAGTTCAGCTTCTTACTGTTTCAAGCCATGCTATAAGGAATAAGAAGTAACAAGCCCATGCTACTGAACGAAACCATAACCTATCAAAAAAAAGGCTTAGCGTTCAGAATATGCTTACAGGAAGTACAGTTCTTTCTCAATGCATATTCTCCAAATGACACTGCCTTTTTTTAACATCAACATGGTATTAATCACACTGTGGAATACAGATTCTAGGGAAAGTCTGCTAGTCCTCTCCCGCAGATTCACATAAGGATGTTCCTCTCATCCAAGTAATTCCAAAGGTGACAAATATCACAGACGCGGAATTTATGGGCGCGCTTGCTCCCTGTTTATTAACTCATCCATCTTGTGAGAAATAAAAGGACCAAACAGCGAGACAACTGGGCTTTTCTTATCCTGTCAGCTCAATGACGTTTTAAAGTAATCAATATCTATAATTACTAAATCCTGCCAAGAAAACTTAACCCTTCACTGTCTCATTGCTGCCTACCCAGTTCCTAACATGACAGGACAAGTAAATTCATAGTTAATTAGAAAGAACAAGCTTCAACTTTCAATTGATTTCTTTCACCAAATCCATAAATATACACTTACATCACATCCTGTCTGTCTTAAAATATATTTGTGAGTTGGGCGCTTAAACTGAGGCCTATGTAAAAAGCAGACCCTGTGTTCCTAAGTGTCCTGTCTTAATATACAGAATATTAGAGGTGATCTTATGATTTCAAGGTCTGGCAGATTCAATGCTGAGATCTGACAGATTGAAGTAGTTAGTCTTAGGGGCATATTGGAGAGAAGAAATTATAATTATCTCCAAAGAGTTAAAAAGCATAGGTGATCTGAGTTGAAGCAGATTTTTTAACTAAATTCTAGTCCTCAAAATAAAGCAAATTGCACCTTTGTTAAGTGAAAAAGTACAAATAATAAACATGAGAGTGCAAATCCATGGAAGAGGAAATAAGAAGATAATATGGAAAGTCACACAGACCAAAACTGTTTCTTTGAAAGATCTTTTGAAAATACATAACTCCTAGTAAGATTGATCAGGGAAAAAAAAAAAAAAGAGTGAGAGAGAAAACATAATTTCCATATCAGAAACCAAAAAGAAAACAAAAGCAAAGATTCTGCAGATATTAAAAAGGTAAAGAAGAGCTATTCTTAGCAATTTTTCTCAGTAAATGAAACAAGGTGGACAAATTAATTGTAAAGCAGAGAAATATAAAATCAAAATAACCCAGTAATAGCACTTCCCTGGTTGCCCAGTGGTTAAGGTCCACCTTCCCATGTAGGGGCCCAAGTTCCACTCTTGGTCCAGGAACGAAGACCCCGTGTCACGGGCGACTAAGCCTGTGAGCAGCAACCGCTGGGCCTGCGTGCTCCGGAGGCCGTGCCCCACAGCCAGAGGAGCCTGCCCCTACAGTACAGACCCAGGCGGCCGAAAGCCGGAGACGAAAAGGAGCCAAAAGCATGACTGAGGAAACTGAGCATACATTTTAAAATGTTTCCCTGAGGAGCCTCCAGGCCTACACCTCCAAGCCTTCCCTAGTGCATTCTGACAAACACACAAGGAAGAAATAACAGTACCAAGGCAGAAACCCTTTCAAATAGTTTAGGATGAGGAATCTCCTTTTATGAACCCACAGATAAAAATCTGAAAGGTTAATTTTAGGCCGTGCCCCACAGCCAGAGGAGCCTGCCCCTACAGTACAGACCCAGGCGGCCGAAAGCCGGAGACGAAAAGGAGCCAAAAGTATGACTGAGGAAACTGAGCATACACTTTAAAATGTTTCCCTGAGGAGCCTCCAGGCCTACACCTCCAAGGCTTCCCTAGTGCATTCTGACAAACACACAAGGAAGAAATAACAGTACCAAGGCAGAAACCCTTTCAAATAGTTTAGGATGAGGAATCTCCTTTTATGAACCCACAGATAAAAATCTGAAAGGTTAATTTAGAAAAAGATAGTGATAGATCAGTACCATCATAAGTATAGACACATACAAGCTTAAGAAAATAGCATGTGAAGGAACAGAACAAGATGCGAAAAAGAAATGGGATCAAGCAGGGTTTATTCTCAGACCGCAAGGTTAATCTAAGTTTAGAAGTCAGGTAATATAACAAGCAGATTTAAAGAACGAAAGGGAAAACCATATTATCATCTCCAGAGCATCAGTAAAAGCATCTGACAAAACTAGAAACGCCTTTGTTAGAGAAAAGATATAACCTTGTCAGTTGAAGAATGAATAAGCTAAACACAGAGTCACTATGATCCAGGTATATGACCTAGGAATATAGACTAGAAAATGGAAAATATTTGTCAACACACACACACACACACACACACACACACAAATTGTACACAAGTATTCCCAGCAGCATTATTCCTAAGATCAAAACAGTGGAAACATTTGTCTATCAGCATATAAATGAAAAGACGGCTTGTGGTATATTGAATGGGATATTATTTGACTGCAAAAAAGATATGAAGTACCATGCACACCACATGGATAAGCCGTGTAAACACGCCAAGTGAAAGAATTAACACAAAAGAGCCACCAACATAATTCACTTTATATGAAATTCCCAGAATGTCAAAAATCCATACAGGCATAAACCCAAATGTAGTTGACATAATCAGTGGGTAAGAATGGGAAAGTGGACTACCTGAGATTCTTTTGGGATAGTTAAAGTGTTTTACTATGATATAATGCCATTACTTGTGTAACTCTGAATACAATAATCAATACTGAATTGTATACTTTGAAGTGTGAATTTTATGTGAGTTATATTTTAATAAAGTTGTTTATTTTTTAAAACTGTATATCTATGTACTCATAGTGAACATGTGGAGGCCAAAATTATAAATAAAATAGTATTACAAATACTCCAAAATACATGAAAGCTAGGTATTATTAAAATATGTTATTTTTAACATATTTTAACAAAGTTCTGAAAAAAGAAATTTTAGAACTATCCATGTAAATGGAGAGACCATATTTACAGATTGGAAAGTTCAATATTGAAGATATGTCTATTTTTACCACATTGATCTTTTATAGGATCCCTTATGATTATACAGTGGAAGTGAGAAATAGATTTAAGGGTCTAGATCTGATAGATAGAGTGCCTGATGAACTATGGAATGAGGTTCGTGACATTGTACAGGAGACAAGGATCAAGACCATCCCCAAGGCAAAGAAATGCAAAAAAAACCAAAATGGCTGTCTGAGGAGGCCTTACAAATAGCTGTGAAAAGAAGAGAGGCGAAAAGCAAAGGAGAAAAGGACAGATATAAGCATCTGAATGCAGAGTTCCAAAGAATAGCAAGAAGAGATAAGAAAGCCTTCTTCAGCGATCAATGCAAAGAAATAGAGGAAAAGAACAGAATGGGAAAGACTAGAGATCTCTTCAAGAAAATTAGAGATACCAAGGGAACATTTCATGCAAAGATGGGCTCGATAAAGGACAGAAATGGTCTGGACCTAACAGAAGCAGAAGATATTAAGAAGAGGTGGCAAGAATACATGGAAGAACTGTACAAAAAAGATCTTCATGACCCAGATAATCATGATGATGTGATGACTAATCTAGAGCCAGACATCTTGGAATGTGAAGTCAAGTGGGCCTTAGAAAGCATCA
>SJXQ01006966.1:76685-119607 GCA_006408695.1 Aepyceros melampus | reverse complement strand
AGACTCTTGAGAGTCCCTTGGACTGCAAGGAGATCCAACCAGTCCATTCTGAAGGAGATCAACCCTGGGATTTCTTTGGAAGGAATGATGCTAAAACTGAAGCTCCAGTACTTTGGCCACCTCATGTGAAGAGTTGACTCATTGGAAAAGACCCTGATGCTGGGAGGGATTGGGGGCAGGAGGAGAAGGGGACGACCGACGATGAGATGGCTGGATGGCATCATGGACTCAATGGACGTGAGTCTGAGTGAACTCCAGGAGTTGGGGATGGACAGGGAGGCCTGGTGTGCTGCGATTCATGGGGTCGCAAAGAGTCAGACACGACTGAGCGACTGAACGGAACGGAACTTTTATAGAGACAAAGAAGGTTTTTTTAATAAACTTTATATATTAAGATATAGACTCAAGAATAATTAAAATAATTGTGTTAAGCAGGTAAGTGTCCCTCCCATCCTTGCACAGAAACGTTTATATCAAATCTCCAGAAACAATGAATATGTTGGATAATGAGGGAATTAAAGCTATAGATGGAAGTGAGGAGGCTAATTCGCTGACTTTGAGAGGAAATTATCACATGATCCGGTAATTGCATGATTGGATATTTATCTCAGAAAAACAAAAAAGTCCACAAAAATACCTGCATACTAACATCTATAGCAGCTCAATTTGCTATATTTCCAAATTGAAATATCAAAATGTCCTTAATTTGTTCCATAACAGTAAATAATTTGCTTGCAATGCAGGAGACATGGGTTCAATCCCTGGATCAGAAAGATCCATTGAAAAGGAAATGACAACCCACTATAGCATTCTTGCCTTGGAAATTCCACGGACAGAGGAGCCTGGTAGGCTGCAGTCCAGGAGGTCATAAAGAGTCAGACACGACTGAGTGACTGTCACTTTCAGTGCACGTTCATTCTCGTATAAATGCTAAATATGTATAAAGATAAACGTAACTAGACTACAAAACACACTTGTCATGCTCATTTCTTTTATACTCTGGACTTAGAACAGTACTTTGTACTAAACTTGAGTTTGGAAATGCTTGCTGTGGAATGAGGAAAATTCTGTAATTTTTATGGTGATTAATCCCAATACCTGGAAAGAGGGATTAATCATTTTGAAGTCAAATAAAACCATAGAGGGACGAAGTGTGCTTTCATACTTAGTAATAGCCTCTATTTCTGTCATTTGTTAAAAGGTATAAAAAATAAGTTTCATATGTAAGATTTAATATCAGTCTCATAATTATGAGATATGTACACTATATGTAATCATTCTTATTTTATAAGAATAAGGATAAGTCATATTATTTTATAGATGACTAACTGTAAGCTCAATACTTCAAACCTCTCCTGAGACATAGAAACTTATATATAACAGAGACAAGATTGTAACCCCAGCCTTTTGACCCAAGTATTATGACTCTTTGCAGTACCTATCCCCTGTGCAAACTCTGTCAACATTTGTTCTCGACCCTATAAGACACAATAATGCTGCTTTTAAAAATATTCAGAAAGTCCTGCTTTATTCTGCTGAAATGAAGTTCATAAACAAAATGAGGAATGTACTCACATAATTTAAAATGATTTAGCTCATGCTCTTCATCATACAGAAGAAAATAAGGTTACAATGAAATGACATATATTTCAGCATGTACATCCTTAAACAGGATAGCACCAGCACATTTACTGATAGAATCATATATTGCTCCGACATGGAGAATAACCACGAGTGCAGACAGAGGCAAATTTATAAAACTGGAGACTCCAAATCTTCTCAGTTGTGAAGAATTATGAGCAAAATTCCAAACATAACCAAGTAAAATTTTCTAAAATGTATACTGCAGTTGTATTCAGGGAAATTTTTCTCTATATTAGTATTCAGTTAACATTAATTACTTGAATGTTAGTAGGAAGCATGCTCACTCCTCACAATGTAGTATCTAACATCCTTGGCCTTCGCTCACTGCATGCTGGGAGAACACCCAAACGTTACGACTGGAGACTCGCCTGCTGAAATGCGCAGTGAACCCTAGGCATGGATTTCTCCTCTCTCTGTACCCCTGAACGTGGCGTGGGACAATGCAGAGTGACGGGGAGTTTCAGATGCTTCATATTTCTCTGATACAGTGGGAAACACTGTTTAGACTCCCTATCCTCTCCCCTTACTTTGTTCTCAGAACCTCTTTTGACACAGCTTATGACGTTCTGCACTGCTTTTATTCAGGCACCTTACTTTCTCAGGAGGGAAATGCAATTGATATCAGGTATCAATTTTGTGGGAGGGAAATGCAATTGATATCAGGTATCAATTTTGTGAATGCCTAAAACCATGAAACAGTTAAAGCATAATTTATAATTCAGATAAGCAAAAGGGCTCACCTAATTCATAGGTATCTCCTCAAGGGTCAAAGATGGAAGTTTTTATTACTAAGCTTTGTAGAAGCTAATTCAAGTCCTATGGTCAGAATTATGGTGACGGGCCAAGATATCACTTGAAGAGACTGCCAACTGCAGCTTCTGTTATTGCAGTTGTCAAAATATCCCAGTGGGATGGAAGATTTATTAGAATTTTCTTTCCAGATAAATCCCTGTTGTAAATCAAATTATTCATTTTTGTATTAAATTGGATTTTAAGTGACAATCCTAGAGTTGCTTAAAAGTTGTTATGAAGACACGTCATATATTTTCATAACAAAATCAAGACACCCCCAAAATCAAATGAATGGAAAATGTGTTTTGTAAGTTGCCTTTGCATTGTTTACATGATTTATTTTCACGTAATCTTGTACTTTATATGCTTCAAGAACTACAGATCTTACTTGTAGTTTGATAAGTATCTTTTATTTTGATCCACTGAAAGTTGTTAAGGATTTTGATAAAAGATTTGGCTCATTGGTGACTAATGGTCCTAAGAAATCTGAAATTTACTTTAGTAATTTTGTATGTGTATCTAAAGTCTATCTAAAGTCTGCAAGTACTGAGAAAGCTTAAGCAATATTAGTAATCCCTATTTGTCACTGGGGCCTTGAGTGTTTTTCCAAATGTGATGAATGAGGTGGATGAAAATGAAGGGCCTCAGGCTCTCTAAGGGAGTATCAGCTCTGTAGATAAGTGATAGTCCAGATGCCCCCGTGGGCCTTTCTGGGAGTGAGGTTGGAAGCCACTGTAACCTTTCACTAGAAACTCAGCAGTTATCATTAGGCCTTGGTCTTCCAATGAAGCACAGCATTTCTGCACTTTAGTTTCTTTTGTTTTTATTTAACTGAACCACAATGATTCACATGTGCACACCTACACATAAAAACACCCAGTTGCTGCATTTGGAGATTTGTGAAACTGAATAGTTCATACTTAGCACTGATAAATTTGATTAAAGAAGGTTTTCAAATCCATATTCATTCTTATAAAAAAAAAAGACTTTATTGTAACATGGTAGTCTGTCCTTGTATGGCAGTAAAGAACAGCAAAAACTAAGACAGCATTATAAATCAACTATACTTCAATAAAAATTAAATCGAAAAGAATCTATGAAAAATCCCATGGCTACTTACACAACCCCACTAATGAGAACAGACAAAAAATATGTTTGGAGAATCTATTGCCCTTACACATATTCAAAAGTGACCCTAATACAAACACATGTTTCCCACCTCCTAACTAAATTTCTCTGACACTCCATTTACTTCACTAATCTTAAAAACACACCTTACAAAGTTACAATCCATTAGATCTGTGACTGCTTAATATGGAGGACATCTGGGAATGGGTTCACTTAACATCTGGGACATATCACATCATTAATCAAAAAAAAGCTGATGAATCCCTGAGTATTCTACATGGCTGGACTTCACAGACCCATGGATCATTGCGAGGGTCACTACATGTGTGTGCAGACATGTCAGAGTGCGTGCACACATGCACACACACACACATGCGCACACACACAGAAACACACCAATCAAAGACAGAATTTTGGATAGATGAAAAATAGACAAGAAATGAAACAAAGAAAAATGCTTTTGCATAGGATCATGCTATGATACTATTTATAGTATGCGCCGCATACACACAGTCAAGTTCCAGTTCCCACACGTGTGGTTTTGATGCCACATAACTTGCGTCCTGATTTTCTATCAGACTCGTTGCCGGTCATACCTCCTTCGTATACTGTGCTGTAGTAACATTGGCCCTTTTTTCCCCAGAATCTATGAAACTCGCATGTCTCTTTTGCATGTGAACCTTGACACTGACTGCTCCCTTTGCATGAAGTTTCTGTTTCCAAGTTTTCACTTGGTCAGTTCTCCTTATGCAGCTTGGACAAAATGTTTTCTCCCCAGAGATGTCACTTTGCCTAAAGTTTCCTGTCACCATAACTAAAGTAGCTGACCTCATGAAGTCATCCCCACTCACCATGTCAACCTTGTGTAATTACCTCCATGGCACTTGATGCTATTTTAAATTACTCTGTTTGTTTAATAATGTATTTTCTTTCTCTTCTGTGTTAGGTTGTTAGCACTATGTGAGCAAGTTTCTTGTACCCTGCTATACACCTCAATGTAGGATATAGCAGGCACTCAATAAATATGTTTAAATATATTAACATATTAATAACAGCTAACAGATATTGTAACAGAAATGGTTACATATGTTTCTTGGATGTTACAGCCACATTTTGTTGAGGTTCCTTAGTTCCCTGCATGCACCCAAAAATACGGTTAGTTCAGATTTAGTCACATTCAGTCAGAACTTAAGGTAATTACTCTTAAAGGCAGCCTGACTGAGGAGTCTCCCAGTTCAGTAAGAAAGGGCTAAAAAGATTAATATCTCATCAAAGTATCCATTAAACTTGCCTCAGACTTCGGTGCACCCTGACGTTAAATGATGCTGCTGCTCACCACTGACTTGACTTTGTCATGGCTTTGCTTAAAATGATAGCTTCATCGTAGCGCCAAAGGGGCAGATGATAGATGAACAGAAAAACCAGGGATGTTTGCCTTATAGTCTTCTGGCCAGAAGAAGAGAAACTTGAGGGTTTTGGATTGGTCATAGTTATTTGGGAAAAGATTTTGAATCACCAGTAGTTACTAAATATTTTGCTAGAGCAATGGAAACAAAAAGTCCTCGCATCATTACCTTATAATATCATACTTGGCAAATCCGTGGCCTCAAATGTCTAGAAAGTAGAAAGAAAGTAAATGTTTTATAGAGTGAAAATGAGGCAAATCAGCACAGCAGCAGCCACACAGACTTAATTTTAGCAAATCAACAAGACCACTTGGAACCACTCCATTTTGAGTCTCTCACTCTCCACCAGGGAAATCTGTCTGGAGCTCCCTGAGACATCTGAGGTCTACTCTTTCCTCTTCCTTGTTACTTTTTGAAAGACATAGTTAAGCCTAAGGAAAACAAATTCCCAACAAGATATATTTCAAACCTGACCTAATTCTGACTAGGCCACCTGAGCATTTCAAGTACATATTTACCCTACAAGATTAATCTCATTTTGAGCAGCTATTCAGACGTGTAGATGTCAGTACATTAAACCAAACAAACCCAGTAATATAATTGCACTTTAAGGTCTTAGACCCAGATTGACTTCCCAGTGTAAATTTACATATTATATTCTCGATGATTTGCTCTTCCTCTTATCACACTTTAAAATAAGAAAACCTTTACGTTGGAAAAATTATCGTGTAGTCCATAAAATTGTTCTTTTTAAAAATAGCTTTGGGCTTGTCATGGATGCCTCAGAAGATCAACGTCTTTTGTCAATTACTTTGCATATAGCTTCAATAAAAAAATTTCAAAATAAAATCTTCCCTAAGTAAATTGTATTATGGTGCAAAGTAGACGCATTTGTGTACTCTCTGTGGTTACAATTTCATTTTAAATCGGCAAATCGCTACACAGGTTATCCTAACAGATCCATACATCAGTTAATCTCCCAGAGTTTACCAGCTTGAAGAACACATGATATGATATTAACAGACAGAAAATACTGCAAAGAGAACTATGGGCTGGTGGTGCAACAGGAAGCAGATATTGCTGAGCTTGTGTCTGGTTTCTCAAAGCTCACTTCTATACTACTTTATCTGCAGCAGTAGCTAAGACTAAGACAATAATTTTATGAAATTAATATTTTTAAGATATACTGAAAATCCCAGAGTAAACATTTCTTGTGTCCATTTCTATTTCTAAGATGTGGGAGAGTATCAAGAATATTTAAAGTCCTCTTGTTATTACTATTAAATATGAGGTATGATTTGAATAGTATTGTGAGATGTCAGATTAATTGGAAATGTGATACTTAATTAACAATTTCTATTTATTCTTACATGACATTGCTTGTTTTCTTTCTCCTCATATTTACCTTAAATCCATAGAACATTACCCCTCTTGATGATCTTATCATTTATAAAGTCCCGTATCATAATTTTCCACTATAAACAAGTATCTCTTTATCTTTATACTAAATTTTAGCTCCTTTGTCTTTATCTCTACCTTAGTATATACTTAAGTCTTTGTAATAATTCAATCAGTTATTTAGTAAGTTTTAATAGCTTCTTCTGTGACAATTGTTCTTCAGTCTTGGAGGAGACAGTGATTGAAAAGAGAGACAATATGCCTACTTATATGAAACTTCCTTTATAGCAAGGAGAGGCAATGAAAAAAGAGAAGGTAAAGGAGTATATTCAAAAGCAGAGACATTGCTTTGCCGACTAAGGTCCGTCTAGTCAAGGCTATGGCTTTTCCTGTGGTCATGTATGGATGTGAGAGTTGGACTGTGAAGAAGGCTGAGCGCCGAAGAATTGATGCTTTTGAACTGTGGTGTTGGAGAAGACTCTCGGGAGTCCCTTGGACTGCAAGGAGATCCAACCAGTCCATTCTGAAGGAGATCAACCCTGGGATTTCTTTGGAAGGAATGATACTAAAACTGAAGCTCCAGTACTTTGGGCACCTTATGCGAAGAGTTGACTCATTGGAAAAGACCCTGATGCTGGGAGGGATTGGGGGCAGGAGGAGAAGGGGACGACCGAGGATGATATGGCTGGATGGCATCACAGACTCAATGGACGTGAGTCTGAGTGAACTCCGGGAGTTGGTGATGGACAGGGAGGCCTGGCGTGCTGCGATTCATGGGGTCGCAAAGAGTCGGACATGACTGAGCAACTGAACTGAACCGAAAGGAGAATGAAGGAAAGAAATGAAGAGAGGAAAATAATGAAATAAGGGGGAATTCTGAAATAAATAAAGGCAGTGATACAAATGTAGGAAAGAATACTAAAACTGCCTAACAGTGTAAGTACCATATAAAGAAATTAATTAGTGTAAGCAGGGCTCCGGTGGATAGGGCAGTGAAGAGTCTAGCCCCAACGCAGGAGACGTGGGTTTAGTCCAGGTCAAGAAGATCCCCTGGAGGAGGGCATGGCTACCCACTCTAGTGTTCTTGCCTGGAGAATTCCATGGACAGAGGAGCTTCGCAGGTTACAGTCCATGGGGTCACAAACAGTGGGACATGACTGGGCCACTAACACTTTCCCTATGACTTTTCAAGGAGGATAGTAGCTGGGTGACCACTTGAGACTGAAGGATATAGTCAAAGTTTAAGGAAAAAAGTAACCTGATACTTTTATAAACAGTCAGGGAGATTTTACTAAAGATTATTTAATAAGAATATTTCAATAGGGAAGAGAAAGCAGGCTCAATGACAAACACAGGGAGACAGCTGGGAATTTGAAGCCAATGAGTGGAGGGAAGGGACCAGTGAGTGGAAAGGACTAAAGCAAGATGTCAAGGGTAAGAAGATTATTGCCAGGCTGACTGGAGAGGATTCTTGCTGAAGGCAGGACAAGGCACTCAGATACCAACGGTCAGTTTTTCTGTCTAAATTGGCTTAGTAGGATTCTTGCTGAAACTGGGCTAGGCGAGACAAGCAAGAACTGGGACTAAGATGAATGCTCATTGAGATGAGACCTCAGAGGAGCTTGTCTAAAGTTTGATCAAGGGTAGCATCTTTGTCAGCCTCTTTCTGGGTAAATTTAAGTAGTTAAGTTGGAGCTAAAGACCGAAACATTAACTAAGGCCAGCCAAGCAAATAATAAAGTAAAGAACATTACAGACAGAGAGGACACCTAGAAGAGATGTTCCCAGAAAGAAGCACTGCGTGCGCACGCGTGTGTGTGTGCGTGTGTGCATGTGTGTGCACGCGCATGTGTGCGTGTGCGTGCATGTGTGTGCATGCGTGCGTGTATGTGCGTGTGTGCGTGTGCATGTGTGTGCGTGTGTGCATGTGTGCGTGCATGTGTGTGTGCATATGTGTGCGTGCGTGTGTGCATGTATGTGTGTGTGTCTGACTCTTTGCCACCCCGTGGACTGTAGCCCACCAGGCTCCTCTGTCCATGGGATTCTCCAGGCAAGAATACTGGACTGGGTGGCCATTTCCTTCTCCAGGGGATCTTCCCAACCCAGGAATCAAGCCCAGGTCTCCTGCATTGCAGGAGGATTCTTTCCTGTCTGAGCCACCAGCGAAAGGAGCAGGGAAACTGGAGCTGAATGATCGAGGTAGGCAGTATCTATGGGTGGGCGCCTGCCAAGTCTATGTTCCCAGAAAGAAGCACTGCGTGTGCGCGCGTGTGTGTGTGTGTGTGTGCATGTGTGTGCGCGCGCATGTGTGCGTGTGCGTGCATGTGTGTGCGTGTGTGCATGTGTGCATGCATGTGTGTGTGTGCATATGTGTGCGTGCATGTGTGCATGTATGTGTGTGTGTCTGACTCTTTGCCACCCCGTGGATTGTAGCCCACCAGGCTCCTCTGTCCATGGGATTCTCCAGGCAAGAATACTGGACTGGGTGGCCATTTCCTTCTCCAGGGGATCTTCCCAACCCAGGAATCAAGCCCAGGTCTCCTGCATTGCAGGAGGATTCTTTCCTGTCTGAGCCACCAGCGAAAGGAGCAGGGAAACTGGAGCTGAATGATCGAGGTAGGCAGTATCTATGGGTGGGCGCCTGCCAAGTCTCTTTAGTCATGTCTGACTCTATGTGATCCATGAACTGTAAACCGCCAGGTTCCTCTGTCCATGGGATTGTCCACGAGAGAAAACCAGAGTGGGTTTCCATGCCCTCCTCCAAGGCGTCTTCCCGACCCAGGGATCCAACCTGTGTCTCTTGCATCTCCTGCACTGACAGGTGGATTCTTTACCACGACGCCACCGTGGGAGCCCAGGCAATATCTGTAAACCAGAGGAAACATTTTGGGCAGATTTATTACATGTGTTGAGAGAATAATCATTCTCCAAAAATAGGATTTGCATCAAATGTAGAGAATTAGGGAAAATCAAAGATCAGGTATATCTTATAGACTGCTGCCTTGAAGAAACTTGGTAAATGGTGGTAAAATTGGCTGAAGTTGAGAGACTGTGGAGAAAATAGATGTGTAAAGAAATCTTAGATTTTATTCAGTTTGAGGCACTGTATGCCATCTTAATGAGAACGTCAGTTGGGCAGTTAGAGATACTCATCAGGATTTCCTGGAGGTGTCCAGGACTTCAGATGCATGTAGAAGTCATGAGAAATAGATTTTCTTTAATACCTCAAATCAAATGATGCACGTAGAGAAAAAATACTAGAAGAGGACACAGGACAAAGATTATAGGGCGCCAGGACAATGAGTGGGCTTCCCTCATAACGCAGGCGGTAAAGAATCTGCCGGCAGTGCAGGAGACCCAGATTCGATTCCTGGGTTGGGAAGATCCCCTGGAGAAGGGAAATGGCAGTCCACTCCAGTGTTAGTCCACTCCAGTATTCTTGCCTGGAGAGTTCCATGGACAGAGGAGCCTGGTGGGCTGCAGTCCATGGGGTCGCAAGAATTGGACACGACTTAGTGACTAAACCACCACCAGGACAATGAGCAGACTTCCCTCATAGCTCAGGCAGTAAAGAATCTGTGAGTTAGAAAACCCATTCCAGTGTTCTTGCCTGAAGAATCCCAGGATGGGGGAGCCTGGTGGGCTGCTGTCTATGGGGTCGCACAGAATCGGACACGACTAACGTGACTTAGCAGCAGCAGCAGCAGTGAGTTAGAAAGAAATCCAGAAGGCCGGGTCATCACTGCAGGCAAAAGAATGGGTTTTAAGGAGTAAAAGTTCAAAAGAATTAATTTTTAAGATAAGAAATGCTCTTTTTAAAAAGAGAAATACCATGTTTGTTTCCCACTAGGAATAATACAATAAAGAATGAGATATTGATGAGTGGAAGAGTTCTTGAGATAAAATTGATGAAGATCCAGAATGGATTGAAGCCTTATATAGGGTTGTGAAGACACTTAAAATAACCCCATCTAAAGAAGTGAGAAATTAGGGAAATGGATTAGCAAAAATTTTAGTGGGAAGTTGAGGAAGTTTGGTGGGAAGTTTTGTCTAACAGCCCTATTTTAGACAAAGTTCATCAGCTACAGTGAAGTTCAGGAGAAAATATATAGTGTATGTTTAAGAATATAGAAAAAGAGATATTGTCATTTAAAAGAATAGAAAAGTGATGTATCTGGTAAGCAATGTAAACTTGGGTTACTTTTGAGTGAACATGACTCACAGGGAGAACTTGTCACTGTTACTGCTGCTGCTAAGTCGCTTAGTCGTGTCCGACTCTGTGCAACCCCATAGACTGCAGCCCACCAGGCTCCCCCGTCCCTGGGATTCTCCAGGCAAGAACACTGGAGTGGGTTGCCATTGCCTTCTCCAATGCAGGAAAGTGAAAAGTGAAAGTGAAGTCATTCAGTCATGTCCGACGCTCAGCGACCCCATGGACTGCAGACTTCCAGGCCACTCCGTCCATGGGATTTTCCAGGCAAGAGCACTGGAGTGGAGTGCCATTGCCTTCTCCGGAGAACTTGTCACAGATTCCCACTAACATATATTTCTGTGTTGGGGGGGGGGGGTGCAAGAGAGACAAAGTTATTCCAATATTCATTGGTGACTAGAATCAACTTAATTAAAAAATATGGTTTTCTTGTTTAAAGAAGTATATTGGTGCTTGAAGAGTGAGATAATTTGTGTGTACTGTCCTATAGCTTATAATGCAGAAAATGCTTAACTTCTGACGCAAGTAAAAACTAAGAACGGTTTTTCTCTGTCGTGGTGAGCAAAATTGAGCAAAGTAGTTACAGAGCAAAGGATATAAACAAGAATAATGCAGGTATAATTAAATTTTTAGATTGGATTTAAATAATTCTATAATTAATTCATGCTTGTTGATTTTTAACAACAATTATAGAAAATATTAACATTAAGTAAATGGATAAAGGTGCTTCCCAAGTGGTACTAGTATTAAAGAATCCTCCTGCCAAAGCAGGTAGATATAAGAGATACGAGTTTGGTCCCTGGGTCAGGAAGAACCCTGGAGGAGGGCCTGGCAACCCACTCCAGTATTCTTGCCTGGAGAATCCCATGGACAGAGGAGCCTGGCGGGCTGTGATTCATACAGTTATACAGTCAGACATGACTGAATCAGCTAAGCATGCCCCCACACAAATGGATAAAAGCCTGAAAGAATTTAATTTCAACATAGACATATTTTACTCTTTTTTGTAATAAATATTTTCTTCTTTATACTTTCACTAGGCTTCACTACTTGCATCATAAATAAAAATCCAATTTTTAATAATTAAGCTTTGCAATCAACTTACAGATGGCATCATATTTGGCAACAGAGACGTGTAGCAACATCAAATGAGTACGTTAGTTGGCATTTTCCTCTATCGTGATAATTGAATCATTTATTGACTATTCACACATCAATCATTGTGAGGTTCAAACAACACTAACAATAGAGTCAGTGCACACACACACACACACACACACACACACAAACACACACACCATAGAATTGAAGCAAAATGTTATTTTTAAAGGTTAAAACAATTTCTTTTGGCTATACAGAAACAAGAGATACAATCTCTTTTTCTGCAAGCATGTAATATGAGGAGGAAGCAAAAATATCAAGCTGGGAAAGTAAACAAAGAATCACTAATTGAGATCGCTTGTTAACTGGAATTGCAAACTACCAAGCTAGCCAAGTTAAGATATCCCCACAAGGTCAGACTGTCTTCATTCTCTTTGATCCTGTTCACCCAGTTACTCCTTTTCTCTTCTAGATTCACTCTTCATCCTTTTCTACCAAGCACTGTGGTCCAGATTTTAAAATCTTACTCCACTATATCAATAGGCTTTTCCTGCTCTCTGGCTTCTGGGCAGGAATAGCTAATGAGAAATCAATATATCCTGGGACAGAAAATAGCACTTGATGAGACGGAGGGATTCAGTAGTAGTCAGATCATAAAAGAATCTTGAATCCTATGCGAGAAAGTGTGCATTTTTAATACATGCAAATGGGAGACCTCAGAATGCTGTACATGGAGGGATGGCATGATCAGATCTGCATTTTAGACTTTCCTGACTGCTGCATTCAAAGTGGATTTGAGAAAGTGATTAATGGACATTGGGAGGAGTCAAGTGAGGTGAAGATCAGAAAATTTGGAGTAGGGGAGAAACTCTAACATAAAGACAGAGCTAAAGAGTATCAAAAATTAATTTCTTATACCAACACAATTATTGTTTGGCCCTTTTAATTTTTAAGAGCATTTTCTCTGCGTTTTTGGTGGTTATTTTAATTGTCCTCTATTCCTTCTTATTTTTTTCCCATTCTTTTCAGTGAAAAGATTCTTAATATTTTGCCATTGTCCCCTGTGTAGAACTGATGAAAACATTGTTTTTTTGCTCAGAAAATGATATTAAATGCATATGCAGAAAAATATCTGTGCTCAGATTTAGGAGACTCTTAACCAGAATCCATACATGGATGTATAAACAGAAAACTGGGTAAATAGAAACAGGTTTAAATTATCAAACCTTGATAATTATCAAACCTTAAAATTAAAACATAAATTTGATGTTTTAATGTTCATATCACAAAAACACACTGGGTTAACCATGGATGCAAGCATATAACTGTGCCAAAATTTAAAACATGGGCAACAATTTGAGAAAAATTAATGAATCTTTGATGATGTATCTTATGTCTGGTCAGCCTGAAGCATCCAATTATCTGAGGTTTCTATGTTTTTGTTTGCTTGTCTGTTTTTGAGGTAGCAGTTTGGGCAGAGAGAAAGGGAATACTTTACAGTTATTTTAATAAGAATGAAAAAAATATTCAAATTCTGATACAAATTGGATTTTAATACCCTTAGTATGGCTAAAATTTTTAATAATAGAAAATGCTTACATCTAAAATCCTATTTTACAGCACCAACATATGCTTAAAAGCCATGTTTATATAGAGAGAAATGATTCTGAATTTCTTATCATATCAATTATCAACACTGAATGATTCAGGTCAACTCTCAGCCACAATGTAAATGATAGACTTTGTGCCCCTAGCATGAGCCATGTGGGCCCCTGTCCTAGGGAAGAGGTTATAGGGCAGATTAATCTCAATTAAAAGTGGACAGAAGAACAAAAGAATTCCCCCATGGACAAGGATGGTTATAAAAAATGGAAAGAAAAAATGGGGAAGAAAGACACGTGTGAAAGGGATCTCAACTCTTGGGTCTTCGGTGAAATGTGATGTGTTAGGTTTGGTTCAGTTCAGTTCAGTTCAGTTGCTCAGTCGTGTCCGACTCTTTGTGACCCCATGAACCACAGACACCAGGCCTCCCTGTCCATCACCAACAGCTAGAGTCTACACAAACCCATGTCCATAGAGCCAGTGATGCCATCCAACCATCTCATCCTCTGTCGTCCCCTTCTCCTTCTGCCCTCAATCTTTCCCAGCATCAGGGTCTTTTCAAATGAGTCAGCTCTTCCCATCAGGTGGCCAAAGTATTGGAGTTTCAGCTCCAGCATCAGTCCTGTGTTAGGTTACTTTGGGAGAAAAGGGTATGGGATTTTTGCCGGAATTCAAATTTTATGTTTAAGGGTGTTGAAAGAGAACAGACCCAGACCAGCCTGGGTGGGACATCACAGTAAAATCACTGATACGTAAACCTAGGAGCTTTTCTTTTCCCCTAGTTCCCTTGAGTCGTAGGGAGACCAGAATGTTCCTGGTTGTCCCTGCGGGAGGCGTGATATTTAGCTAAGGGCCTTAAACCAGACACCTTGCCCTAAGGGAATTTCTACTGGAAAGTAAAAAGTGGTGGTGGGGTGGAGCAGGGTGGCGCAGCAGACAACCAGGACTGAGTACCATGTGAGTTTAAATCTGAACCAAGACATCCACAGCGCCCGGATCAGGAGCAGGCGCAGAGGTGCGCCAAGGCCAGCTCAGGAGGACGTGCTAAGCAGAGAGAGAGAGAGAGACGGAAGGGGAGGGAGCAGCCCATGAATTTCTTTTGCTTCCATCATTGGAAGCTGGTTCTGACCTAGTTCTTAGGAAAGAAACTAGTCTGAGTAGATACTAGGACTGAGAGCACTTAGAAAACATCAAGCCTGAATCGGAGGAATTTTCTCTGCCTCGACCAATGGGACACAAAGGATCATTTAAACTTGGAAAAGAGAAGGAAAATGGAGGAATTATTAAAGAGTGGGCCTTCACCTAAATGAGAAAGAGTTATTTAAAAAGAATGCTCAAATTGCAACAGCAAACTAAAATGACTGCGGTTAATCAAAATTTATATCGTTATCTACTGAGATGAATTAGAATAGTTTCTGAAAATGCAAAAATGATATTTTGCTACACATTTGGCAGTAGTATGGAAAAAATTTGTGAACTAATTTAAATGGTTTATAACACACTAGAAGAATTTCTTTCTTTTTTTTTTTTTTCTGCAATGTAAACATCACTGTCCTGGAATAATTCAAAGGAGAAAATGTATTGTAAATTAGAACAAGGATTTTAACCAAAGATAAAAATACATCTGGCTTAGTCTGATCCATGCATATACTGTGTATCTTGCAAGTGTGGAGATGTGGCACCTATTTTATCATAATGACTTTATGATTGAAAAAGTATAAAATATAATTAAATCATAATCAGAGATAGAACAATGCATAATTTAATTAGCTCTATCTTCCTAAAAGAATTGGGAAGATACCTTGGGTGGAGTTCATGCAATATAATGCAATATGACTTAATTAAGGATAAAAGCTGATATGAAAAAATTAACAATAGCTTTGTAATTAGAGATATATATGAATATCTGGAAAAGTGCTACTGTGGGCTTGCTCAGTTGCTTCAGCTGTGTCTGACTCTTTGCGACCCTATGGACTTTAGCCCCCCAGGTTCCTCTATCCATGGGATTCTCCAGGCAAGAATACCTTAGTAGGTCACATACCTACTGGTTGTTATGGCTTTTCTTGTTCTTTCTCCACTGACCTCAGTCCGAGTCAGCCAAGACGGTAGTTCACAGAAGCTGCACATCCC
The DNA here is from genome assembly GCA_006408695.1 of Aepyceros melampus. Taxonomy (NCBI): domain Eukaryota; kingdom Metazoa; phylum Chordata; class Mammalia; order Artiodactyla; family Bovidae; genus Aepyceros; species Aepyceros melampus. Next base: position 104,196 of record SJXQ01006966.1, on the reverse strand, counting down.
CTGGGTCTTGCTTGATTCCACTGTTGCATTCCACTGCCGTGAAACACTCAGGAATTTAGAAACGGTGGAAATCTTTTCATTTCCTTTATAAAAATATTTAATCTGTTACATGTTCTCACTTTCCCCTTAATATCTCTGAGAAGTGTTGGGCCTGCTGGCAATAGTTTGATTGAAATACTTTCTTATCTGCACATAAAGATTAATTTGTTATCTGACACTAAAATGTAGACTTCTCATGAATACATTAAATAGATATTTCACGCTATAACACTTGTTATGAGATGTGCTTGTGCTAAAACATGTCCTAAACATAAGGGTTATCAAAGAAAACAAATTTGGTAGAGAAAATGAGAATATGAAGAGACAAAGAAAAAAAAAGATTAAAAATAAGTATATTGGCCTGTTCAGTTTCTATAATGTCCAGTATTCTTCATCCTCCACTGCTTCACCTACTTTGCTTAAGAAAGCAGAGAAGCCAGAAACTTAATTTAACCTCATTCACCATAGCCCCTGATTATATGATGTCTGCTCTCTCTGGGAGAACTGGTATTAATTCAGTAGTTTTGAAGAGATTCTTATATAGAAAAAAACCTTATTTTATATATATATATATATATATATATATATATAGTGTTGTTGCACAAACTATATTTGCACAGTTGTACTCATCTCACACGCAAGCCAAGTAAAGCTCAAAATTCTTCAAGTCAGGCTTCAGCAATATGTGAAAAATGAACTTCCAGATGTTCAAGATGGATTTAGAAAAGGCAGAGGAACCAGAGATCAAATTGCCAACATTGGCTGGATCACAGAAAAGCAAGACAGTTCCAGAAAAACATCTACTTTTCCTTTATTGACTATGCCAAAGCCTTTGACTGTGTGGATCACAACACAACTGTGGAAAATAAAAGACGAGAATACCAGACCATGTGACCTGCCTCCTGAGAAATCTGTATGCAGGTCAGGAAGCAACAGTTAGAACTGGACATGGAACAACAGACTGGTTCCAAATAGGAAAAGGAGTACGTCAAGGCTGTATTTGTCACCTTGCTTATTTAACTTATATGCAGAATACATTATGAGAAACACTGGGCTGGATGAAGCACAAGCTGGAATCAAGATTGCCAGGAGAAATCTCAATAACCTCAGATATGCAGATGACACCACCCTTATGGCAGAAAACCAGGAAGAACTAAAGAGCCTCTTGATGAAAGTGAAAGAGGAGAGTGAAAAAAGTTGGCCTAAAGCTCAACACTCAGAAAACTAAGATCATGGCATCCGGTCTCATCACTTCATGTCAGATAGATGGGGAAACAGTGGAAACAGTGGCAGTTCTTTCTTGGGCTCCAAAACACTGCAGATGGTGACTGCAGCCATGAAATTAAGATGCTTGCTCGTTGGAAGAAAAACTATGACCAACCTAGACAGCATATTAAAAAGCAGAGACATTACTTTGCCAACAAAGGTCTGTGTAGTCAAAGCTTTGGTTTCTCTAATAGTCATCTATGGATGTGAGAGCTGGACTATAAGGAAAGCTGAGCACTGAAGAATTGATGGTTTCGAACTGTGGTGTTGGAGAAGACTTGAGAGTCCCTTGGACTGCAAGGAGAGCCAATCAGTCCATCCTAAAGAAAATCAGTCCTGAATATTCATTGGTAGAACTGATGCTGAAGCTGAAACTCCAATCCTTTGGCCACCTGATGTGGAGAACTGACTCCTTGGAAAAGACTGGTCTGCTGCAGTCCATGGGGTTGCAAATAGTCGGACATGACTGAGTGACTGAACTGAACTGAAAATATAGCTTAACGTAGGAACATAATCATAAGTTACTGAAGTGTTTCTGCAAGTATATCTTTCTATGACACACAAAGGATGAAACAAAGTGCATTTTAGAAACAAATTAAACAAAAGTGCTTAAGCTCCAACATTTTCCACCCAGGGAACTGAAAGGAAAAAGATTTAAACAGTTCCTTTCTCCGTCTCTTTCTTTCTCTCTCAGTCTCTCTGGGTCTTGTCTTTCTGTTTTTCACAATCACAGCTTCATCACGCTGCCTTAGCCACTGAGACAGGAAGGCGGAAGCTCAGGGAAATCCTAACCTGGCTTGGTGGTCCAGCGTTCCAAGGGCCACAGCTCTGACACCGGGTGGTGGGTATGGAAGCACAGCACTGAGGAATATTGTGAGCTAAAGAGAGCTTCATGTGTGTCATGAAACACTGTCCTCCAGCCAACTGGCTACTTAACCCCGAAAAGTAAGATGCCCCCCTGGATTTGATTCCTCCCTGTAAAATACAATTGCCCTAATTTATTTTTAAAAATACCAGGTTTGTTTGTTTGTTTATTTGTTTTTGCTTCATGATACTACCTTAGTTTGTATCTCACTCTTTTGGCCTTGGCTCTTAAAAAAATCCTTTCTAACTATTCTCTCTTCTTTCTGTCTTGTCCCTTTCATGATATGGGTGATTTAGTATCATAATCCTCAACTGTATAAAACTTGTCAATGATTCCTCAACTTCCTAGGCATATATGGACATTTTATATGGCCTAAGTCTCTGGCAGTTTTCTCTTTGTTCAATCATGTGTTTGCCTCGGTAGGAAAAAAAAAGCACTTGCTTCTCTTTTTCCATGGGACTGTAATCATATATATATTATACTATGGATTTGACAGGCTATGGTTGATTGATTTGTTATTTTTTTCCCACTAAACTATAAAAAGGCGGTTTTAAGAGCAGGAATAATATCTTTTCGATTTTAATTAGCAATATTTAGCAGAGTGACTAAGTATGCACTCAATAAATAATTGTTGAAATGAGTAAGGGAGTGAATTCAGTGTTTGCTGCTCTGAGAGAACAGCGCATCTGGTATTCTAAGTCACTGGCTTCTGTGACTTTAGGAATCCAATCCATTTGTAACTTGCAGACAGACTTTTTTGTTGTTGTTGTTCTTTTCTTTGACTTTTTCAATTAAATATTAATAATTCAATTTAGAACACAGTATTTGAAAATGCTGTACATAGTGCATGATATTATGTTTGCAAAGACACCATCCTTGCCCTTTGTGTTCACAATCTTGCTTCTGTGCCAAGGAAATGAGACATAAATACAAGGATGCTTTGAATCAAAACAGTTTAATTCCTATTGCAGCTCTTTTTTCCTACATTCTCCACAATGCAGCCAGCTGATTTCTGCGTTTCCTGTTTTGGCATTGTATGAGATCTGTTTTCAGTGTTTTGGCAGTGTGTGTGTGTGTGTGTGTGTGTGTGCGCGCGCGCGCGCGCACACACTGAATCACTTCAGTTGTATCTGATTCTTGGCAATGCTATAGCCTGTAGCCTACCAGGCCCCTCTGTCAATGGGATTCCCCACGCAAGAATACTGAAGTGGATTGCCATGCCCTCCCCCTGGATCTTTCTGACCCAGGGACTGAACACACATCTCTTACCTCTCTCGCATTGGCAGACAGATTCTTTACCACTGCGTCACCTGGGAAATCCAGTTCTGGCATTAGTTTGTAGTAATTTTCAAGTCTGTGATCCATAAAATATGGAATAACTATATATATATATATATCCTAAATGTCAAGGTGGTTCCATTTTGTTGTAAGTTTTATGACCTCAACTCTATTTTGAATTAAGAATGGAGACCTTACCGATAGCATATATACATGCATTATTTTTTTTTTTTTGGCTAAGAAACAGAAGAAATATATACATCCAGCACATACATACACTCTTTCTTCTTTATTTCTTTGGACCAAGAGGTGGGATTTAGCCTTTCAATGACATCTATGATGTGCTTGTAATGGAAAGAAATCTGCATGCAATGTGCAAGATGACTGGAACACCTGAAATTCTTTTGCAATAGCGTTTATAAAATTAAATCTTCACTGCATTAGAGTATCTCCTTCAGAGCCACATTAACACTGTTGCTAAACTTGCCTCTCCAAATCACTTCTCACCGTGCAATTAGGTATCAAAGTGGCCATGTCTATCTTTACAGGTCCAGCTCTGTTCATCTCATTCTATATTTCAAAGGGCAGTCAAATATTTAGCTCTCTAAATAAGAATAATTCCCTGAGCCTGTGATGCAAGACCATCTATAATTCCCTTCATGCTGTCACTATTTTCTCTTTCACTACAATAGCACCCAGTTCCAGCTTACTTGGTCTATTGTCCATAAGACATATATTTCACATCTCCTCCCATTCATCATTTTATCTTCATATTTTAAAACTTTCCCATACTTCTCTGCCCAATCTCTATTATTTTTTGAACATCCATTGTCATTTCCCACCTCCTCCATGATTCTTCATTAACCATCCTTAACTTCAAGTTATTGCTTTGCCCTGTGTTTGACTTTGTAGTTAGTGTTTACTTGCTTCAGTTGAAACATGTTTAAATAAATTTGCTAGGTTCTGAGTTTCTTTGCATATTGCCTTACACACGCTGAAACTGCCCTCCCACACGCAGAGCCACCCACTGAGATAGCTATCTAACAGCATCACATCCTGGAGGCAAATGCTAAGACATTACTGCTGCCTTCAAAGGCTTTTGAGTATCCCTTCCAGAATAAAGGTTATGAGTAGCTATACACTCAGGACAAGCTGCAGCACCAGGAGTTTTAGCTTGCCCCACACACCCTCCGGTTAAATAACTTTTGTGATGAAAATATGAAATCGTGATGAACTTGAACAAAAACTAGGAACAATTTTTACATATTTATGTAAACATGAAAGAAAATATTTTAGAGCATAATCAGCTATTCTGTATATAATTATCATTTACTTGGAGGAAAACTGCATTGTAATATATTTATTTTTCTAAGTTTGTTTTAGCCCTTCTGCTACATTTGTACTATTCGGCATGTGTTTCAGTAAAATTTTAACAAAATGGAAGAGCTACTGGAATGTGTTTAGTAGTTTCATTATTTCTAGTCTGTAAAAATATTGATAGTTTACTCAGAAATTATGGTTAAGTTTCTGTTCACATGTTTGTTACTTAAATAATAAACTCTGAACTGGGCATTTGGGATATAAAAATAACAAAATATCCAATCTGTGACTATATTATGTTTTTAATTTTAGTGAAAGGGAAAAATTATCTGCATGTGTAATGGTTGAAAAATCAACTACCTGCACTTTGAAGACATCCAAATACAAGTTCTAATAATTTAGAAAGTCGCTGCTGCTGCTGCTGCTAAGTCGCTCCAGTCGTGTCCGACTCTGTGCGACCCCATAGACAGTAGCCCACCAAGCTCCCTCGTCCCTGGGATTCTCCAGGCAAGAATACTGGAGTGGGTCTAGGTAAGGCCAACACCTAAGGGAACACGTGAATAAGTAAAGAAGAATGACTATTCAAAAAATAAATGGACGGAAACGCTTGTCCAGCTGGCTGTGAGTGTTAGGGAACCACCTGAGTTCCCCCTCCACCAGGGATTGCTCCTGGATGTACGCATGCTGCATCTGGGGGCCTTGTGGCTGCCTCTTCCTGCTCTGGGGCCGCCCACAGGCAACTAGCTGACACCAGGGAATAAAATCTCTCCTCTTGCCTCAATGTGATGCTAACTGTATTGTGCAGTTTATACTTCACTCTTCCCTGTGCGATCCAAGTTCAGCTTGTCTTCGGCTAAAAGAGCCATCATATTTCACTTGTTCCCTTCTCAGCCCTGCTCCCTTCCCTTCCCTTCCCTTCCCTCGCCCTGCACTACAGCACGTGGTCAATGATCCCCATCTCAGCCTTTGCTTGTCGGGAAACTTCAATTCAGTTCAGTTCGTTGCTCAGGCATGTCCTACTCTTTGGGGGAAACTTATTTGGGGGTAAATCTTTTGGTACAAACTTAAAAAAGAAACTGCCTATGCCCCACTCAATAGTAGGCCAGTCAAAATGTCCAGACTGACAGTCCAGGAGATGTGACTCATATTTCTCTGATAATCCAGAATGGCAAAAGCTTATAGACTTGGGTTTTGAATAGTATTTCATAAAGCATTTTGCCTAAGACTTTTTGTATCATCTGAATCCAAAAAGGAACGGCAAATTCCTAAGCTCATTAGTTTATATGTGTGTGTGTGTGTGTGTGTGTATACATATATCTATTAGGGCTTTCCTGGTGGCTCAGAGGTTAAAGCGTTTGCCTCCAATGCGGGAGACCCGGCTTCGATCCCTGGGTCAGGAAGAAACCCTGGAGAAGGAAATGGCAACCCACCCAGTGTTCTTGCCTGGAGAATCCCATGGACGGAGAAGCCTAGTAGGTTACAGTCCATGGCATTGCAAAGAGTCGGACACGACTGAGCGACTTCACCTTCATGTGTATCTATTTATTTTTGGCTACGCTGGGTCTTCACTGCTGTTGGTTTTTCTCTGGTTGTGGTTACTGGGGGCTACTCTCCGGCTGTTGTGCACGGCCTTTTCATTGCAGAGGCGGCATGGGCTTCAGTGGCGCGTGGGCAACTCACAGGCCCCAGGGCTTGGCTCAGCACGTGTGGCGCCTGGGCGTATTGCTCTGTGTCAAGGGGGCCCTTCCTGGGTCAGGGATCTGACGCATGGCCGCTACATCGGCCCGGGAAGCCCCTGGGCTCATTAGTTTTGGTTAATTTTCAGCATTCTGAACATACTGAGGAGTATTACAATTTTTAATGTGCATTAGACGCAAGCCTTCAACCTCTTTGATTTTCTAGCTGTAGAACTGTATCAGGTCTTTTATTATGGACTAATGGCTAGAGAATATTTTTATTAATTTTATTATTAATGTTAATACCTATTAACATTATTAATCATAAAATGTCATTCATCAGAATACTTAAGGGAAAAACAGAATATGTAAAAAAATATAGAAAACCACAGGATTAAAATTAAGAGGGAAAAAAATGCAACCCCAGCTGCAATCAGAATTAAAGGTATCATGATTGTATCTACTGCATGGAAATCAAAAGTCTGTTATCTCAACAAAATTTATTTTGTTCTTTCTTCTTCTAATACTACATGATGTAAGCAATCTTTTAAAACTAAGCAAATTTCTATTTTCAACTTGCACTTCTAGTTCTGAAGGAAACTGAATAATGAGAATTTTACCTACACAGGAACTACCATAAAGGTTTTATAAAGGTTTCCCTTGAATTTTATTTCTTAATTATATTTCTATATTCCCAGTAGAAACTTATTTCCCTGACCTATATCGAAACTGTTGTTTAGCTATTAAGTCATGTCCAACTCTTTGCGACTCCATGGCTGTCACCCATCAGTCTCCTATGTCTATTTAAAAATATATCTAGCATTTTATATATCACTAAAATAAAGCATTAGCACTAGAAAATGCTATCCCCTACATTAAATAATACTAAATTAAATTTTATAATATTCCTTTCTTTTACCAACTAATTAAGGCATTTGTTATACTTGTATAATTTTAAGGTAACAAAACCTAATGGCATTCTATTGGTTTTTTTTCCCATTAAGTTAACATTATAGGCTTTAAACGAATGTCTTAATTAGATGCTATTATTAACAAGGTTGATGCACAAATGAAAATCAGTCTCAGTGTAGGCAACATGCCTCATTAGTGTTCACTGCAAGACACTGACCAAAAGCCTTCTTAACTAAAATATGTCTAATCCTCCTATGTGTAACTGCCCATTCAACAATGTGCAGACATTTAGAAGCACACTGTTGAATGAACATAGAAGTAGCATTTGAACTTTGGAGAAGGCAATGGCACCCCACTCCAGCACTCTTGCCTGGAAAATCCCATGGGCAGAGGAGCCTGGTGGGCTGCAGTCCATGGGGTGGCTAAGAGTCGGACATGACTTCACTTCCACTTTCACTTTTCACTTTCATGCATTGGAGAAGGAAACGGCAACTCACTGCAGTATTCTTGCCTGGATAATCCCAGGGATGGGAAGCCTGGTGGGCTGCCATCTATGGGGTCACACAGAATCAGACATGACTGAAGCAACTTAGCAGCAACAGCAGCAGCAGCAGCAGCAGCATTTTAACTTAACTTTTCACTTCTTTTATGCATGGCTTTTCTTGTATCCTCATTTTTTCCATCTTATTCTTTCATTCCATTTAGTATATAATGGGCAATTTTATACTTTGCTTTTGCTATAACTCACATTTTGCCCTTGTTTCACAGCAGGTAAGCTAGTGTGTTTCACATGTTCCTTTCTCCTTTATCATTCAACATACTTTGATTTAGCTGCTATCTAATCATTTCAATAGTTACTCTCATTATGGTCACCTCCAATCTTTGTTTGACACCAGGATCAGCAGATCCTTTTTCACTGACATCATTCTGGCAATCTCTATGAAATTTTCTCATTTTCTTCTAAATACTTTGTTTTCTGGGTTTCCAGTTAACTCAGTGGCTTTTCCTCCCCAAATGTCCATGGTTTGTAATGGAACTGACATAAATGTCTCTCTTCCTGTGGCTCTGGTTTCGGTCTTCTCATTCTATATAATGTACTCAAGTGATCTCATCAACACCTCTAACTAAATGTCAAATAGAAACAGATTCATTCATTCAACAGATATTTACTGAATGCCTAACTGGGGGAAAAGAAAAACTTTAAGAAATACTGGAAATACAGTACTATACAAAGCAGACATGAGGCTTATATCCTGAGTTTCAGAAAACAATGATAATTATCAAATTGCAACTACTGCAGGCTTTTCTCATGAGTATACTGTGTAAATCCACCTGCCTACTCTAACTGCTCCTAGAATATGCCATGCCTACTCAAACTCAGCATACTAAAACAATAATTACTATAGGTTTATGCCCCTCTGCGCTACTTTCCGTACCTCTCACCGGAGTGAATTTTAACAAGGTCCTTAAAGATATAAATTTAGAAATCATCCTAGTCTTTTTTTATCATCTTTCCAATCACTGCATAGTCAATCAACCAACAACCTAAAAGTATTTTTCCATTCTATTTCTACTACTACTGCTTCATTAAACTAAAATTAAAAGACAATTGTTCCTTGGAAGGAAAGTTATGACCAACCTAGAGAGCATATTAAAAAGCAGAAACATTACTTTGCTGACAAAGGTCTATCTAGTCAAGGCTATAGTTTTTCCAGTATGGAAGTGAGAGTTGGACTATAAAGAAAGCTGAGTGCTGAAGAATTGATGCTTTTGAACTGTGGTGTTGAAGAAGACACTTGAGAGTCCTTTGGACTGCAAGGAGATCCAACCAGTCCATCCTAAAGGAGATCATTCCTGGGTGTTTTTGGAGGGACTGATGTCGAAGTTGAAACTCCAGTACTTTGGCCACTGATGCGAAGAGCTGACTCATTTGAAAAGACCCTGATGCTGGGAAAAACTGAGGGCAGGAGGAGAAGGGGACAACAGAGGATGACATGGTTGGATGGTATCACCGACACAATGGATGTGGGTTTGGGTGGACTCCGGGAGTTGGTGATGGACAGGGAGGCCTGGCGTGCTGCAGTCCATAGGGTCGCAAAAAGTCAGACATGACTGAGCAAATGAACTGAACTGAACTTCATTAAACTCACATCATTTCTTGCCTAGATTTAAATAATTAATTTCCCTCCTTCTTTCTAGGCTTCCTTGATAGCTCAATTGGTAAAGGAACTTCTACACTGCTTATAATACTAGTATTGGGTTGCCCAAAATGTTCTTTTTTCTCCTGTAAGATGGCTCAATCAGTGCTTGGTTGTTTTATAGTTCAGTTAAGTGGCTCAGTCGTGTCCACCTCTTTGTGACCCAATGGAATGCAGCATCCCAGGCCTGCCCGTGAATCACCAGCTTCTAGAGCTTACTCAAACTCATGTCCATTGAGTCGGTGATGCCATGCAACCATCGCATCCTCTGTCATCCCCTTCTCCTCCCACCTTCAATCTTTCCCAGCATCAGGGTCTTTTCCAATGAGTCAGCTCTGCCCATCAGGTGGCCAAAGTATTGGAGTTTCAGCTTCAGGATCAGTCCTCCTAATGAATATTCAGGACTGATTTCATTTAGAATCGACTGGTTGGATCACCTTGTAATCCAAGGACGCTCAAGAGTCTTCTCCAACACCACAGTTCAAAAGCATCAATTCTTTGGAGCTCAGCTTTCTTTATGATCCAAATCTAGCATCCATACATGACTACTGGAAAAACCGTGGCTTTGACTAGACAGAACACTGTTGGTAAAGTAATGTCTCTGCTTTTAAATAGGCTGTTGAGGTTGGTCATAACTTTACTTCCAAAAAGCAAGTGTCTTTTAATATCATGGCTGCAGTCACCATCTGCAGTGATTTTAGAGCCCAAAAACATAAAGTCTGCCACTGTTTCATTGTTTCCCCATTTTTGCCATGAAGTGTTGGGACCAGAGGCCGTGATCTTAATTTCCTGAATGTAGAGTTTTAAGCCAATTTTTTCATTCTCCTCTTTCACTTTCATCAAGCGGCTCTTTAGTTCTTTGTTTTCTGCTACATGGGCTGTGTTATCTGCATATTTGAGATTATTGATATTTTTCTTGGCAATCTTGATTATAGCTGTGCTTCATCCAGCCCAGTGTTTCTCATGCTCTACTCTGAATATAAGTAAAATAAGCAGGGTGACAATATACAGCGTCAAGACACTCCTTTCCTGATTTGGAACCAGTCTGTTGTTCCATATCCAGTTCTAATTGTTGCTTCTTGACTTGCATACAGATTTTTCAGAAGGCAGGTCAGGTGGTCTGGTATTCCTGTCTCTTGGAGAATTTTCCACAGTTTGTTGTGATCCATGCACTCAAAGGCTTAGACATAGTCAATAAAGTAGAGGTAGATGTTTTTCTGGAACTCTCTTCCTTTTTTTATGATCCAGTGGGTGTTGGCAATTTGACCTCTGGATCCTCTGCCTTTTCTAAACCCAGCTTGACCATCTGAGAGTTCACGGTTCATGTATTGCTGAAGCCTGGCTTGGAGAATTTTGAGCATTATTTTGATAATGTGTGAGATGGGTGCAGTTATGCAGTAATTTGAGCATTCTGTGGCATTGACTTTCCTTGAGATTGGAATGAAAACTGACCTTTTCCAGTCCTGTGGCCACAGCTGAGTTTTCCAAATTTGCTGGCATAATGCATGCAGCACTTTCACAGTTTTAGGATTTCCATCACCACCACTAGCTTTGTTTGTAGTGATGCTTCCTAAGGCCCACTTGACTTCTCATTCCCGGATGTCTGGCTCTAGGTGACTGATCACACCATCATGATTATCTGGGTCATGAAGATCTTTTTTAGTACAGTTCCTCTGTGTGTTCTTGCTACCTTTTCTTAGTATCTTCTGCTTCTGTTAGGCCCATACCTTTTCTGTCATTTATTGTGCCCATCTTGCATGAAATGTTCCCTTGGTATCTTTAATTTTCTTGAAAAGATCTCTAGTCTTTTCCATTCTATTGTTTTCCTCTGTTTCTTTGCATTGAGCCCTGAGGAATGCTTTCTTATCTCTCCATGCTATTCTTTGGAACTCTGCGTTCAAATGGGTATATCTTTTCTCCTTCAGCTTTTGCCTCTTGCCTGTCTTCTTTTCATAGTTATTTGTAAGGCCTCCTCAGACAACCATTTTGCTTTTTTGCATTTCTTTTTCTTGGGGATGGTTTTGATCATTGCCTCCTATACAATATCATGAACCTCCATCCATAGTTCATCAGGCACTCTATCTATCAGATCTAATCCCTTGCATCTACATCTCACTTCCACTATAAAATCATAAGGGATTTGATTTAGGTCATACCTGAATGGTCTAGTGGTTTTCCCCACTTTCTTCCATTTAAGTCTGAATTTGGCAATAAGGAGTTCATGATCTGAGCCACAGTCAGCTCCTGGTCTTGTTTTTGCTGACTGTATAGAGCTTCTCTATCTTTGGCTGCAAAGAATATAATCAAACTGGTTTCAGTATTGAACATCTGGTGATGTCCATGTGTAGCCTTCTCTTGTGTTGTTGGAAGAAGATGTTTGTTATGACCAGTGCATTCTCTTGGCAAAACTCTATTAGCCTTTACCCTGCTTCATTCTGTACTCCAATGCCAAAGTGGCCTGTTACTCCAGGTATCTCTGTATTCCTACTTTTGCATTCCAGTCCCTTATAATGAAAAGGACATCTTCTATGGATATTAGTTCTAAAAGGTCTTGTAGGTCTTCATAGAACCGTTCAACTTCAGCTTCTTCAGCACTACTTTTCGGGGCATAGACTTGGGTTATCGTGATATTGAATGGTTTGCCTTGGGAATGAACAGAGATCATTCTATCGTTTTTGAGATTACATCCAAGTACTGCATTTCAGACTCTTTTGTTGACTATGATGATTTTAACTTCATTCCAAACAATTTTGTTAATTATATTTTGATAGCTATTTATCAGCATGCATATAAAAATGTATCAAAATTGTTGAATTTTTCTGTAGCCATTTTAATAGTGAAGATGAAAGAAAAAAGTAACATTTTGGCATATTATGCTTTATTATTTAAGAAACGTAAAAGAACAAGTGAATGCCAAAAAAATAAAAAAATAAATAGATTTGTGCCATGTATAGAGAGGCGCTCTGACTGATCCAATGTGTTAAAAGAGACTGGTGAAGATTCTTGCTGGAGATTTTCTGCTAGACAAATGCTCCATGGTCAGACAGACTAGTTGAATTTAATAGCAATCAAATTGAGACATTAATTGAGAAAAATTTTATGCCATGTGGGAGATAGCCGACATACTCAAAATATTCAAGTCAAGCTTTCAAAATCATTTGCATGTAGTTGATTGTATTTATATGATGTTGGGTCCACAGAAGTTAAGTGAAAGAAACTTACTGAATTTCCATATGTGATCTTTCCTCATAAACATAAAGAAAACATTCTATTTTTAAAACAAATTGTGATGGGAGATTAAAAGTGAATATTGTACAATAATGTGGAATGAAAGATATCCTGAGTCAAGCAAAATGAGCTATCAACAGCCTCACCAAAGGCAGGTCTTCATCCAAAGAATGTGATGTTGTGTATATGATGGGATTAGAAGAGTGTCCTCTATTATGAGCTCCTTATGGAAAAGCAAACAGTTAATTCCACCAAGTACTGCTGCCAATTAGATCAACTGAAGGTAGCACTCAGTGAAAAGCATCCAGAATTAGTCAATAAAAGCAGATAATCTTCCATAAGGAAAACTCAAGACCACGTGTTTTTTTAATGATCAGGCAAAAACTTACAACTTTGCTGGGAAGCTCTGATTCATCTGCTTTATTCACCAGACGTTGCATCTTCAGATGTCCATTTATTTCAGTCTTCAAAAAACTGCCTTAATGAAAAATAGTTCAATTACCTGGAAGACTCTAAAAGGTACCTGGAATGGCTCTTTGATCAAAAAGATAAGAAGTCTGGGGAAGATGAAATTATGAAGTTGCCGGAAACTTCAGGAGGTAGTGGAACAAAACAGTGAATATGTTGTTCAATAAAGTTTTTGGTGAAACACAGTCCAACTCTCACATCCATACATGACCACAGGAAAAACCATAGCCTTGACTAGACAGACCTTAGTCGGCAAAGTAATGTCTCTGCTTTTGAATATACTATCTAGGTTGGTCATAACTTTTCTTCCAAGGAGTAAGCGTCTTTTAATTTCATGGCTACAGTCACCATCTGCAGTGATTTTGGAGCCCAAAAAAATAAAGTCTGCCACTGTTTCCACTGTTTCCCCACCTATTTCCCATGAAGTGATGGGGCCAGATGCCTTCCTTGAAAAAACAAAGGAACTTTTTGGCCAATCCACATCTTATTTCCTTTAGGACAATAAGATTGATCTCTATAAAACCTACAATGGATTTTCTCATCCTTATGCTGAATGTTCTCCTGTAGTTTCTCCACGACAAAATAGAATAAGATAGGAACTCCAGTATCTATAATACATTGAATGATCCAGCCTCTTTCACCCTGATAGAAAATTTTCCCATAACCACTTTATGTAAAATACATTCTTTCTCCCATATAGTCACTCTCTCTCTTATCCAGCATAATTTTGGTATTTGTCTCTATAATATAACATGTGTCAATTCTGGTATATACAATATATTTACTTCTTTGTTAGTTCATTGTATTTTCATGAGTTTAGGGAATGTGTCTATATTATTCATTTGTGTATTCACCATATCATCAGTTCAGTTCAGTTCAGTTCAGTTGCTCAGTTGTGTCCGACTCTTTGCGACCCCATGAATCTCGGCATGCCAGGCCTCCCTGTCCATCACCAACTCCAGGAGTTCACTCAGACTCACGTCCATTGAGTCTGTGATGCCATCCAGCCATACTCTCCTCATTCACTTTCAACAAGAGGCTTTTTAGCTCCTCTTCACTTTCTGCCATAAGGGTGGTGTCATCTGCATATGTAATCACCATATCATAAAATACCTTAAATATAGATAGAACAAACTATGTTTTGAATAAATCAATGAGTTATAATTGATCACTTACTATGTTCCATGGCCAGTGCTAATAATTTAACAAAAATAAGACTATTTTATCATTACAGGAATATATGAAATACTATTTTTTCAGTTTTGTAAGTAATGAAATCGTGAATTCCAAAATTTTACTATATTCTCAAAGTTCAAATATCTAGTTAATGATGGGAGTACAACTTAGACAAAACCACATTATTGCTCCTACATTTCAATAGATGTTGCACATATCCCAGTTATTAGAAGGATTTTAAGAAGCACAGAGATACATGCTTTTAGAAGTGCCTCTATTCTTCCTCAGTGTAATTTAGAGTAGCATTTTTACTAGAATAGCCAACTGGTGAGTTCAAAGATATTGCTTGGGGCAAGACAAAATATGTTTTAATAACAGAATACTTGAATGGACTGAAGAGTCATGGAAATCTTTGGAAATTAGAAGTGATAGCAAACATGAATTCAGAAAGGTAGACGAGTATCAGACAGGCAGTGCAGAGGGGCATCTACTGACCCTTGGCAGTCTAGAGCATGCGTTTTCATGAGGAACAAGAGACCAACCGAGGACGCCTGCAGGGTGGAAGGTATGTTTGGAGGTCCCGCCACACAACCAGATTTATCTAAGCATCATGCTCTCAGCGGCAAACTAGTAAGAAATCTACTCTATGGATGAAACTGTTGAGAAACTTGCCTATTTTGACTTTTGCCTTAAATTAAGAATCAAAAAAATTAACAAGCCTCCCCTGAGTTCCCAGCCCGAGAAATTTACTCTACTTATAAGGCTTGAAAAATGAGAGCTAACCAGCACATTTACAGTGATCTTGGGTTTGCAGTGTCCCTGGGAGTCTGATAGAAGCCAAAGCAAAACTGGAAAACTGTTTCAAATGTATACTTTAAAAGTTTTTCACAGAAAAAGTCCAGGTTTCATGATGTCCAAGAAAGAATAAGGAAAAAAAAAAGGAAAGAAAATAATAGTAGTTGATAGATACAAAGTTATGGAAAATATCAGGAAAATGACAAACTCAATGAGAATCAGTGAGAAAAAACCCTACAAAAATCAAACCTACAAAATGAAAATATTAATTTTATATATAAAATATGAAACAGACATTACTAAGAAATAAGAAATAAAATATGATCAAACAGAACTGAAAAAAAGACATAAATCTTTGGAATTAATTAATATTCAAATAGTAAGTGAAAGATTAAAATATTAGACTAAACAAAAAGAGAAAATAGATATAAAGAGGCACAGAGGCTCAAAATAGATTGTAACAATGAAGAAAAGTTTGGGTCCCATGAGAGACAGAGTGAAAAGCATAGTAGATTTTATAAGGGCTGGCTAGTTTCAGAGTACCACACAACTGAATTCCTCTCACACGCAAGTAAAGCAATGCTTAAAATTATCCAAGCCAGGCTTCAACAGTACGTGAACCGTGAACTTCCAAATGTTGAAGCTGGATTTAGAAAAGGCAGAGGAACCAGAGATCAAATTGCCAACATCCGCTGGATCATGGAAAAGGCAAGAGAATTCCGGAAAAACATCTATATCAGCCTTATTGACTATGCCAAAGCCTTTGACTGTGTGGATCACAATAAACTGTGGAAAATTCTGAAAGAGATGGGAATACCAGACCACCTGACCTGCCTCTTGAGAAACCTGTATGCAGGTCAGGAAGCAACAGTTAGAACTGGACATGGAACAACAGACTGGTTCCAAATAGGAAAAGGAGTACATCAAGGCTGTATATTGTCACCCTGCTTATTTAACTTATATGCAGAGTACATCATGAGAAATGCCAGAATATATGAAGCACAGGCTGGAATCAGGATTGCTGGGAGAAATATCAGTAATTTCAGATATGCAGATGACACCACCCTATGGCAGAAAGTGAAGAGAAAGAAAGAGCCTCTTGAAAGTGAAAGAGAGTGAAAAATCTGGCTTAAAGTTCAACATTCAGAAAACTAAGATCATGGTATCTGGTCCCACTTCTTCATGGCAAATAGATGGGGAAACAGTGACAGACTTCATTTTTGGGGCTCCAAAATCACCGCAGATGGCGACTGCAGCCATGAAATTAAAAGACATTTGTTCCTTGGAAGGAAAGTTATGATCAACCTATATAGCATATTAAAAAGCTGAGAAATTACTCTGCCAACAGCAGTCTGTCTAGTCAAAGCTATAGTTTTTCCAGTAGTCATCTATGGATGTGAGAGTTGGACTATAAAGAAAGCTGAGTGCTGAAGAAAAGATGCTTTTCAACTGTGGTGTTGGAGGAGACTCTTGAGTCCCTTGGACTGCAAGGAGATCCAACCAGTCCATCCTAAAAGAAATCAGTCCTAAATATTCATTGGAAGGACTGATGCTGAAGCTGAACCTCCAATACTTTGGCCACCTGATGTGAAGAACTCACATTTGAAAAGACCCTGATGTTGGGAAAGATTGAGGGCAGGAGGGGAAGGGTTCGACAGAAGATGAGATGGTTGGATGGCATCACTGACTCAATGGACATGAGTTTGA
This sequence comes from Aepyceros melampus, assembly GCA_006408695.1. Taxonomy (NCBI): domain Eukaryota; kingdom Metazoa; phylum Chordata; class Mammalia; order Artiodactyla; family Bovidae; genus Aepyceros; species Aepyceros melampus. The sequence continues at coordinate 87,268 of SJXQ01006966.1, read as the reverse complement.
GCAACCTCTGGGAATTGGTGATGGACATGCAGGCCTGGTGTGCTGCAGTCCATGGGGTTGCAAAGAGTTGGACATGACTGAGGGACTGAACTGAACTGAAGTTAGTTTCTGAAGGACTTAAAAAGAGAGAGGAGGCATAAAGTATAATCAATGAGATTAAATTAAGAGCTTCTCATAAATAATTAAGTATCAGATTGAGGAAGACAGATACCAAGCAGATAAGCAAAAATAAGATAAATAAATAAATAAAAATCTATTAAAATATTTAAAAAAGAGAGAGTATTAAAAAACAATCTTCTACAAAACAGATATTTAAAAGGACATGTTTCTTAAAAGGAGTGAAAAAGTAGTATAAAGAAAACTTTGAACCAACAAAAAAATAGAATATAGAACAAACGCTCAGTAGAGAATGTAAAATTAAATAACTATAGTTAACATTATTTTCTAAATGAGGGTACAACAAAAGTTAAAATCTTGCAAGTATTTTGTATCAAAATTCCCTCACTAAAAGTGCTTTCACATTAATTTCAAGAAAAGGAAAATTTTCCAGGCTGCAGTTCTTAGATACAAGTAGCAATATTGAGCAAAGGAAATGGGGCATATATAGGAAAATTGAAAAAATTTGCAAATAGATATAATTATTTTTAATCATTTTGAAGAAAATAAATATCTCAGGTGATATGTGTTCATGGATGACACATCAGGATGACATTGCAATAATGACAGATTCGGAGGATTCCCTGCTCTGTTCATGTAACAGCACCAAAGAAATGTTTACTCTCTTGGCTATAATCTGCCCACAAGTTAGTTAAACTCTGAATTAATATCCTACATATTGTACCATTATAATTATAATCCACTACCATAAACTATTAACCAACATAGTAAATACAGAATGAAATCTTGCTGCTGCTGCTGCTGAGTCGCTTCAGTCGTGTCCGACTCTGTGTGACCCCATAGACGGCAGCCCACCAGGCTCCCCCGTCCCTGCGATTCTTCAGGCAAGAACACTGGAGTGGGTTGCCATTTCCTTCTCCAGTGCAGGAAAGTGAAAAGTGGAAGTGAAGTTGTTCAGTCGTGTCCGACTCGTAGTGACCCCACGGACTGCAGCCCACTAGGCTCCTCCATCCATGGGATCCTCCAGGCAAGAGTGCTGGAGTGGGTGCTATCGCCTTCTCCGTGAAATATTGAGTCTTTATTAAATGGTTGAAAGCATCAAAAAAACACGTAAATATTTCAATTTTAAGTTTCTTTATCTTTCACTTATAACAGTAAGATTATGTGCACACTAATTCTTTACAGTTCATTATACGATTATAAAACATTGTATTCTTAAGTAATACAGTAAAATATTCAGACATAGTTGCCTAACAACAATTGAATGTCTTTGCCCAAGTGCAGTAGTGTCACAGATAATGAGATTATTTATAATTTATATCTCATAGCAAAGAAAAATCATATTTTAAGCAAAAATATCAGATATCTGTATGTAGTTTGTTGCAAGATTTACAGCAATAATTTCATTATTATGGTATAATAATCCCCATAGGTGAACTAGCTGTGATAATAAATTAACTTTATTTACAAGATGTTTGTAAGTGAAAGCAATCTAATTAGATCAACTTTAATTATCTTTAGAGGGAAGGAGTTACTATTGATTGGTTTGTGAGAGAACAGTAAGATAATTCATTAACAGTTTCTTATTTGCTAAGTTTAGCTAGAAAAGGCTTAAAGCACAGCTTTGTTAGGATTAAATCCTGTTTCTAGGTGTCAAAAAGAAATATTACTTCCTTTTCTGTTTTTCCCAACTTAGATATGACTTCCATATGATGTATTTTTTTTGCTTTGAGAATATTTATAAATTACCATGTCTCAATTCAGAATTAGGATGTGAGTGCACCAATACGTATTTCAAATATTAAAGTGAATTTGGTATTCAATGTGGTGATCAGGTAGAATGCCCCTCAGGAGGAAAAAAATAGAATGATAAAGTCTAGCCATGGTTGCTTACTTTCAACAGACAATATGAACATCTAGTCCAATATTTAATCCATGTTTATTATTTTATTTTTGCAATGCTATAAATTGTGGTGAATCCTCTACATCTTCAGTGTAGACCTTATGTTATTCAATGTTAGTATAGTGTGTGAGATACTCTGGTTTTTTTAATTTAAATTTATTTATTTTAATTGGAAGTGAATTACTTTACAGTGCTCTAGTGGTTTTGCCATTGACACGAATCAGGCATGGGTGAACACGTGTCCCCATCCTGAACCGCCCCGACTTCCCTCCCCACCCATCTCTCAGGGTCCTCCCAGCGCACTGGCCCTGAGCACCCTGTCTGGTGCATCAAACCTGGACTGGCGATCTGTTTCACATATGATAATATACATGATGTTTTAAGATTGCTTTTTTGTCTTTTTGGCAAATCTGAGCTGGGCTCTTTGAGTTAGAACTAAGGTCCTGACTGTGTTTACTTTGGTTGATGTTCAGCGCGCACTTCCTTCGCTTTCCTTTTCCACCCTTAACATAGACGATGGCAGTGAGAGAACTGTAGATGCGGGGCATGAGTTTAAAGTTCAAAGAGAAAACAACGAGGGAGCACAAAGGGCCATCAGAGAAATTTCAATGTTTATTCAATTATTATGCTACGGATTCTGATGTTGTAAATGCTTATTTATTTATATCATATTGAAATATAATGAACTTACAGTATCATATTACTTTCAGGCTTCCCTGGTGGTTCAGATGGTGACGAATCTGCCTGCAATGCAGGAGACAGGGGTTCGATCCCTGAGTCAGGAAGATCCTCTGTAGAAGGGAAAGGCTACTCACTCCTGGATTCTTTTCTGACAAATCAGAGGAGCCTAGCAGGCTACAGTCCGTGTGGTATTGAAGAGTCCCAGACATGACTGAGCAACTATCACTTTAACACTTAGTACAGCATAGTGATTAATACTTTATACATTGCAAAGCGATCACCAGGGTAGATCTAGGTACCGCCTGTCACCATGCAAAGTTACTGTGATGCTACTGACGACATTCCCTGTGGCGCACATTACATCCCTGTGACTCATCTATTTCATACCTGGAAGTCTGCACTTCCTAATCCCCTCCATCTGTTTCGCCCATTCTCTTATCGCCCAGCTCCTCCTTGCCCAGGAGCTGCCGGCTTGCTCTCTGTGTCCATGAGCTTGTTTTGTTTGTCTCTTCTGTTCTTTTGCTCTGTTTCTTGGATTCCACCTGTAAGTGAGGTCATGTGACATTTGTCTTTCTCTATGTGACTTATTTTACCCCTTTGTCCCTCCATGCTGTTGCAAGTGGCGAAGTTTCATTCCGTGTTATGGCTGGAAATGCTACACTGTGTGTGTGTATCACATCTTCTTTATATGCTCACCAGTTGTGGACACGTGGACACCCAGGCTGTGCCCCTTTGTGGCTGTTGTAAGTAACACTGCAGTTAGCTTGGGGTGTCCTTTTCTTTTTAGATTAGTGTTCTTGTTTTCCTCAGATAGATACTCAGTGGAAGTGGACTTGCTGGAATGGATCGTAAGCTAGTTCCATTTTTAATTTTTTAAAGGACCCTCCATAGTATTGTTCATAGTGGCTGTACCAATTTACTTTACCATCCATAGTGCAGAAGGGTTCCCTTTTTTTCACATCTTTGCCCACACTTGTACAATCTTTTTTTAATATTGAGTTGTATAAGTTCTTTATATATTTTAGACATTAATCTCTTATCAAACATACATTATCAAATATCTTCTACCATTCAGTAGACTACCTTTCATTCTAATGAATATTACCTTCACTGTAAAAGCTTTTTAGTTTAATATAGTCCTTTTTGCTTTTCTCTGTTTTTGTTGCTCTTGCCTAAAGAAATATGTCAAAAAAAAATTAATGTGCAGACCAAAGTCAAATGGATTACTGCCTGTGCTTTCCTCTACGAGCCTGAGTGTTTCAGGTCTTACAGTTGGGCCTTTAATTCAAGTTTATTTTTGCATATGTTGTAAGAAAGTGCTCTGTGCTGTGCTCAGTTGCTCAGTCGTGTCTGACTTTTTGTGATCCCCGGGACTGTAGCCCACCAAGCTCCTCTGTCCACAGGGATTCTCCAGGCAAGAATACTGGAGTGTGTTGCCATGCCCTTCTCTAGGGGATCTTCCCAATCCAGGGATTGAACTCAGATCTCCAGCATTGCAGGTGGATTCTTTTGTTTGAGCTACTAGAGAAGCCCAGAAAGTGCTCTATTTTTATTCTTTGTACTGCCTGTTTTTTTAACATAATTTCCTTTAACTGTTTAGCACTTGAGAGAATCTATTGATTTCCATCTTCAAATAAAGTGTGTTGCTTTTTTTTTAATTTTATATTAGAATAATATAGCTGATTAACAATGGTGTACTAGTCTGGGGTGTACAGCAAAGGGATTCAGTTATACAGAAGAACATATCTATTCTATTTCAAATTGTTATTCTCACTTAGGTTGTTACTAATATTGAGCAGAGCTCCCAATGCTACACAATAAGTCCTTGTTGGTTAGCCTCCAACATCATTTATTAAAGAAATGTTTTCCCTAGTACACATTCTTGCCTCCACTGTAGTAAATTAATTGTCCATAAAAGTGTGGGTTTACTTTTGAGTACTCCATTCTGTTCCATTAATCCACATGTCTGTTGCACCAGTGTTATAATGTTTGGACTGCTATAGTTTCATCGTGTGGTTTGCCATGAGAAAAATGATTCCTCCAGCTTTGTTCAAGTTTTCCAAGATTGCTTTAGCTGTTAGGGTTTTTCTGTGGTTCCACACAAATTTTAGAATTATTTGCTCTAGTTCTGTGAAAAATGCCTTGAATATCTTCATGGGACTTTCACTGACTTGTAGATTGCTTGGGGCCAGTATGAACATTTTAGTAATATTACTTCTTCCAACCCATGAGCACACTTTACATTTCCATCCATTTGGATCTTCTTCACTTTCTTTCTTCAATGTCTGATAATTTTTAAAGTACAGATCTTTCATATCTTAGCTAAATTTATTCCTGAATTTTGAAGTTAAAAGGAAAAACAAGTAATGAAGAACCTAGGTTAAAATTTTAAGTCCCCTTATGTTAAAACCCCGGAGGCAGGCCATGCCTCACGGAAGATAACTTTCCCCTTATCTGGAGACTCAGAGTCTCCTGGTCCCTAACAAAGCCCCATTCTATTAATTCTTAACTGATGACTTACAACCTAGTTTCCTGACCTTGCAAGGAGACCCCCTCTCAAAAAGATGTATTTTCTGTCGGACTTTTCTGGGTAATTGTTCTTCTAAGAACTGGCCAAGCGCCGCAGGGTGGTCAGTCAACTGTTTCGACTTAATTACCTGCAGACCTATCCCACCAATCAAGCGTCCTCACCCCACCTACACCTGCCTATGGCTCCCTACCACATTGTTCCCAATATCCTGACCCCACCCACACCTGCCTGTGATTTTTCGGTATAAAAGTTCCTCGCGATTAGTGTTCGAGGTTCATTCCTCGGGTGGAGATTGAACCCCGGCGCGCCGGCCTAATAAATCCTCTTGCCTGTTGCATCGAATCCGAGTCACTGTGGTCTTTAGAGCGACAGATCCTGAGAAAAGGCCGTTAGGTCTTACACTAACCAAAAAGTGTCATCAGAAAATTACCAGTGTTCATTCAATTACTGTGCTACAGATTCAAATATTTTGTCTATTCAGAATAACACTTTTAATATTTTATTTTCAATACATATTAATTTAGAAGAGAAATGTATCCACCAATTACCAAACTGTGGGGCAAGGTTATGGTTTCTTCTTTTTTCTACTTTTTGCAATTTGAGTGTTATTTTATTGCATGTTTATGATACCACTTAAATGTCAAAGTAACTGTTACTCTGGCCTAAGAAAAATATTCCCTGAGTGAGTCTTCCAATATAATTATTGAATGCTGAGACATTTGACTTATAAAGAAATGTTTCAAGGATTTAGCTATAGTGTTCAAAGGGGTGATTTAGTGTAATAACAATAGAAGTTTTCACCTAGGTAGAAATGAGATGGTAAAAATGTGGCTTATATTTGAAATTTGTTAGAATATTGACATTTTGTTTTAATAATTTTATATAACTTTACTTAATAATAGATACTTATTATTATGACACTTAATTTATAAAAACTCATTTAGGTGATATTATCCAATCAACTATGCATCTTATTCCATTATGACTTAGGAATCATTTTTTTTTCCATTTCAATATGCTCTTTTGAGTGTTTCTTCCAGCCTTCCCATGAGAAAAGAAGATATGATTACACTGACAGTAAAATGAAGCATCTATATCTATACATCAGATGTAAGAAATCTAATATATAATTTTCTTCATGTTAAAAAGAAATTGAATAGTTTCCTAATAATATCAGTAGATGGCAAGCAAAGTTGAACAAGAGGTGTAATGGTTTACATGTACCATTTGAGGAAATTAAATGTTTTATTAGAATACATTTAGAAATAAATGTTTTATTTTCAAGTAACCAAAAAGTTATTGGTAAATATAAGAAAGATACTAGAAAACTTTCCTAATTTTCTGCCTATTGTAAATGAAAATCCCTAAAAGCCCTCAGAAGATTTCTCTTAGTTTTTTGTAACTATTGGTGATTTCTAGAGTGTCTGACATCAGACCCATGTATTAGCCTTACTTGATTGTTTCAGGTGCAGAGAACTCAACTCATTAGGGCCAGCTGCAGAGTCTTCTCAGATTCTATACAAAATATTTATATTATGTCGTTACAGGTTGAATGGTGCCCACCAGAAAGCTATGATGACATCTTACATTCCAGTGCTTCAGAAGGCAACCCGCTTACTTCAGTGTGACTAGTGTCCTTTCCAGAAGGTGAGATACTCACAGGGAGAAGGTATGAGCACAGGAAGGCGTGTGAAGATATAGACACTCAGGGAGAATGGCCTGTGATAATGGATGCAGAGACTCCAAGGACGTAGCTGCGAGTCAAAGAGCAGGAGGGCTGCCGGCCACCATCAGAAGCTAGCAAAGGGGAGGGGGCTGCTTCCCTGTAGGTAACACAGAAGGAGTCAGCACAGTGGTTTTGGACCTCTAGCCTCTAGAGCTGTGAGAGAATAAACTTCTGGTTGTCTAAACCACTCACTTTCTGGTACGTTGTCAAAGCATTAGCTTTCCCGTAGTTTTTTTTTTTTTTTTTTTTAAAATACTAGCTCCAGATAAAGTCAAATAAGCCAATTTCTCTTTGAGTTTACTCACTGAGCTAATTAACGTAGAGCTAGTGGTTCCACTAATATCATCAAAGACAAATATGTATAGCAGAGAAACCTGTACTAATGGGGAGAAAAGTCTTTTGCACAGACTGGAAGGTAGCAACTGATGGTTGCTAACTTGTGTTTTGTTGTGTGTATTTTAATTTTTTATTCTAAATCTCTTTGATAAGTTCTAAATGGAGTGATTAGCAATAATTTATTTTACATTATTCATTTACTAATATACATTTCATATATTTAATAAATATAAATTCTCACAAGATCAACATAAAAGGGTAATTACCCATAACCATATAAAATCTATGTATATAAACCATATCTAGATGAATATATGAAATGAAATGCATTCAGAGAACTTCCCTCTTTGCAAAGATGTCATTTTATGCAAACATGGTACTATTTCATACGTCAGCCATCTTCCGACCCCAAAGCACACAGAGATATTTCAGCAGAAGATTTTATGTATTTATTTTTTTCCCACACCAAGAGTTAGACTTTAGAGTTATTCTAGGCTTCCCTGGTAGCTCAGTTAGTAAAGAACCCACCTGCAATGCAGGAGATCCAGATTTGATTTCTGGGTCAGGAAGATCCACTGGAGAAGGGATAAACTACACACTCCAATATTTTTAAGCTTCTCTCCTGGCCCAGCTGGTAAAGAATCTGCCTGCAGTGTGGGAGACCTGAGTTCAATTTCTGGGTTTGGAAGAGCCTCTGGAGAAGGGAAATAGTTATTGTAGAATTGTATATATCTTGCTAGAGTGAAGGAGTATTTTGATTTTTTATTATTATTAAAGTGTAAAAATAGAATAAGTTAATTTTTGAGGTTTTATAGGATAGCCCTTCTAAGAAAATAAGTGAACACTGAGAATATGCATCATAACTTACTAAGCTTTGGAAAAGATGGACAAAAGTTAAGCGTTGTTCAGTTGGTAAAGAACCCACTTGCAATGCAGGAGACCCTGGTTTGATTTGTGGGTCAGGAAGATCTGCTGCAAAAGAGATAGACTACCCACTCCAGTATTGTTGGGCTTCCCTTGTGGCTCAGCTGATAAAAAATTCACCTGCAATGCGGGAGACCTGGGTTTGATCCCTGAGTAAGGAAGATCCCTCAGAGAAAGGCTACCCACTCCAGTATTCTGGCCTGGAGAATTCTATGGACTGTACAGTCCATGGGATAGCAAAGAGCTGGACACAACTAAGCGACTTTCACTTTCACTTGTTTTCTAATTTACCACTACCACAGTGAAAAAGATTATACAACACATCGTCCATTCATATGCACAGATTTGGATTTGACTTTGAGTGTGAAATTTACCAGTTGTGTGCACTTTAGAAATTTATATAACATGTAAGGGATTTAGTTTTTTTCTCCTTAAATGGATACATGAATAATAATTTATAGGCTTTTATGTGAATTATATAATATGTGCAAAGAACTTAGCACAATTCCTGACACAAAAATATTCCCCACTAAAAATCAGCTATAATTATAAAATAAGAAAATAATAGAAAAACAGGTTTACTAGGACTTATGGGACAATAAAGAAAAGTGAAAATGCTAGCAACACCAGCATTCACTCATGAAAACAGGAAATGAAACCATTAGCTGTCAGCATTTATTATTTTTACAAAGTCAAAAAGAAAATATCAATTGATCTGAATCACTTCCCTACCACTGGCACCAACATGGATGACTGTTTAACTCAGAACAAAGTACATGGGAAAGGCTTCAGAAGACCAGGACTGACTTCAGACAAAATTAAGTCAAAAGCTATGCAGCTGGTTTCTACTGAGAAAACGCTTCCATCAAGGACTGGTTTGGCCTCCAAGTTAAGTGATATTGGAAAATACTTAAAGGGTATTGGTGCAAAGACTCCAGATCACTAGAGTTTAGCTCCAGATATTTATCAGCTCAGAGATGGGCCTTCGGTACTGTGAACAGCTGTCTTTCTCTGCTACATTCCATTTACAAGCATCAAAATAATTACATTTCTTGAGAATTATAAGAATCTATTTTGATATTCAGTTCAATTTAGTTAAGTTCAATCACTCAGTCATGTCCGACTCTTTGCGACCCCATGAATCACAGCATGCCAGGCCTCCCTATTCATTGCCAATTCTCGGAGTTCACTCAAACTCATGTCCATCGAGTCGGTGATGCCATCCAGCCATCTCATCCTCTGTCATCCCCTTTTCCTCCTGCCCCCAATCTCTCCCAGCATCAAGGTCTTTTCTAATGAGTCAACTCTTTGCATAAGGTGGCCAAAGTATTAGAATTTCAGCTTCAGCATTAGTCCTTCCAATGAATACCCAGGGCTGATTCCTTTAGAATGGACTGGTTGGATCTCCTTGCAGTCCAAGGGACTTTCAGGAGTCTTCTCCAACACCACAGTTTAAAAGCATCAATTCTTTGGCACTCAGCTTTCTTCACAGTCCAACTCTCACATCCATACATGACTACTGGAAAAACCATAGCCTTGACTAGATGAACCTTTGTTGGCAAAGTAACGTCTCTGCTCTTCCATATGCTGTCTAAGTTAGTCATAACTTTCCTTCCAAGGAATAAGCATCTTTTAATTTCATGGCTGCAATCACCATTTGCAGTGATTTTGGAGCCCCCCAAAATAAAGTATGTCACTGTTTTCACTGTTTCCCCATCTATTTCCCATGAAGTGATGGGACCAGATGCCCTGATATTAATATATAGCAAATCGTTGTGGGAAATATATGCATATGTATTAGACACTAAATTTAAATAACTGCAAGGAAATAGAGAGCCACTGAAGCTGCTGATTATTCTAAGAAATCACTTATACTAATTTGTTCATTTTCCATTAATGATATTCCAGGAAAGTATTAGGAAAGAAAATGGTACATAGGTAAGCCTGTAGAAAAAAGAGAAGTAGAGGGAAATCATTAGTAAACATAGAATTCCAACTCATTTTTAGATGAAACAAACGTGGTACAAAAGACAGAAAGCATTCATGGAGGAAATTTATGGAAGATAGAAAGCAAATGCTGCACAGGAAGCCATGTCCATGAACTTCTAGGACAATATGTACTAGGAAAGAGATTACTTAAAAATACGAACATTGAACTGAAATACTTACACTTCCAATGTTATTACTTACTGAAGAGTAAAGTGTCTCTATATACTGCATTTCTCATAATTCTTTCAAATATAGATGTTTCACAGGAAATGAACATACAGTATATAAAATTACTATTTTCTCAAGAGGATTAAAAGAAAATGTGTTGAATCTGTGAAACTAAGATGAAATGAATTAAATTTTGACCATGTGCAATT